>CAXITT010000004.1:826193-839948 GCA_964033795.1 Lymnaea stagnalis | reverse complement strand
GTCTTCGAACTATCCTCTGAAGAGCTGCCCATATCTCTTCAAAATCAAATAAAATGTAAGTGCCCTGCCAGCAAAGAGAAATATTGGAAAATCCCCAGAGATTGTGATTTCTCTCACAAGGAACTTCATTGGAAGTAGCCATAATTTCAGAACAGCCTATTATTTCATTCCCCTACAACCTGCAAAACCAATGGCAGAGAACAGACTCACCCTATAGTTGGAACAGTGAAATGGAGCAAGATGTTCCTACTCAATAACAATGTCTGCTCCTCAAAAAATCAGTGTTATTGTTCAGACAGGAAACAACCTTGTAAAAAACCAGAGCTCAAGGCAGAAATTGTATTGCTCCTGAACACAATACACAATCGCCCAGATATAGAAAGTGAAACTGAATGCAAGAAACCAGAGATAACAACAAAATCAAAGGAGGCATATATGCCATGGACCAAATGGCGAAGGTGTTCTCTGTGAATACAAAAAAGTAAAAGTTGGCCTTTGGTTGTGTTTTTCAACATTGTTGCCTTGGCATCCACTGCAGCCAATTATAGACAGCCAATATTGACATTGCACACAAAACATCCCCAGTGTTTTGAAATCTTTACAAACACTTCAAATAGCTGCCTAAACCACTTCCACTCAACAAGTTTTTTAAGACATATTTATATTTGCAAAGACCATTCTGTTCTTTTATGTATAAACTGTGCAAGCTGAGGTGCAAAGCCCCTATTTTCCATGTGTACATGTGACTGTTCTGCTTTTTCCACTCAACAAGTTTTTTAAGACATATTTATATTTGCAAAGACCATTCTGTTCTTTTATGTATAAACTGTGCAAGCTGAGGTGCAAAGCCCCTATTTTCCATGTGTACATGTGACTGTTCTGCTTTGAAACAGTATGTTATGTTGAATACATGTTAATGTTATTATTGTTAGTACCAGTACCCAAATGGATTCAGAATACAGTGGAACCTCTCATAACGAGTCATTCGCATAACGAGCAACAT
Source organism: Lymnaea stagnalis (assembly GCA_964033795.1). Taxonomy (NCBI): domain Eukaryota; kingdom Metazoa; phylum Mollusca; class Gastropoda; family Lymnaeidae; genus Lymnaea; species Lymnaea stagnalis. Next base: position 838,945 of record CAXITT010000004.1, on the reverse strand, counting down.
TTCACATAACGAGTTACGCAAAAAGGGGAAGTCCCCTTTTCCCGACATTCATTTGTGAGCCGGGACTGCCGCGCCAATGCATTAGTCTGTGTTTAGCACTCGGTCTGTTAGCATATTGTTTTCGTGTGTGATCACCAGTTTTTACAAATTTTGTATTCAGACAGTATTCAAAATTTTTTATGGGCAAAGTGTAATAACCTATGCTAAAATGTCTTCGAAGAAAAAACCACAAGAAGACAATCGTAAGAGAGAAAAAATAACTGTTGAAATGAAACGTGAAATCATTGTAAAGCGAGAACAAGGTGTGGGCGTGGCTAATCTAGCGCGCACATACAATCGGTCAACATCAACGATCTGCACTATTTTCAAGAACAAAAACAAAATTAAGGAGATGGATGCTTCAAAGGGGGTGTCAAGAATGTCTTTGAAACGGTTACGTATTCTTGATAATGTTGAGAGGTTGCTTCTAATATGGATAAACGAGAAGCGATTACAAGGCGACACTATTAACGAAAACATTATTTGTGAGAAGGCGAAACTTATTTTCGCCCGATACAATTTTCTAAATTGTATTCCAAGTTGTTACACTCCTTAAAAATTCATAAGTAATTTTATTCGAAAAAATGATAATAACATTTTTTGAAAAATTTGTATTTTTTCAGCATGGAACGCATTATCGTGTTTTACATTGGTTTGTATGGGAAAAATTGTTTCGTTTAACAAGTGTTTCGCTTAAAGAGTAAGATTATGGAACGAATTATGCTCGTTATGAGAGGTTCCACTGTATTTATTTATTGTCAAAACTTAAAATTAATTTTATGGATTTCACAGACTCAAATTTTCAATAAATAACAACCAAACAATAATGTTCATAAGCCAATTTAGACGTTTTTTCCTTCTATTAAATTATGCTTGGGACTGTACAAAAAAAGATTACGCCCCCAAAAATTAGTCACTTTCGCATGCTTTATATTATATACTTTATATAATTGCAACCACCAAGGCCAAGGTGCTAATTCCAACTACCTCGTGGATGAGGGCGAATATGAGAAAGGTTATTAAAAAAGAGACTCGGGATACCAGCAATCACAGTCTGTCTCTGGGTGTATTACATCGAGTTGTGATGGAAATGGTTTGAATAGATATATATTTATATTGACATTCTTTAAAGGCTGCGACTATTCGTACCCGGGTACCAGAAGTGAGAGATTAGGATACGATTTGTAAACTTACTTCTTCAGTTTATCCACAAATGACATCCGAATAGCTTGAGTCTAATGGTACCCGGGTGCGAATGGCAACGCTGCATGTCTGGGTCCATTTTGACTCAGTGCTATTAGGACGTCATTTTTAGTGGTAGTTTATTGCAGTTAAACTGAAGAATTAAGTTTACAAACATATAGTCCATTCAATACCTCCTTTTGTCTTACAAACCCAACAATAAAATTTTAAATTATTTTTTAATCCAAACCTCTCACTTCTGGTACCTGGGTACGAATAGCCACTTTGTTCTTTAAAAAACTAAATTTAGTAAATTAAATAGTTTGATTTTAATTTTATTAATCTTAATTAAATTATAACTATGCCTATACTATAATTATGTATTATTTATAGTCATAATTTGACTTCACACAGTACCCCCACCTCACACACACAAAAGTTCAGAACAACCAACTAATGTTTGGGCTAATTGAAAGGACGAATGCCACAGGTCTTTTGGCGGGTGTTTATTATAGTTGCAGTGAATTAGGGTTTAGGTTAGGTTGAGGGATCATTTACGGTTCAGGTTAGTTAGGCACAGGGATCTATTTAGGATATTTTAGGGTTCAGGCATAGGGATCGATTTAATGATACATTCGTGAAATTCGATAAAATAGTGGCATTCATCCTTTAAATTTACCAAAGCTTGCTTTGTATCTTGAAAAATCTTTGTATCTTGACCAAGTTATCTTTATAGTCAACAAAATAATTTAGGAAAAGTTATTCAAACATCAAAAGAATTCTTTATCCTAAGGAAAGCTAAGAAAATTACGTTAAAAAAAAACTTTTGTTATAAAAGAGTACTCAATTAGAGGCTACTCAAAAAGTTATTTTGTCCATCAAGGTGACAGCAGTTAGTTCCCATACTTTCAGAAAGAATTAGGAACAGTAACCAAGTTAATACGATCTTTCACCAAGGTCACAAGAGTTAACTTTCTTGAAGCGAATAAATAAAATTACCATAATAATTAATGGGAAGTTATCGCTGTCGTCTTTAAAACGTCTGTTTATTTTTATGGTTGTTTCCCTTCGACTGTATTTTTGCAAAATTTAGCGGGAAAAGTGTCACTATTTCAGACATTTATGTTACCGGTGTTAAGCAAATTAACACTAAATTCTTAAGCTAATATAATTGGATTTGTGCACCTGTTACTTTTATGAAATAATTTTACATTTTTTAAATATTTAAAATACTTTTTAACACATTTTAATAGAAGTAGTCAAAATAACTTTTATACTTATAAAGAGAATTCTTCTGGGATATCCTGTTCATTATTATAATAAATTCATTTTTTTTTGTTGTAAATTTGATTTTAAAGCAAGTTTTATTTTTGTGTAAATAATTTATTAAGAAAATATTAAAAATATTAAAAACACTTTCCATTTTTAATATTTATAAACTGATATGAAATTTATCGTAACAGAGATTTATACCCTATGATTGTTAAATTATTTTTAAAATTTCAAATTAGTTTATATCTTACTAAGTAAGGTCAGTTACTTTATACTTGTTAGCATTGATTTGGGACATATTACCCAACCTTGCCTTGCAGGCTATCATTCAAAAGAGCTCACATAGAAAGTTCAAATTCAAACATTCTGATAATGGTAAAATTGATAATTCTAGAGTTATACTTATGTCATGCTCCACTTGGTTCTTTTATCCCCTAACACTGGGATTTCTTTTCACCTTATGGATCATCTTGGTGAATCGAAAGCAAATTGTGAACATAAACTTTTAATTGCTACAAACTGTTTTTGGTGTTAAATAATGCCATGTTTAGTGAGACTTTTTTTATTTGTTCTTTGAAAATTGTTTTAAATAGTCATAAATACTATAGCAATCTTTTGAAGATAGAATATTTTTTAAAGTATTTAATGGCTTCAATGGGACATCCCTCCCCATCCTACTTTTTGTTTTTTTAAATTCGCCACCCCTAATTACTTGCTATAGGGGAAAATCTTCTTATCATAATCATCATGATTTTGTTAAATCAATCATTCAGTCAAAGCCAACTCTTGTCCATTCATTAAAAACTATTAATATAGTTCTTAGTACATTCTTTATTAGTGTTGTAATAAATATGATTTGTTTGTTAAGCTTTCCAGCCTTAGACCATGTCTGTAGTATTTTTTTGTTAGTAACCTTTACAGTGATGTGTCACTAGTTATTTGATTAATAGTCAATTGTCTCGTCATGTGTAACTAATGATTTGTTTGTTACTCACTTGTCTAGTTATGTGACTCTAGTGATTTGTGCTATTCAATTGTCTAGTGATGTTGGAAATGAATGCATAAATTGAATCTTTGTCTAGAGAGGTTTTTAAATCAAAGCACAAGTTGAATAATTGTCCAGTGATGTTCGAAATAAATGCACAAGTTGAAACATTGCCTAGGGATGTTATTTAAATTTAAGTTAATATTTAAATTTATTTAGCTTTAGATTTTGAAAACATCAATAACTGTAAATACATTATTATGTACTGACAGGGTAATGCTCAGGTCACACGATCAAATTCCTGTCAAATTTCTTCAATATGCGTCAAATTTTAGTATGAAGGTATGTGTGTGGTTTCTTTGTTGAGATTTTGTTCAAAATTTGATCAAATTCTAAGTAAGAAAGTTTAGTCTCTTAACAGATCATAAACCAATAATGGCACTAAACAAAAAGAGAATAGCCAATAACAAGATCAACAGATAGTCTTCAATACTCTATCAATTGAAATAAAATCAATAAAAGGCAAAAACAACATTGTTGCTGATTTTTGGTCAAGACAAATTGAGTATAAAGAAAATGACAAAAACATAAAACATATTGAACTTATGTGGATTGTCATACCATACTATAGTTATTCTATATTTATTGTTTTAGTATCAGTAATGTGTGTAACAGACCATGTTACTTATTCATATGACATGGATTTTTTCACAGGACACTAACATTTGCTCTCACTGCACAAAGGCAAAGTGATTTGAAGGAAAAGAATAGAAACACGAGAAAAAAGGAACTAATTTTTATAGTGTATGGAGAATTAATTTTTTCTTGAGTGAAGGGAGTGAACGACATAATTTTAATGGAGAAGGTTGGCATGTTGCATTTTTCAGATGGATTTAATGAATTAATTATTAGATACATTTTTGTAAGTGTATGGATATATATTTTTCATATTACACTATAAATGTTCGAACAATTCTGATGTCAAGGAACCATGTGATGTATTTATCAAATATCTTAATAAAGTACTGTGTAATTTTCATTGGACCTTATTACTTCTTGGCGGAGAAAGAGACAGTCGTTTGTAAAGGTGAATGAGATAGTTACATTGGCAAATCATCACTTGCACTGAAGAAATAAAATACATTAGCTCACGTTTCCAAGTAACATTACATTATAAACGTTACATATGATAAGTGGGAAATATAAATATTTATGCTTTAAAATGAGTGTTTGTGTGATAACTTTATAATGTATATATTTTATATATTTTTATGAGCAATAAATAAAATGCATCTTTTTTTTCTCCAGAAATTATTTAACACACTAGAGCCACATTTACAATACCCTAACTTGAGAGATGATGAAATGACAAGATTTCTGTTGTCAAAGATGATTGTGACATCCTATTTTCAAATATGTAAATACTGCAACTAATGGTAGTGCTTATTGATTACTTCATTCAGCACTGCTTATTTTTTAATAAAATTTATACCAATTTGTTTCTGAGTTCTTGTGAAATCTGTGATTGAACTTGTATTTGTATCTTTTAAATCAGGTGTTTTATCTGGAAATTATTTTTAAAAGGAGATTACCAGTCCCTAAAATATTATCTTTTACAGTTTAAATTAGAGTACCAGTATATAAAAAGTATACATAATTGTACTCAATATAATTTTAAAAATCTAATGCAGTGTACTACAAATGAGCGTTCTGTTCATTTTAATACATAAATCAGGAATGATTTCCCTAAACTTGGTAAAGGGATGTCAACAAAAATATACCGGGTTATAAAAATTGTCAAGAGCTGGAGAAGATATCTAGAGAATGGAAGAAATGGAAAGAAATAGATAATGGCCTATTTTCCACTGGCAGTTGATCAGACTGAGAAGAGGAGTACTGCTAATTCTCTTTTTAACTACCGGTATCTCTTAACTTGTCAAGTAGCACCTCAAATTCCCATTAAATCAATTTAAAAATTATAGTGATTATTTTTTTTATTAATGAACTTTTATTTATGAATGTTCAGGAGAGCTTTACTATACTTGTACAATGTAACAGTATGTTTGAAAAATGTAAGCTTTTTACTATGATTCTATCTCATTTGAAGGTCCTTATTTAAATATTTATTATATCTAAAGTCAAGTTTTTCTACATTTACCAAAAAAAAAAGTCTATAGCATGACTCAAACAATAATATAATAAGATTTTACATTTTCTGTGGAAATTATTAAAAAGTGGACCTAAGGGGTCACCACAGAAGAACAATATAATAACTAATCTATACTGCGCCTATAGTAAGTTAAATAATTTTAAAAGTTGAACTTTTTAATTTAATCAAGGGGGCATCCATTTGCTATAATAGCACTGAAAACAAAATAGGGGGGTGGGCGTAGGAGAATTAAATTTCTAATTGTTATTTGTAATCAGGGTTACGGAGCCCAGGAGCAATATTTCGAGCTCGAGCTGGTAAAATTTCTCATTGATCCAATTGGAAGTACTAAGTAGTCATTAGTGTAACAGTTACAGGGTTATAGTATATATGCTGTACAAGTAATAAGCCTATTTATAAATACCTTTCAATTACATCATGCCCTTCGCCGATTTATTGTCTAATTTTTCTATTACATCTTTTTCTAAATTAAGTACATTATTATTACTTGGAGGCTGCTGTTGTTTTGATAACTTAGCTTAACCAATGTAAACAAGACCTAGTGACCTAGATTGATGAAATTCTTCTTAGCGTTTGTTCATGTGATATGGAGGTTGCATAATCATAAAGATTTTTAGAAATTTGCATGCCATCAAAATTTGATCTAACGGTGATTTGAAAGTTATGACAAGGCTTCATACAAAAATTGCATCAAATGTATGAACGAAAATTTGATGAGAATTTGATAGTGTGAACTGAGCATTAGGGTAATTCATTCAGCTCATCAGTCTATTTGAACAAACTGGTCAAAGTAATACATTTTATCATTCAGTCTTCATGCCAAGACAGGTTAGGGTAATTAAAAAGTCTATATTATTAGTTTTTGTGGAGCAGCACATTCATACAGCAACAAGGTGACATTTATTTGAATTACAAATGAAAAATAGCATAGGTTTAAAACCATTATGGTTAAAGTTTGAGTGATTGAAACAATGAACAGGTTGATTGAAAAGTCTAAAAATTTTAGTGTGTGTTAGTAGAAATTTATTTTATTAATAATTTGGTAAATTTGTTTACTTGGGTTGAGACATTAAGGTGTCAGCCAAGATGATATGGTGCACAATCAGCTGTCAGCCAAGATGGTGTGGTGTACATTCATTTGTCAGCCAAGATGATATGGTGCACAATCAGCTGTCAGCCAAGATGGTGTGGTGTACATTATGGTGTCAGGCAAGATGGCGTGGTGTACATTCAGCTGTTAGCCAAGATGATATGGTGCACAATCAGCTGTCAGCCAAGAATGTGTGATATAGATTTACTGAAACGTCTTGGTTTTCACCGCCAAGTCACTTGTGTAGAATGCATTAACCTGGAAGTGAAAAACCAAAATATTATTATATTAATATTATTTACTGTCCCTTTACAATAGTTTTATTCATTTACTTCAACTGCTTCATGTACTTCATCTACTTCACTTTAGCTGCAAGACTCACAGAAGATGAAAATATGTGTTGGTTATTGTTACATGTAACAAAGACTGCAATGTCTACATCAAAGTTATGCATCGGAAAAAAAAACACTATAACAAAAGAAGCATTAGTAAAATTTAAGAAAAAAAGTACTCCTATATCATACGTGTCAAACTTAAGGCCCGTGGGCCACATTAGGCCCAGCGTACAATTATATCAGGCCTGAGAGGTCTTGACCGGCGTACAATTATATCAGGCATGAGAGAGAATTTTAGGCTCAAATATTTTTAATGGCCCTGCGATATAAAGTGCAAATCATATTCCCTAATAATCTGCATTGTCCAAGGATCGGCTACCTGAGGGTGTTCTCACTTTTTCTATCAAAATAAGCAACAGTAAAAGTTGTGTAGTGAGTGGATGTTTGTAGTTACAGTAACCTAGCAACATTCAGTTGCTCATTTTGGATAGGCGCATAAGAAATGAAAGTGGTGTAGAGCCTGGATATTACATCACACTTTCCTGCTATGGCTAACGGGTTATCAATCTGTACCTACTTTGTGGAGATAATGTGGCTGTGATCAAGGAATATAATCTGAGACTAAACATCAAGACAAGTTAAAATTCCTGAATGCAGAGTAGAAGCAACAGAAGGTAGAAGAATTGAAGATGAATTTTTTCACCAAAGCAAAATCACATACTGAAGCTGCTGTGAAAGCAAGTTTTATTGTGGCGAAGGAGCTTGCAAAATTAGGCCAACCATTTACAGAAGGAGAGCTTATGAAGTGCTGCATGATGAAAGTGTGTGACGTCTTGTGTTCAGACAAAAAGCATATTTTGCAAATGTAAGCCTTAGCAGAAATACCGTTGCTGATCGGGCTTGTGAGATGGCCACTGATGTGAAAACACTAGCTGATCGAAAAAGACAAACACTTTGTTGCATTCTCACTTGCTGTCGATGAAAGTAATGACACGACTGACACTGCACAGCACACTGACACTGCACAGCTGACTGACACTGCACAGCTGACTGACACTGCACAGCTCGCTATCTTCATCTGTGGAGTGGTCTCCAGTTTCAATGTTACAGAAGAAATATTGCACATGGAATCCATGCATGAGAAATGACAGGAAAAGAAATGTTTGACAATGTATGTCAAAGTTTAACCGACATGAACCTGCCTTGGGACAAACTAGCTGGACTTACAACAGATGGAGCACTGGCGATGAACAGCGAAAAAAGGGGACTAGTTAGTTGGAAGGATGTGGTTAAAAATGCAGGATAAATTTACTGGTGGATTGATAGCATATCACTGCATCATACACCAAGGCTCGCTGTGTGGGAAAGTCCTCAACATGGAAGGTGTAATGAGCACTGTTACACAAACCGTCAACTTTATCAGAGCCAAAGGTTTAAATCACAGGTAATTTCAATATTTTTTTTGCTGGAAATAGACTCAAGAGTTCGGCGACATGCCTTATCATACAGAGGTGCGGTGGCTAAGTCTGATAAAAGTTCTTAGTAGATTTTTCCAGTTGATTGATGAAATCTCTCAATTCATGGACAGCATTGGGAAAGACTCCACAGTTTTTTGGGTTAAAAATAAAAAGCGACTTGAACCTGCAGCTCCAGGCACGGGACCACTTGATCACTGATATGCCTGATGCAGTGAAGGTATTTCAAGTGAAGCTGTGCTTAAGGGAGACACACATGCAACTTGTCTCCCTTTTCTTGTTGCCAAGCAATGTTGAACCAAGTCAACCTATGTCATAGATGTGGAAACTGCACCTGCAAATTTGTAGATGGAGCTGATAGAGCTGTAATGGGAAGTTTAGAAGGCTTCCAATTGTTGCATTGTAAAATAAGTTAATAACTTGTTTGTTTACACCGAAATAGTAAATTTTTTAAAGATAGAAAAGTCTTTGGTTGATTTTTTAATAAAAAATTTGGCTGTGTTCATGCCATGTCATCCATCCATCCTTGTGGTGCCATGGCCCATGTAGGGCTTTGGCCTGCCCCACTACTTCCTTCCACTCAGACCTAATTAATGCTTTTCTTTTCTATGCTTGGATTACCAGCTGCTGTAGATCTTTTTCCACATCATCCATCCATCTAAGCCTAGGTCTGCCTTTGAGCCATTTTCCTCTGGGGTTTGGTGATGTACCGCTTCTCTCTTCTGTCATGTGGCATTCTCTTTAAGTGTCCTGCCCAGCGTAGCCTGCCCTTTTTTGTTTCTGCTACTAGCATGGGATCCTGATATAGGCAGTACAATTTCGTTTTGGTACGTATTCTCCATCCATATTCATCCTTTGTCATTTATTTCCCGGAGAAATTTTCTCTCCCATGTGTTTAAGAGGTTTTCTGTTGTTTTTGTTTGGGTCCAAGTCATGCCCTGTCAGCTTATTATTAGTGGCGATACTTAGATACTTTTGTGTCTACTTCGTCAATACTGTGATTATTTATTGTGAGATCTGTAATTGGGTGATTCCCCCTTTGGAAATCGACAACCATTTCTTTCAGTTTTGAGATACTTAACTAAAGAAAATTTTCATTGCACCAACTGATAAAGCTAGTAAGTTGTGGTTTATGCTTTCCCCTTCAGATATTAAGCAATGGTAGCATCATCAGTAAATTAAAAATTTAATTATTGGAACGGTGTTGCTTGGGCTCTGGGTATTATTGGTATATATTGTATACAGGACAGGGGAGAGAACGCAACCTTGTGGTACCCCGGTACATATTTCTCTACTTAATGATATTTGGTCATTCAACTTGAAATATTTGTTAAAAAGTTCAGTATCCTTGCTTGAAAAGCTAACATATAAAGCTTTTTAATCATAAGGTGTGGTTTGATAGTTAAATGCTGATGAGAAGTCAAAGATTGATTGATTGAATACTTATATAGCGCTAAGTATCCATGCTATTTTAGCATGCTCACTGCGCTCTCAGTGATGGCATCCGGGGCATCGCAGGGGTTGTCGGAATGATTCATTATTTGTCCCATGTAGGGGACGCCATCTCCGGGTTTGCATTTAGAGTTTCCTTCTTAGATGAGTTGCTGACCAAGGTTAACGTGTCCCACCTACGCTGGGTGCTGGATGGGTTTATGCTTGACTGGGCTTTGGCTGGAATTGAACTCCCAACCACCAACTTGCGATTTGCTCAGTTTAGACCACTCAGCCACCCAGACAGAAAAGCACCCTAGCATATTTTTTAGAGCTGTCTAGGTGATGGTAAAGTCTTTCCAATACAGTAAAACCTCCGTTTAGCAACCCTCTCTTAAATGTCTTCCTCCAACATATGACCGAAAAAAAATTCACCAATGCTTTGTAATATATAAAGACCTCTCTTAAACGACTCCCTCAAAAAACGCAACTTGCAACCTTCAAATAATTCAATTTTACAACCTAGCACCTGAAAAAGTCAGATTCCAAAGCAATGCTTTATTTGTGCGCTTGGAGAAAACAGTTTCGTTTACGACTTTTAACAGCAGGCGATGCACTAAAGCAGCTAGGAAGTAGTGAAGGGGAAATAACGCTTGTACCGTAAATTTGTCTTTGGAAATACTCCAAGGAGATGGCCAGTTATGGCCTGAGCAGGGGCCTTTCAGACCTTGCTGACACCATGTCTGGTGTTCAAAGAGACATACTAAAAGAACATGCACGGGTGAGGGATCATGAAAACTAACAGAAATAACAGATTTCAATAAAAAAAACTATTCAATGACAGAATAAAAATAATTACAACTATATTAATGCGCTTATCTTATACATAAATAGTTATAACTCTAAGCATGTACTCGGCACTTACACGTGTTTTAAACAACTACCAAACCAGTATTGGAATTAATGAGGAATAGGAAGATAATGACTGTATTGGTTGTGAGACAATATGAGTTTATATTGGTTGTGAGACAGAGTTTAATCTATAATTCTGAATGTAAGATGGTGCCTATACTTAATGGTATTTGTATTTTTTTTACTTGTTAACTTAATTTTCTAAGTGTCGTTTTTTGAAAATGTCCTACCTCTTTTTTTAAGACCCCCCCACCAAATAACGCACTCGTTTCAATGGCAATTTAAAGGTCGCAAAACTGAAGTTTTACTGTAATAGTAAGAGGGTTTCCTCTGTATTTCTGAAGGTAATGTCTTCACATATGTAATAATACCAATAATCATAATGTTCATATGAATTAATCTTTAGAATGCTGTTAAACTTAGTATTATAGTTGTAGTTTTATTGTTTTTGTTTTTTTTGTTTGATTGTAGGCACAATTTTTAAAAAACCTACTTCAATTAGTCATCCTTGTCATGGTAAAGTTTTAAGTCCAGTTTTGACATTTTCATATGAAGTTTTCAATTTCTAGCTTGGTCATATTTTCAAAGTCCATTTCTCACATCTGCATGTGAAGTTTTCAATGTTTAGTTCTGACATCATGTAAAATTTTTAAAGTCCAGTTTGGTCATCTCCATGGCTTTCATTGATACATTCAACCAACCAAATTTGAGAGGAGACTCATCTGGAGGAATACAATTTTAAACATAATTTACACTTCTATTCTAAACTTAATATTTTAACCATATTTCTTGTCTAAATTTAATATTCTAACTATACTTCCAATCTATATTTAATATTCTAATCACACCTCTAGTATAAACTTATTATTCAAGTTCATTAAGTAAACATTCTGTTTTAAACATGACACAACAGATACTTAAGATGAGCTCAATCAGGGTGAATTCTTTCCCTCAAAGTTAACACTGAAAGTTATGCACTTATTTGTTCAACAGTCTGTTAGAATTTAACAGAGTGCTCCTCTGGCTTTAACAAAATCAAACAATCGCTCTTAATTAAAGTTAATATTGTCACTAAGGGAGTGAAGTTTTGTGGTATCTGATGCCTGATTATTGCACTTGAGACACACATCAGATGAGTTTATATTGCCCTGGTTTAAAAATTTTGTCTTAGAAAGAATATTTGCTGGATATGTGTTAAAAATGAATAGATACAATGTAATCAAAACACATTATTTGGATAAAGAAAAGAATCTTATCTTTCCGGTACCTTACCTTATAGTGTTGAAATGTAGCAAAAAAGCTGCAACGGTAAAACATCATGTGTAACTTTTATGGTCCTGAGCAGAGCTATCCAAACGGGACCCTGATGGTAAACTCCATCACTTTGAGTGTTACTCATTGAAGAATATGTTCTCTAATCTGTATGACAAATTAATTCTGACTTTGTCATACAAACACACTCATACATTTTTACACTATTTATTTTAATACATTTGAGATTAAAAATAAATATTGTGAATTTTCATTAACTATAAAACTAAAAATTGTGAATGTTAACAAAATTGTATTATTTTTAAAATATCTGCCTTATGATAATTATGGTTTATAACATCCTACAGTTGTAAATAAATTGTAAATTTAATGTAATGCTTATTGGTAAGCCCTTGACCATGTGTTGTTAACCCTAAAGAGCAACAAACATGATGTTTTTTATCATAGTCAGATCCCACTGTGTGGCTCATCTAGGTCTCGTATAAAATCTTTGTCGCCCCCCCCCCCCCCCCCCCCCCCCCCCTTTTTAAAGAGTTTTTTTTTTCTTTTATTTAAAAAACAAATTTTCCCAAAAACACACAAAAATTAC
>CAXITT010000004.1:763691-825730 GCA_964033795.1 Lymnaea stagnalis | reverse complement strand
TTGTTTAACCTCCTTTTTGGATCAAATACAGAAGCATTCTGAAGTGCAGGATCTGATAGGGAAGTCTTTTTTAGAAGGTAGTCAAGCACCATCTCAAAATATTTTCCAACAGAAGCAAAAAACTCCACAACCCCCTTGTCTCTGGGGCTGTACTTTTCTTTGTTTTGCAGCATGGTCATTGCCTGAGATCCAACAATCAGGTCAGCATCATCTTTCTGACTGCTTCTTAGCTAGTATTGGAACTGAAAGACAAAAACAATTATAAACTATTACTGAAGTTATTATGATAAACCATTTAGATGATAATTTAAAACAAAAGAAATGTATTAAATTTGTCCAACTAACTACAACATAAATGCATACATTAACATAACCAATCTACACAAGCTTATCTGTTCAATAACATTAACTGCTGTTGGCAAGAGAAATCTGCTGTACAAGTCACCAATTAGGCTGCAGGGGTTCTCCTTCAGCATGATGATCATGGCTTCTTCTGCCTGCAGTTGGACAAGTACCTGTAAAAATAACCATGTGTCATAAAAATACTATTAAGTACAACAGTATGGTAAGGTAAATAATACAAAATTACTAATGTCCACTACAGACAACTTTGCACAAAATAAAATGAATCGTAAGAAAATATTGCTGGTCCAATGAAATGTGAGTAAAATTACGCAGCATTCAAGACTCATGAAATATAAAAATTCATCTCACCTGATCATAAATAGCAGTTAATTTGATTTGTTGGTGACCGCAAAAAGTCATAAATGGCATCAACCTGCTTCACAGAGTAAGTTGTGCAATGTCCTTCCAACACAGCAGTTGTCTGCCCATCATGTGGTTTCTTATTATCTTTTTAGGCATCTTGCAATACTAAGCCATCTGGTGCATGCATGCTTGATACTTTTCATCTGTTCTGCACCATACAGGACTTGCAGGTTTTTCAATTCACACTGTCTCTTCAAACTTTTCTTGAAGAAGTAACAAACGTCAACCAGGACCTCCTCAACTGGGGGTAGACAGGAAGCCCCATTTTTTAGCTGCAAGATGCACCAGATGGAGGCAGCGTCATGCCAGATAAATGTCTTGCTCTCCTTTAATAAAACTGTATACTCCATTGTATTGGCTAGTCATCAAATTGGCATTGTCACAGCCAAATGCAAGGCAGTTTACCCATTGTATTGGCCAGTCATTACATTGACATTGTCACAGCCAAATGCAATGCAGTTTACCCATGAAATGCCCTGTGAATTCAATTCATCGACCATGAATAAACATTTTCTCAATGGCCGCCATCTTGGTTGACACAACACGTGAAGTCACATGAAGTGTCAACCAAGATGGCAGCTAAAAAATTAGTGCAAAACACGTGTTATTAAAAACCCTAACCCTATATCTATCCCGAGCAAATTTAAAAAAAAAATCAACGAAATTTCAATAATTTTTTACTCACTCCTTATGCATTAGCATCTTGTATTTGGGGAGGATACACAATTTTTATAGCATTTGAAATTCTCTCATTTAAACTCTATTACCACATAAGCGTCGCCACATATATTCAAATAAATATGAGTTGCACTGCTCCTCCCCAGGACAGGTTCTTGTGGGCAGAGATCGTTTAATTGCACTCCAGGTGCCCTCTATGGTGTTGGTGTGCGCGCCCATTTCAGAGTGTTTGAACTCAATTGTATGGTTCACCCTCAGGTGGTGAAACCCTACAGTTGTAAGACCTCCAACAATCAGAAATTATTGTGGTTCCTGGCTGCACTAATTCTTTAATTATTGCCAGGAGGACGTCTTTATCGCGGTTCTCAACAACCCTGAAAAAGGTTTTGTTTGATCCTCGTTCAATCCCGCCAAACACCTATTTTCCTTCTAAGTGTTTGCCTCTATGATACTTCCGCTTGCCAAATTTGGATTCATCTATCTCCACAATTTTACCCACTCCTCCTAAACTCTCACCCATCACAACACACGCTTCCACACAGACCTCGCCACAAATGCTGACCCAGTCTTTTACGGTACCCGACAAATGCTTACTTCTTTTTCAATATGTCCCAAAGGCATTTTTCTTAACCAAAAATGTGTCAATAACATAATGTCACACGTCAATCTACTGTCACTAAAACATGACCCCTTCCTTAAACTACGCACAATATTGCCATGACTTTTGTCACCACATTGCCATGCAAACCCATCTGAAGCATTTGCCCATGCACACAATTTCATACCCTTCTGACAATGGGGACATTTGTATCTATCTGCAATGAGACCGGTACTCATGAGCCAATCTATCACACTCCTTTCGCCCTGACTTTCCAGACGATTCCGAAAATGGGCCGTAAATTCAGGCTCCATCTGCATAAATTTACCCAATATTTATCTAACTAAAACTGCTGACGATGCAAAAAAAAAAACAACAACCAATTTTGAACTTTCCAGGCACCCGGTTAAGCAATCAAGAATAGCAACAGACGTAATATTTAAGCACTCTTTCAATATCTGCATCATTATAAAGTACCCAACAAAAAAAAATAATTTCTCACCATTTTGTCAATAAAGAACATAAAATTTTATGTCTATATTTAATAATTATATTTCTTTTTTTCATTTATTATGAAAATAAAAACCCAAAAGAAACAAATACAATATAATATTAAACATTTCTCGGGCGAATTAATACTAATACATAAAAATATTAGTTATCTAAAAATAAACAAAGGGAAGTGACTCCCACATGTAAACACCGAAAAAGACGTCGTGGCATCCCCAACAACCATTAGCCCCACACAGTCACCAGTAGGTCATCGTACTCTCCAATTGCCTACGAAGCCTTTCTTTCACTGTTTCATTGGAGATATGGTCCCTATAGCAGATGTCAAAAATGCTTCTGAAGCATCTCATCTCCATCACCTTTATTTTCCTTTCAAGATCGGCTGTTAATGTCCAGGATTTGCAGGCATACAGGAAAATGGAGATGACTAATGACACTGATTAGCATGTTATAAAAATCATAAAAAACATCTAAAAATAGTAGCCTACATTATATGCCAAAATCGTAAGAGTTAACAGGTCTGATGCAATAATCCACAACACCCCCCTCCCCCCCCCCCACATGTGAATTATGTGCCAGCCTTCTAGCACGCCTAAATTAGGAAAAGTAAAGTACTGTAAAGTAAAAGTTTAAATTAAAGCAACAATATAAAAACATGTGGTAAGGTAATCCCTTATTTAAGTTATTATTACCCTTTTATTAGCCTGCCCTTATTATTAAAATTAGGCCGGCACTACGTACACCGCGGCGGTGTACCTAGCGAAACTATTGACTTTGGCCTGCGTACACCGCGGCGGTGTACCTAGCTAAATCGTGGTCTGTCGCGATTTAAAGTAGCAAAACCATGGTCTTTGCCAGTCTTTAACTTTTTGGCCTAACCGGTACTTATAGATTTAATGTTATACTCTTGTTAAAACTGAAAACTATTTATTTAAAATTCGTTTAGTACCTTGGGAGGATAATATTGTGTAAGTTCCACGCGTATACTTATGTGGCAAAGTACTTGTAGAGCATTTCTTATTATTTTTTGGAAGGGAGGGGGCTTGGGGTGTAATTTTAAACCATGATTTATTTTTAAAGTTAATCCCTTTACTTTATTTCCCCCAATATAATGAAATACAAATATATTTATTAATTGGAGTAAGTTTTAGCCTATGATTGTGAATCTCAATAGGCATAGCTAAGGAGAGCTAATTTGAAATTATTCTCTCCCCCCTCCCAAGTTCTTTTTTTTTGGGGGGGGGGGGGGGGGTTGTATTATAATTATTAAATTGTATGTGATCCCTCGGGGCGTGATGTAAAAATGAATGGGAAGCCAGAGTATCTATTTTGTTACTACCAAGATATAATTACGCCACAAAGACATTACGGCAGTTACGGGAAGAGAATCACATACACTGATCATGAAGTCGTGAAGTTAAAGTTGTCCGAGGCATTGTCAATGTGATACCAAGCGATTGTCAACACAAAACAACAGTATGCAGTATGATGTTCAATACGGAACACTGCAGTGATTTTCAAAAGTCTTTTAACAATAATTAAATATCATTGAATTAGCTTTACATTGGCATTACACATTAGTAAAAAAAATTTCGGCGGATATCAGCACCCCCCCCTCCCTTTCCGGGTAAGTTTGTTGTGCGGACGTCTTTTGTGGACAACCCCTATCCAGAGTTGTGATTTGAGTAGGCCCCCTTTTTGGTTAAGTTAAGCCTCTGCCCATAACTCAGCCCCCCCTGCAAGGATTGATCTCTTAACAAAAAACAACCAATAAAAAACTTTGAAATAGCGCAAATCCTATCCCATGCGCATGTCCCTGAGAAATCGTTGTGTTTTACCCTGAGAATAGCACATGCCATGCCATTCTGGAAAAAAATTCCGCCATGAACAGGGTAAACGCAGACCTATGACTTTGCTATACAGTTTGCTACCGGGCCTACCGCGCTGTAAGTTTCTAAATTTTTTTTTCTTTTTCAAAAGATTTGCTGTTAGCCTGAGGGTTGTGAATGAACTGTTAATATCGTGTGCACCTTTTGCCCAATGCATAGTGAAAGCAAGATGGTGGAAATACAACCATGTACATTAATATTCATATGATATTATTGATATACTGGTATTTTCTTTGGGTGTTCATAAAAGTAAAATGTAAATATTCAACTACACAAAGAATGATGAAATGCAATAAAATATCACTTAGTATTCAAAATGTTTCTCTTATACATGTTACAAACACTATACAGACGCTTTCAGAACTTTTCAGTTTGTTTTCTAATGTCTTATTACTAATATTACCGATATTTTCAAAGTCAAAGGCCGGCACAACTAGTTGAAACATTTAATAATATGAATAATGCATATAACATATATTTAAATTGCTACAAAATATTTCAAAAAACTTCTCATGAAACTACTGTTGCAAATGAACATGATAATTTAAATATAAAATATTTTTAATAAAAATTTGAAGAAAAACAAAACTCAATCCCCTACTGGGAATTGATCTAAAACTATAATATCGCCAGGCGGGCACTCAACCACTTGACCACACAAGATCTATTCTTACAGGTATATCTTAAAACCAGGCCAATGGTACATTTTTGCCGCGGTGTACCCAGGACAAAGCCCACAATTTCACTAGGTACACCGCCGCGGTTTACGCAGGCCAAAGCGGATGGTTTCGCTAGGTACACCGCCGCGGTGTACGCATCCACTTCGTTAAATTAAGGCCAAGGCTTAACCCCCTGGATACGTAAGGGCCGATCTATCGGCCCAAGGTTGACTAGCGAGAAAGAGGTTAAGTCCGAACTATCGGCCCGATAATCGAGCCTCACAATTGGATGGCTTGGCGTTGTACCAGCGAATCAAAACTATTCTTACGTATTCCTGCACATCTCGGCATTGTAATGGCAGCATTCGTTGAAGGTGAACTTGATTTATTTGTGTGCAGGAATCTTTTTTTGTGTGTGTGTAGTTACATCGTGAAATTCTAACATGTCTGACAGTGATTCTGATCAAACTGTGCTTAGTTATTTTGATATTCTAGCAGTGAATCTGACACTGAAACTGATGAAAACAACCAAGCAATTAATGAAGACTTTCAAATTGAAGGTAATGCTAATGTTGTGAACTCTTGGTTTAGTATTACTAGTATTAGGGGTCCTCAAATGGACAGAGACGACCCCTCTGAATTTTTAGACAACATTAGTCCTATAAATAAGGCATAAGCACCACATTTTAGTACTTTATGCTAATTTTTTTACACTATATATCACTCAAATGTTTATGATAGAGACCAAAAGATATGCAAACAACTTTCTCAGTAACATCCAGCCTAAGAGAAGGTCCTTAGGTCATAAACGGGGGCCTGTTACAGTGTGTACGTAACATCTGAAAATTAGGGAGGGTGGGGGGGGGGGTGGAAAAAGAGTAGAACCATGTGCCAGATGTATCTGAAAGGTCTCCATGGGCCTTGTCTCCCAAAAACATAAGTTTTAGGCCTTATTCAGGCTTCATCCATCAAAAAATTCACACAATTGATAAAGTAAGTCATGTTTAGTCTAGGTGTAACAAAAAATTACATGCATAAATTATGCAAATTAGGGTAGCTCATGTGCATAAATTTTGATATTTCAGTTTGATTAGTTCATTCAATTTCCTACAAGAATATATATAGTTTTACATACATTAAGGGAATAGTTTATTTTTTATACATTTTTTTTTCAATGCGAGTGCCGAGCTCATAAAAAGGCCTCCGTCTTTTTGGTACATACACCCCGAAAAGGCTACGTCTCCAGAGGGTTAAGGCAATGGTCAATGAAATTTAAGCGCGATTAATTATTTCTAGTGATATAAAATTAAAACTTCCTCTTTACCTGATAGAACTAAAGGCCTAAAATAGCGTCTTTTTGTTCATGTACAATAACCATTTAACAAAATTGAACAAGATAAAAAAAAAAACTTAGCCTACAGTTCATGAATCTTTTGTCATCTACGACGCCATTGTGGGGAAAACAAGGTGAACTCTTCTGTCTTCAAAGATACGTTATAAAAGTTTCCCAATGAGATATATTTAGATTTAAATATTTTGTAAAAAATATAATGATTTAAAAAAAAAAAATTTTGCTATCGTAAATATCTGACATTAGACACTTAAGATAAACAAAACATAATAATAATAATTTGTAAAAGTTTTTGGGAACAAAGGTGAAAATGCCTTCTAAATGAAATTGTGTTATACTTTCTTCAGACCATAAAAAAACAAAATATAGTACACTATACAAAAGAAATCTCTGGTTTCTGTTCAGGTTGCACATTTCCACTACAAATGGATTTGTAGTGTCCCTTAATTAGTGAAATACTTTTTAACTTGGATAAGAAACATGGTTGATGGTGGTTGTTACTTTCTAATCATGGCTGGGAACTATTCAATGCTGGGAACTATTCAATGCTGGCAAAGCTCTTTAGGATGGTATGCAGCTGTTTGATTTGCCTTCAGTCTGGCACATGCTAATGAGTAGCTAATTGAACCAAACACTAAACCAAACATTTTTGTAAATTACCTACAACAAACTTAAGAGTTCATTGCAAGAAAAGGCAGTTTAATTATGAATCTACTCACTGAATCCTATGATCAATCAGATTAGCATTTAAATAATTTAATGCTCTATTTAAAATCAATAGAGCAGTTTGTTTTATTGTTTCTATTGTGCAGAATAAGACGTGTTTTAATTTTAGGACACTTATCTTATGTCTTCTCCAGCAGCTTCTTTTAAATTTTCCAACAGTTGATATCAGACTGATAATTTTGTAGTAGGAAGGGGCGCCAAACTTTAGAACTGACTGGGGTGCCAAAATTGTTAAGGCCGGCCCTGTATAAAAAATATAAGTTTGAATTGGGCAGCCATTCCTAGCCGTAACAACACCGTATTTATTGGCATATAACACACACTTTTTCTCCCCGAAAATAGGGGGCAAATCATGTGTGCGTGTTATACGTATATATGTTAAGTTTTTTTTCCCTGAAATTTCCTTCTTTAATTGAGGGGCGTGTTATACGCGGGGGCGTGTTACATGCCAATAAATACGGTAATTCATTATATTATATGCACATCATTCTCTCTATCCAATTATTTATATTATGTAAGTATATACCATACTAATATTTAAAGATTAGACAAAAGCAGCATTCTTCAAAACACACAATAAGGAAACAAAAATGGTTTATTTGAGAATACAAATGTATTGTTTTGTTTATTTTAATTTTTTTTTCATATTAGCATTTCTTAACATGGCAAAAAAAAAAAACCAACAAAAAAACTTTTATAAATAAGAGATAAAATGAATACAGTTTTAATTTGAACTTAAAGGAAAAAGAAAATTTGTAAAGTTTTGGTTCTCTAAAAAAGAAGCACAAATTTACTTCTAACATTGAAATAAATTTAAATACAAATGAACCTGCGATCTAGTGCTTTTAAAAAAATGTTTGATTTAGGATAAATTTATAGTGATCTCTTTAATAGAAAAAAAATTCTTTAAACACTAAAATAAAAAATGTATCTTTCTGTACAAATGCTGGAATGTGAAATATTCTATTTAGACAAATAAAATTTATAAGGAAAACCTAAATAAATTCAAAATTTAAAAAAATAGGCTACAGTCTAATCTTGAGTATTCATACAGTCACAATGCATACGTTGTCTTTGACAGGCGAACTCATCATATCATTAAAAATAAAATAAGCAGTTGGGCCTAGGCTGAAGTGTGTTTTTAAAAAATAAATAGTTGACTATGAACTGAAATAAACTTTAAAAAAAAGTGATTATATAATAGGTTCAATGAATTTACATTAATTTTTTAATTGGGATACATTCTCACTGAAGTCTTGCTGAGAAGTCAAGAATGGTTAATTTGTAACTTATTGGCACCCAAGCATTGCGCTGTGATTGAAAAATCGTAATCACATCTGACCACTGAAATTGTTTTTGGACTTAGCTAATAGGGGAGGGGTTAAGACATCCTCTAATCTAATCAGCTTCGTCAGGGGAGTAAGAAGCTCTAACTCTAAAAATAAATCAACCATTCTGCTGCGATGTAATGTGTTGAGTCAGCAAATGAATTCAATCTTGTAACCTTTTTTTTTGGTGGGCTGTTACTCATAGCTTCTTCCTTAGTTGTTTAAAAACGATTGACGCAAATACGTAAAATTGTATATATTATAATAATACTATTAACCTTTGTTAGTGTTAAAAAAGGTATTTTGTATTGTAATATTATTATTCTCAATTCCCCGCATCTCCCTGTTGCATTTTGAGTAAAAAAAATGTAAAAGTTAACTTATTTCATTTTTAATATTCATTTATAAAATGAACTGAAGATAGTTTTGGCAAAGCTAAATTCAGTGGATAATTCTTTGCAAGATCTTTAAAATTTGCAGTAATTGAATGCTTTCTTTGTTTGCCTCTAATAGAAGAAAACAAATTTATTTTTAGCTCATAAGCATTATATTTTTATTTTCAGTGTCACATGTGATCAAACTTTAAAACATTTCACTTCTTTGATGTAGATGAGATGCAAAAACTTAACTGTATACAATTGTTTATATTTTAAAGTTGTTTGAGCAGTCTAATTACTATTAATTTATCTGTAGTCCTTAACTTTTAAATAATTCTTGAAGAAGGCAATGAAAGTACATCATACAAATCGTCCACCAAGAAGCAATTAAAAGATAACAATATTTGTGTTTAATGAATCACACATTTTATCACAATATATCCATTACCCATGTTTTCATAATCATCATTGAATACATAGCATAACAATGAAATAATATAACATTCATGTTGATCAATTAAGTTAACAGCATAAATAAATTGGTTTAGTTAAGCTTATTTAACAAATATGTAAATGATCTAAATACGTGTAACAAAACTATTTAAGAATAATATTATTAAACATATATTTTCCATTTTTTAGCTATTTACTACATGATAATGCTTAATAAAATACTCACACTTTGTTCAAAGCAAATTTCAAAAGAACTACTAAAATATGATTAAAAATTAAATCTATATTTATGTAACATTTAAAAATATTTAATTTACTCCTTTCCTTAATTTAAAATATCTTTTACTTCTCCATAACAAGCACTTTGAAATATAAGCCAATACAAATTGATCAAGTAACTACTAAAATCTGCCAGCTTCATTAGAATTACATTTGCTATAACATTGAATGTTTAAAAATATGTTTTATACGTTAAATTATTAAGTACTATTCATTAAAGCATATTTATTAATTGTGCCAAAGAAATGTTACAACATTAGAGGCTCAGACCTGTTTATCCCTGGGTTAGTGTCAGCATAGTTTTTAGTTCTTAAAAAAAATATTTTTAAGTTTAAGCTTCAAAGAGTAGTTTGGTCAATTAGGGGGAAAGGGGGGGGGGCTGATTTGCAGTTGTGTAAGGAAATCCACTCAACTGCTTATGTAAGTTAACAAATAAATATACACCATATAGTCCTGCAATTTGTTTCTTAAGGATGAGAAAATATCTTGGGCAAGCACATTTGAAGTTAAGTATTTAAAACGCAATTCTCTAAAAGATAATATTCTGGTTGGTTTATTGAGATCAAGACCAAAGAGGCCAATCACAGTTATTCTTATTCGATTGCTTAGGGTGTTCACACAAAAAATGCGGCAATGTTTTACTGAAAAGACCCCAATTATTTATTTTTTAAATTAAAATTAAACCAAAGATGAAAAAAATCTAGAAACTGTAGTTTTTTTAGGCTCGTTTTAGTGATGTAGTCTTAGGCTTAAAAACGTAGTTACTATGGCAAAATCCTATGGGTAAACAGGTTTGGAGGCTAGATAGATTTTAAAATGATGTTTGTTTGTTATTTAAAATAAGCTTGTAGTGTTTTAAAAAATAAAAAGCAAACTTTTTCAAAAAGTTGAATTGCCAAAAAAATAAAAATTAAATAAACGCTTTAATGCAGCTAAAGTATAAATAAGGACAAGTATTGTTTTTAGAAATTTGTTAATATAATGTACACATTTTTTCTCATCTTCTCTATGTAACAGCAATCATTTCTTACATACCACAAGTCAAGAGACATCACACATTGTGTAAATTGTACAGGATTTTCCATAATATTTGTACACACATACATATTATACATACCCACATATATATATTATACCTATAGCCATAGGAGGAGAATAAATTAAAACAATAAATATCTATAATAAAATTATTTATAGAAGAGTATTTGCCATCAATTTAACTGGAAAGTTGATTTAATTTTAATTAGACATAAATATTTATCATTAAAATCTTTAAATGAATCGGAATAATTGTTAGCACTATAGTAAAATAGTTTTTGCCAGACTCAAAAGCTAATATTTGATACAGTTTAAAAATTCTTACCAATCTTTACCAAGCTAATAATAATCAGTGCTCAATTAAAAAAAAAATTTATCCAGTGTTTTAACACACAAAAAAGCTGCTTGCACTCTTTTTATATAGTTATTATGATCACTGATAGAGGAAAACAAACACAAATGTTCATGGAGTTTTAATTTAATATATTAAATAGCCTTATAAGAAATGGATAAATATAAATACACTTGGCTCAGCCAACTTAATTTTGTTGCTTTTATTCATATTCATGGTCTTGAAATATTACATTTGTTAGACAGTTCAGCCAATCAATTAAAATTTCATGAAATAAAATTCCTATTATTGATTGCAATTAGTTATAAATTTGTTAATTTGGTTGATTTAAAAAGAACAAATTTAAAAACAAAATGTTTAGTATTATTTTTTAAATAGTATTTTGTTCATCTCTTCTTAATTTTGTTTAAATAATTTCATAAGTTTTAAAAGTTTTGTAATGTTGCCTCCCCTTAGTCTTCCTCTGGAACTATTATTTATATTTTGAAAAAATGTTATAAATTATTGAACAAATGAGGCATGATTGTTATATATGAAAGGACAATTCTCTTGCTATAGGTTGCAAACTTTTAATCACATTTTAAAAAGAAGTAAATAACTATAGGACTATTATTTACAAAAATGTACATTAAAAAGAGCAAATATGTATAATTTATTTAATAATTATTTTTGATTTATCCCATTCAAAACAGCAGAAAAGACTGTGGCGGCCTAGGGCAACTACAGGGTTTTAGATTCCCCTACTGGCAGCCAACCAAGTTTTGAATAGTAAGAAAGACTATCTACAAAGTTTGAAATTGACCTGTCAACAGTTAAGAAGGTAACAAGATAAAGAAGAAACTCATGCTTTTTCATACACATAATTCTGTTTTTCTGTCAACATTAATACAGTCTCAGTTAATGGAATTTAATTAGATTCCATCCATACGATACATACAGATAATGAAAAAATACAATGTTTCCTGAAGAAATACAAGATATTCAATATTTAACAGAGGTAAATAAATGTTTTAATTGAACATTATATTATTCATTTATGATTAATCCATATTAATGTGCATTTTTTAAAATGACTGCATATATATCACTTGATCATCTTCATTAATATCAAACTTTATTCGGTCCAGTCTCTGCCATCTTAGAATGCAAACTCACAAGTAACTTGGGAAACACTTGCTGTCTTGAGATTTCAAATTTAAGGTATTTTAAAGTTAGTTGTAACAAATCTCTAAAGTAGGCCTTTATGGAAACGTTGGATTCAATGACAGCCTGCAGTTGGCTCTACAAGGGCTCATCATTTGTCTTTAGTAATACAAAAATTATGTCTCTCTTTATATTATTTATATATAGCACTTTATTTGTGTCTATTGCCTCAAGCCTTCAAACCCCTAGTGCATAATTTCCTCATCACCACCAGTAAAAGAAACATTGCAAATCCCATCTACATGCATAGGAGCCAAAATGATCAATAATTTGATCCTGGGCCCTTAAGATATAGAAGAAGAAGAAGAAGTGGATGGATAACCTAAGTAATTAATTTCTAATGACATACTTTGCATGGAGAAGTACACAAATTGTGAGCTTTTTTTCTATTTCTTATTTTTAAATAAAATCTGATTTTTAAATTTAATAAATTCCTACTAAAGATGGCATGTCTGAAACATCTTGTTGACATGAAAGATGAGTTATCTTTGGGTTTCTTGAGATGAAATCTAGGATTGCCTCAAATTTAAAAACTTTGCACTCTTTAGTAATGTTCCCTTTAAGTTGCGCGGCTGCGCAGCAATCTCACAGACGCTGAGCAGCAGTTTTGAGTATCGCGCAGCTAATTTCCACTTAAGTGTCTGTAGCCTGAAAATTTTGCGCACAAAAAAATTGATGCTGTAAAAATTTGCACACAACTTTATGATTCTGCACACGAACCAACAAACCTTAGAGGGAACATGCTCATTAGTATTTAAATCAGGAAAACTTACAATAAAGGCGAATCAAAAAATCAATATTTTTTAGACAATTTGTTATTGACATCATTGCAGCAGGTGCAGACCTAGAGCGTTTGGAGCCAGATGAGAAGATTCATCTGTACGCCCCCTCCCTCAACTCTGTTTATTTTCATCATTAAAATACCGGTACCACCAAAGCCTTTTTCAATGTCTCCTAATAGTCTGGCTCCCAAGTGCATATGTCCCCCCTCTACACCACTAGATACACATCTTAGTATTTTCACCATAAAATGCAGACCAGTGTTTCCAAAGCCCATGAAGTAATAAAAAATATTTACAAGTCACCATTAATCTAGCTTCCAAATCAATATGTAAAAAAATTTAGGCTACATAAAATAAAATTATATTAAGAAATAACATACTAGATCATTAATAGGATGTTGAAAAGTGTAGTTATTAGCTAAACTTCAAGTAAAAGTAATTTTCTTTTCACTTGTGTATGAACAGCTTTCTGTCAATTAATTCACCCAAATCTTTATGTGATCAGTGGCTTCTTGGTTGGGAAAAGCTGATGCAGAGCTCATCGATTTCACTGGTAGTTGAGCCATTCTTGTTGTGTTGATATGCAACT
Source organism: Lymnaea stagnalis (assembly GCA_964033795.1). Lineage (NCBI taxonomy): Eukaryota > Metazoa > Mollusca > Gastropoda > Lymnaeidae > Lymnaea > Lymnaea stagnalis. The sequence continues at coordinate 812,150 of CAXITT010000004.1, read as the reverse complement.
CTTCAGAGCTAGGAGTGCAGAGGAATCCAATTTCCACTGAGCTAAGGGGCTGGCATAAAATCCTGTTTTAAATCCTAGAACTAGAAGTCAATATCCCATCCTGAAAGCTCATCAGCAGCAATGTCCATATCCCTGGGATAACTGTCAAAGTTACTTGTGTCTGTCTGGCTCTTAACCTGGTTTACAACAAATTAATACTTTATTATTTATATTTATACAATTAAAATATTAAAATAATATTATCAATACCAAATGTGAATGAAAAAAATAATTTAAGTATTCAGTAAAAGTTTAAGTTGTTCATTCACATTTTGTATTGATAATAATATAATTTTAATATTTTATTGCTATGTGAAATAAAATAAAATAAGATGGTATTTGATTTTAATGAAAGCAATTGCCATTTAAAAGAAATACAATAATAAGAAATTAGTAGAATAATTTCCAGATATTGTTATCTCCTCCAACACCACCCCCCCCTAAATAAAAAAAAAAAAGATGTTATTTAATTTTAATAAAACAAATGACCATTTAAAAGAAATAAAAAAATAAGAAATTAGAAAAAAAATTCCCAGATATTTTTACCCCCCCCCCCCCCCCCCCCCCTCACCTTTTCCATTCAAGCACCCTGACAACTTGACCAAGATTGAGCACAGTACTTGATGGTAACATAAAAATGTTGATTCTTGGGAGAGAGCGAGAGATAGAAAGAGAGAGGGATAGAAAGAGATAGAAAGAGAGAGAGAGAGAGATAGAAAGAGAGAGTGAGAGAGATAGAAAGAGAGAGAGAGAGATAGAAAGAGAGAGAGGGGGAGAAATTATAGTTACCTTGGGAATAATTGGGGGCGTAAGTGTCAAATTCATGAGTCCCTCCCAGTCGAAGCCTTGGAACCATCTGTTGTGGAAAAGTTGAATACATTGAGTAAACCACATGTGAGAAGAGCCAATGTCTGTTAAACTATATTTATTAGTGTTAAGAAACTAAATTATTAAAAAATAACTTTGTAATGAACAGCAATTCATTCTAATTTTAGCATAATAATAACAATAAGTAGTATAAGCCTGGAGCAAAAGGCCCTTTTGATTTCCATACGGTCCTTGGCATGATGTGTAAAAAATCAAAACTTTATTTTCCTGTATGAAAGTGGTTATCAAGCTCCAAGTGTTTTAAAAATTGAATTCGCAAAAAAAACCAAAACAGAGAATTTGTGAGCCTAAACATTTTTTTCCAGGAACAAGTAAACATAAAACTAATGAATATACGTTGTCCGTCCCAGTTAAGTAGGCCTACCATACTTCTGAAACTGAATACTTTTTCTTTTGCATTAGAAAACCCATTTTATTCAAGTGATCAAGAGTTTCTTAGTTTAAGCAAATGAGTGTGAAATAAAAAAAACAAAAAAAAACGGCATTTCTAGTTTCTAATTTTTATTTCCTTTCTTTATCTCTCCTTCCTTTCTCTGCTTCATTCTCATCTATAAATGCATCTAATTCACTAAGGTGTAACTTTGGCCTCAAGCAGTGGTTTCATTTCCGGTTTCCATCTTATGGAGCCCATGGCCTTTTAACAATCAGCATACGATCTTTGTTAAGCTGCTTATCACAGACACTGACAATGGGTTGCCTCCCCTGCCCGGGCCAGCTGTGGCATAAAGTACTTGACTAAGACAAGAACACGCTTTTTTTGGTGGTCGATTGAGTTTGTCTTGAACTCACACACCAGTCTCGTCAACCTCACGTTATCTCAGTAGTGGAAAAACAGTCAACTTGCCAGATTTCAAGTGGTCTGACCTCGTCAGAGATTAGCACGTCTTTCCGCCTCCTTACACAGAATACATTTCCAGTATTAACAAAAACAACAACACACATTGACTTGGAGTATTTCTTTTTAAGACGTGCGTCATTAATTTAGTTTATTAAAATGTAATAAGTGACTTTATCACAGAATTAAATATAAAATATGTTTCAGGAAATGTCCACGAACCACTGTGTGGGTACATGAAGTTTCATGACCCATAGTGTGGGTAGGCTACATGATCTGAATATTAAAACTAATGAAGAGCACAATTTATCCACTGTTACACAGCCTGCATGCCACAACAGGCGACTATTATTGGTTTTTGGATTGATTTAGCAACACATTCATGGAAATAATCAAATCCTACAGAATCTTTCACAACCATCCCAAATTAACTATACTCAGGAAAGAAAGACATAGGAATAGGGCACTTGAAACATTCATATTTTAATTTTTACAAACAATAGACATGGAGCTTTAACATCAGAGCCTAGACATATCTAACTAATTTCTCTTACTTATTTTTCCTGATATCGCTGATACCGTTCCTTCCATAACCCAGCCTCTCCATTGGGTTGTCCCTGCAAAGCTTCTTGATAAGAACATGGGCGCTTCTGCTAATTTTTTTGGGGAACTCGATGTGGTCAACGCCTTTCAAAATAATGTTGTACGTCCTCATTGGATCAGATCCCGAAAACGGAGGCCTAGTAAAAAAAATAACATGTAAACACAAATACCAATTTTAAAACCGAGAATTGTTCATAGTTATCTCTCCTTCCTTTCGCGCAAAATAAGAGCGTTTTAAACCAAAACAACAAGTTGTGTTTAAATTTACAACTCCTGTAAAAACTCCAAGGTCATGCCCTATTCAGAAATACCAGAGCCGTGAGCAAAAGTTTGATGGTCGAATCAATTCTAACGTCTACGACTGCTCTAAGAGGCCGTATCCATCAGAACGGATGATGAATCCTACAGTCCATAAATGTGCTGAGAAACCTCTCAAGCATCGACCAAGGAAGATAAACGGAACCATGTCAATCCCCCTCACGGATCAATAATGTTACTTCAGGCGTTTGGCGTTCATCAGATAAATTATTTTTTTCTGCCACAAGCCAGTGAATTGTAGACAGAAAATTTGGGAGGAAATGGGAATAAGGATCACACAGCGAAATGATGACTTTCTGGGTTGTCTTATCACGTGAATGAGCCAAACTTATATAAAAATAAAAGCTGATATTGCTGTAGTAATTTGTTGTAGCCCACATTTTTTAATGATCTGATGCAAGAGAGCATTGACGCGACATGTCTTTAGAATCAAGTGTAATATATATACATACGGATATATAAATACATCTCCAAGAGGATTTGCATTAGTTAAGGATGCACATACCACGATGTTGAAATAAAAAGCCTTTTTTTATAAATGAGTTTTATATCGTATTTATGTTCTCCCGTTTGTATGTTTAGATCTCATATCGGTCATATGAATTTTTTGGAGGAATGTTCTCGTCTTATTTATTTCTAATCTAAGACAAAGCATAAATTAGCATGAACGTTTAACATATTGTGATCGGAATATTTCAGAGTTCAGTTTTATGTCTTTTTACAGTACATCTTAACGCACAAGTTGATGATGTAGGGAGAACATAAACAATTTTAAGACAAATAACTGTTCTTTATGTTGTCAGGGGCCCGGTTTTACGCTCTGTTGTCAGGGGCTCGGTTTTTGAACAGGACAGCCCAGCTGCACGTTCTGTTGTCAGGGGCCCGGTTTTGAACAGGACAGCCCAGCTGCACGTTCTGTTGTCAGGGGCCCGGTTTTGAACAGGACAGCCCGATGTTTCAGCAGACTGCCCGGAGAAAAATATGAGCACTTATATAATACTCTCCGAGCCACCCCTAAGCCCGCGCCTTGCGATGAAGGAGAAGTATGGGATCAGTCAGGGATTTTTCGGGAAAACCTTTGAAAAGCCAAATTGTATGTTAAACCTCCCCGAGCATTCATTTTGAAGATGACTTGCGCAAAGATCTTATGGTGACAATCACACAGATAGAACAGGAGTCAATGCTAATTAAGAATTCATAAAACAGGACATGTAGTGAAAGCTATTTGTTCAAAGAAAAATGAAAAAAAAAAGTAGTAAAAAAAGTGTTACTGCCACAAGGGAAGTTTGTAAAGTTAACCAGTTCCAAAAAATTTAGCTCGTCAGCCCCATTAATCCGATTGAGATATCACAATTTCACCTCGTCAGTCCCATTAATCCGATTGAGATATCACAATTTCACCTCGTAAGTCCCATTAATCCGATTGAGATATCACAATTTCACCTCGTAAGTCCCATTAATCCGATTGAGATATCACAATTTCACCTCGTCAGTCCCATTAATCTGAGATATCACAACTTTAGCTCGTCAGTCCCATTAATCCCTTGGATTGCTCATAGTGCTCTTTCGTGTCACTAATGCACATCAGCTTTTAAATATACTTTTCTCTAAGTTTTTGTGCCTCGATGAAAAATTCTGTGACCCCTGGATGGAGGCCACATGGCCCAGGGACAGAAACGCCAACTTTAAAAAGATAAAGAAACTATACAATAATAAGATATTACAATTTTACTATTTTACAAACATCCCCACCTCAACCTCCCGCCCCCCCTTTCAATCCCCATCCCCCGTCTTGTATGTACTCACGTTCCGTTGAGTAGTTCAAACATGAGAATCCCAAGGGACCAGTAGTCTGCCGAGTGGTCGTGACCCTTGTTTAATATAATTTCTGGCGCCACGTATTCAGGTGTCCCACAAAATGTCCACGTTTTCTTGCCAACTCCAATTTTTTTCGCGAACCCAAAATCCACCTGTGGATATCAATGGATAAATGGAATTAAAATAATGCACTTTCGTAAGAAAACAGTGAGCAGGGGGTATCTCAAATAATATATATATATATATATATATATATATATATGGCATCCTTTCGTCTTCGTGAGACGATGGAGTAGCTATATAGTTCTACACTTTGACGAGTGGCTCACTAGGCCAATCCTTGAATGGCAATCAGGGCCGCATCTCTCGCAGGAGAATATTGAATCCCGGTAAGATCTTGATATCCGAATTGTTCTTTTTGATTCAAGTTCTCAAATAATATGAACGACTTCAAACTAAGACAACGGCGATTCAACTTTCAGATAAGACAGTGGTCACTCATCACTCATTCAACTTCAAACGAGTTCACTCTTCTCTCACTCAACTTCAAACTAGTTAACTCTTCTCTTACTCAACTTCAAACTAGTTCACTCTTCTCTTACTTAACTTAAAACTAGTTCACTCTTCTCTCACTCAACTTCAAACTAGTTCACTCTTCTCTCATTCAACTTCAAACTAGTTCACTCTTCTCTCATTCAACTTCAAACTAGTTCACTCTTCTCTCTCTCACTTCAAACTAGTTCACTCTTCTCTCACTCAACTTCAAACTAGTTCACTCTTCTCTCATTCAACTTCAAACTAGTTCACTCTTCTCTCTCTCAACTTCAAACTAGTTCACTCCTCTCTCACTCAACTTCAAACTAGTTCACTCTTCTCTCACTCAACTTCAAACTAGTTCACTCTTCTCTCACTCAACTTCAAACTAGTTCACTCTTCTCTCATTCAACTTCAAACTAGTTCACTCTTCTCTCATTCAACTTCAAACGAGTTCACTCTTCTCTCACTCAACTTCAAACTAGTTCACTCTTCTCTTACTCAACTTCAAACTAGTTCACTCTTCTCTCATTCAACTTCAAACTAGTTCACTCTTTTCTCATTCAACTTCAAACTAGTTGACTCTTTTCTCATTCAACTTCAAACTAGTTGACTCTTCTCTCATTCAACTTCAAACTAGTTCACTCTTCTCTCTCTCAACTTCAAACTAGTTCACTCCTCTCTCACTCAACTTCAAACTAGTTCACTCTTCTCTCATTCAATTTCAAACTAGTTCACTCTTCTCTCGCTCAACTTCAAACTAGTTCACTCCTCTCTCACTCAACTTCAAACTAGTTCACTCTTCTCTCATTCAATTTCAAACTAGTTCACTTTTCTCTCACTCAACTTCAAACTAGTTCACTCTTCTCTCATTCAACTTCAAACTAGTTCACTCTTCTCTCACTCAACTTCAAACTAGTTCACTCTTCTCTCATTCAACTTCAAACTAGTTCACTCTTCTCTCATTCAACTTCAAACTAGTTCACTCTTCTCTCTCTCTCAACTTCAAACTAGTTCACTCCTCTCTCACTCAACTTCAATTTAGTTCACTCTTCTCTCACTCAACTGATCCACACGCAGACCATCTCTAGGTAACACCCCACATGCAGATCAACACACAACCAATTCATATTCTTAGACTTTATACTGAAAAAATACCGCTTACAACACTAAGCTTTTTTCACTTGACACATTGGAAATGTCTATTGAAAGGTCTGGCTTACATTACTAAGCTTTTTTCACTTGACACATTGGAAATGTCTATTGAAAGGTCTGGCTTGCATTACTAAGCTTTTTTCACTTGACACATTTGAAATGTCTATTGAAAGGTCTGACGTACCAGCTTCACGTATCCTCTGGCGTCTAACAATAGATTTTCTGGTTTGAGGTCTCTGTAGATGATTCCCTTGGCGTGGAGGTAGGAGAACGCTTCTAACACACACGCCACACAAAATCTGGCTGTGATGTCATCAAAATGACCTCTGAGAATAAATCATAACAAAATATGTATGTGATGTCATGAAAATGAAGCCCGGCAATAAAGCATAACATAATATGTATGTGATGCCATCAAAATGACCCTGTTTAAAAAGCCATAACGAAATACGTATGTGATGTCATTAAAATGACCCGAGGGAATAAACCATAATACGATATATATGTGATGTCATCAAAGTGCCCCCCCCCCTGCGAATAAACCATAATACAATCTTTTACCAAGAAAGTTTCACACTGATTCTGAAGTCTTATACTTATATCTGCTTAACTGTCCCCAAAATTGGACTCGCTTATTTTGTGTGTCTTTATATTTGTGTGTGTGTGTGTGTGTGTACGCTTGCATACGTTAGTTCGTTATGGCGGTGGTGTGGTTCCTAAATTGATAGTAGATTCATCAAGCAACACAAATGTGTCTAGCCAATAGAAAATTAATATAGATTTGTTATTTCCTGAAAAAAATATATATACAAACTGTCAAAAAAAAATCATAAAAGTAACTTAAACAATCATAGAAACTTGACCAACAATACAAGTCATAAAAGTACCTTAAGCAATCATAGAAACTTGACCAACAATACAAGTCATAAAAGTACCTTAAACAATCATAGAAACTTGACCAACAATACAAGTCATAAGAATACCTTAAACAATCATAGAAAATCGACCAACAAAAATAAATCATGAAAGTACGTCACATTATTTTTCCGCCACATAAAAATTATAGAGCATATCTTGGTTATTGCTGAACATTCTTTAATTCACTGGGTTTATGATCTCACGTCAATATCAAACTCATCTGGATTTCTGCATCGGGAGGTCATGAAAGCCACGAGGCCAGCAGCGAGAGGTAACTTCCGACAGGGACACAAATGTCAATAATGGTCGAATAATGAAAACCCTATATGAACTTTCAAGACGTCCTTTGACCCGGAAGGTTCTTTTACTGCCATCTCAGTCTGATTGGTTGTGGAAGCCATTTCAGCGTCTGCCTCACTTCCTTGTCTTGGCAATGTTGTCAATGCTAATAAAATCTAATAATATCGTCCATGTGAACCAAAAAGGTCTAGCTGCTCCATGTTTAAATTGATGGGAGATACATGCTTAGTCCATATAAAGGAAGCCTAACATAGAAATACTGAAACAATAAAAAATAGATTCACTTTTTCGTCATGTTACAATTTAATTTAGATACCGGTATCTAAAAGTAAATTTTGAGCAAGCTTAGTAAAACCCGTTACTTCAAGGTCTTTATTTGACGATCTGACTTGTAAATTTTCTTCATTAAATTTCTTATAAAAAATGTAAAAAATCTGCTGTCCATTATTTGACCATTACAGTTACGGATGTACAGAGTTTTGAAGTTTTAAAAATGCTCTAACAAACACATGCTCCTCCCACCCCCACCAAAACACAAACTTTTATTTTATCAAAACCCCTTACAGAATAAGACCAAAATGGATCAAATAAAAAAAACACTAGCCAAATTTATATATATATATATATATATATATATAATATATATATATATATATANTATATATATATATATATATATATATATATATATATATATATATATATATATATATATATATATGTTTTGTCCTTCACACGTGAAGATGACCATAAGGCTAAATTCAACAGTGATTACGCAGGTAGCTTGCCAGTCGTATTTGTGCCAGAGTCCAAGGTGGCTTTGAGTCCTATCTTCTTTTCATTGCCGTGCGCTTTGTTTTGGCCGTGTGCCTTTATTCTCCGAGGATTGTGCTTCAACAGTGAGTCTGCCGCGCCAGCATGTACGATTCATGTGGTGAATAATTTTGACTGATATGACTCTTTTGACGGGCCTCCAAAATGGCGAACAGTTGTGCCTGGTATGGCTGTTTTGACCGGAGTGCATTTGGACTCCATGGTGTAGCTGGTTTGGCTGATATGTCTGGTTTGGCTGATATGTCTGGTTTGGCGAGGCCCCACTGGCGGACAGTTATGACTGGCTTCTTTGACGAGCCCACATGTGGCGAATGGTTACGGCTGGTTTGCCTGGAATACATCTGGTCTGGTATGGCTGGTTTGTCTAATATAGCTGGTTTGGCTTTTATGACTGGTTTGGCTAAAATTTATTACATTCAGTTACTGTTTAAAAAAAAATAACAATAAGAAATGATCATTTACAGCAATATAGAGTATTATTACAGTAAATAAATGTAAAATAACATTGCATTTTTAACAGTGTGGTTTTATGAGCCCCATGGTTGGTATGCGTTGTTTGTCGGGCTGGTCCACCTGGTCTGACGGAACCCCACTGTGGCAGATAATACATGTGTTGTTTGGAGGTAGGTCCCCTCAGTATGGCCATAGAAGCAATGTCCCCCTGTCTCTCTCAATCCAACAATAATTACACACATTTTCCTCACGTAGTTTTTATTAAATACGCCGCCACGATCAAACGTGGCTGAGAAAATTCGTGGAATTCAAGGGGAAAAACTAAAGGTAAAAACACTATCGCGCACTCAAACAACACCACAACCAGACCCAGAACTACTTGACGCGATCTGACAGTGACAAGACAAGTGCCTCCCACTAATCAAGGTCAATGCCCATTGATTTGAGTGAAGCTTTTCCGTCTGGAGAGTTCCCCGAACATTTGTTGTTTAGGAAGACTGGTGATCTGACTTGTCCATTTTGTAGGAGCGTGTGGATTCTGATATAATCAGCCCGCTGTAGGACTTCTGCATCATGGGCTTTGTCTTGCCACCTTATGCCAAGAAGTTTACGTAGACAGCGTACATGGAGATGGGTTAGTTGTCTAGCATGTCTGCTGTATACTGTCCACATATCGCTGGCGTATAGGAGAGATGCCAATACGATCTTCTCCTATAAACTTTCAACTTAGCGACAAGACTGAGACCATTTCGCTCAATACACTCTTGCGGTGCCTTCCAAATTCAATCTATTTCCTCTGCTTGGAGATTCTGTCCCTTCAATGATATTTTAGGTTTTTTTTAAGATTTGTATTGAAATCATTTTAAAAGTAAATTTTAAGAATTCAAATACCAAAACAATTCAGAGCGATGTAGTTTTCATTTGCAAGTGGGACGAAGAATGTCCGATTTATTTGTCAAGAAACTGCATTTTCCAAATAGTTCAAATTTAGTAGACACCATCAAACAAACTGCAGAAGTCTTAGTGTTGTAGATGCTACGTTAGAACTTAAGAAATGCACTCTCTCCATAAAAAAAGCGAAAAAAAAGCCATTTGAACAAAATAATACAACACAATCAACATTACATTCATGAACAGTTGAAGAACTAACAACGAATCAAATTGTGATGGAACAACTATCAGTAACTTTCATTATTGTCTCTGTGTGGTTACCACCACAACACTATTTCAAGGTGTATGTCAGATATGATATTATGTACTTGAAGTTTACATCGTTACTATAGCGTATAGTGTTACATATTGTATGCAACATCAGTTCTGCCGTCACAGCCAGCGTTATCTCTACGATGTCCCACCCATTATTCAATAAATTCCATGCACACTAAAGTTGACTCACCTGTCCCTGAGTATAGTCCAGAGTTCCCCTCCCAGACAAACCTCAATCAACATGCATACTAAAGTTGACTCACCTGTCCCTGAGTATAGTCCAGAGTTCCCCTCCCAGACAAACCTCAATCAACATGCATACTAAAGTTGACTCACCTGTCCCTGAGTATAGTCCAGAGTTCCCCTCCCAGACAAACCTCAATCAACATGCATACTAAAGTTGACTCACCTGTCCCTGAGTATAGTCCAGAGTTCCCCTCCTAGACAAACCTCCATCAACATGTACACGTACTTCTTGTCCCTGAATGTTTTGTGGAGCCTGTGGGGGAGGGGGGGGGGTGGGAAAAATAGTTATGTCAATACTAATTTGTAATTTATCTGAAATAAAATTAATTAAAAGTTGCTAGAAGCCCATTGGCGCAAATTAGGGGAAGGGGGGGCTGGGTGGGGTGAAGGGGGTCAAGAAAATAGTTTTCTTATAAAGACCTATAAAACATAAATTTCAGTTAACATTTGCTTTTGGAATTGAAAACTATTTCTTTTCAAACCTATCTGTTCAATCGTGATTGGTCATATTTTCCCCCTTGATATTGAAATTACAACTTAAAAGCTAAAATTGAGTTAATAAAAGACACACGCCATTAAAAATTGAAAGAGCTGTTCACTGTTCATTCTCTGTTTACTTTCATTAGACTGCTTCGTTTAATTCATTTAACAAGAAAATCTTTTTGTCTGGGCATCGAAAAACACGCCCACTTTTTGACAGCCGCACGCTTACAATTTTTGACAGTTTTACCCTTGCAATTTTGTAACTCCCAATGATGAAGGTTTGGATCACGATAATCAGCAGTGAATAAGATTTGTCTATTATTATTGTTATTAATTTTTCATTGCTTCCCAAATATATGACTAACATAAGTGCCCCACAATTAGGACCGATGTCTTACCAGGGAAGTTTAGTACGCTGTTGGAGATATTATTACTTGAGAGGAGTACAATACATTAAAGTTCATTACGTCACTCCTCAGATAGTGTCATTTTTGTGTGTGCTTTAAATGCATGTTTGAATTCATCTACCAATGACCAGTCCGACCCAAACTGATGCAAAGGAATGAACTTTTCTGGTATATGATTAAAATTAAAAACAATTCTTATTATCCGCACCAATGCTATACCGAATATAGTGTACAACGTCGATTATCCGAACTAATTTAGACTGGGCATTTCGGACACCAATTTTTTTTTTGGAGAACCGAACACTCCCATGGAAAGTTTGCTTTAACGAAGTTATTGCACGTAATATTATGTATTCCTACATTATATTGATATAAGCTTGCATGGTGCTTTATTGTTAGTAAAGGACTGAATTTATTTTCCTACGCAAAAATGTTTTTAAAGCCAGAAGACTGACGTTTAGAATAAAATCCGAGGTCCCTTGATCTTCGCAGGGGTGTACTCTGCGATATACCGTATTGTTGCGAGCATAGGCCACACTTTACTCCCTCAAATATAAGTCTCAAATGTAGTGTACCAATGGGATGTTGCTTTAAAAAAACCAAAGGCATTTCGGATAACCGAAGTGTCAGATAGACGGCGTTTGTAAAATAGACGATGTACTTTATGATAATTTAAGGGGCGCAATTTTTGAAGTTCGCCCCGGGTAGCATTCGGTTAGATTCGCCACTGTTGAAGGCAACGAATGCTAGAAATACGGGGATAGGAATAGAAAAACAACAACCCACTTTTCAATAAATTCACGCACGCACACACACTATTATAGTTTGAATGGATCTTTTCAAACCTCAGTGTATGTGAAGCAAGTCAAAATGCCCATCTGTTATTAACTAACACACATATTCTTGTGAGGTCTGTTATTTAATGGTTCTTCTGGCCGTGGTTCAGGGAGTCCCATTTATTTCTAAGTAACCCCTAACCACTTTTTACTCTGAACTTACTTGGTAATGAAAGGTGAGTCGGCCTCCATCATGATCTTCTTCTCAGAGTAGATATGTTCCTGCTGCCTCGTCTCCACTATGTGTTTCTTCTTCAGACACTTGAGAGCAAATGTCTTTGTTTTGTCTTTAGTTAACTGGACCTGATATACAAAGTAACTCACACATGAATTGATAAATGTACAAAACAAAGCACGATTTAATCGCTGGGTCATTGGTCCTAAAGTTTAACGAGGGTGACTGAGCACTAGCCGGTGTTTAACCTACCAGTTCCACACGGCCGAACCCGCCCATGCCTAGCGTCGTCACAAGTTGAAGGTCATCTAATGTCACGTTTTCAAACTCCTTCGATACCGGCCTATCTGCCACTGGCGAGACTGTGGAGTCGCTGCCACTTCGCCTGGGGACAGACATGAGAATGTGAGAATCATAGCGGCAGCAAGGACAGTGTAGAACTGTCATCTAAATTTACTAGTAATTAAGAAATAAACTAATGAATAAATTATTGAATTATCCACGCAGGTTAGCAAATTACACAAACGTTAAAACAATTTTTTTTTGTTCTCAGGTCACGAATAAAGTTTTAATTTTGATTTTTTAAAATTGACTATTACACGAAAAAGTTAAAATTGTGTTGTCTAACAAAGTACCGTAACATATGGTTGTACAAATTCAATTTTTAAAAATAAATTTTTAGATATTTAACTTTTTGGTACCATTAGCTATGAACTCAAAAATTAAGTAATATCAGTAAAAAGAATGTTCGTATTATGTTAGTTATTACAAGCGACGTATTTAAACACAAGCCTATGTTCCTGCAAGTTAGTTGTTTAAATGCTAGACTTTAGATTTTTCTAGTTTTAACATTTTATTTTTGAGTTCAAACAAACTCATAAGCTAAAAAAAAAATTCTACAAATGTGAAAAAAAACGAAAAAAATAAAATAAATAATTTTAAACTGTTTAACATGTAGAGGAAGAAATATAAGAATAGTACTTTTATCTTTTAAACCAAAGTAATTGATTTGATTTAATTTGAAATTTTATTTTTACAAGTAAAATATCAACGATTATTGACCCAAGGATCTGAAGATTTTTTTACCACACAGTTGTTATGGCATTGCGCATATTTCTGATTACATAAAGCGTGACTGCACGTTCGTATGAACGGTTTATGTTTTGACGTTGCAAGGTTTATGCTGTGTCCATGCAAAGTTTATGCTGTGACCCTGCAAGGTTTATGCTGTGTCCATGCAATTTTTATGCTGTGACCCTGCAAGGTTTATGCGGTGACCCTGCAAGGTTTATGCGGTGACCCTGCAAGGTTTATGCTGTGACCCTGCAAGGTTTATGCTGTGACCTTGCAAGGTTTATGCGGTGACCCTGCAAGGTTTATGCGATGACCCTGCAAGGTTTATGCGGCGACCCTGCAAGGTTTATGCGGCGACCCTGCAAGGTTTATATTGTGACATTGCAAGGTTTTTGCTGTGAATGTTGAAGGGTTTCATCATTCCTTTAATGCAACCAAGGATGTTGACTTCTAAAATGAGAAATGCAAATAATTACCTCCCCCCTCCCCCACTCTTCAGTTTTTCAATACAAGCTTTTAATATGTAAGAGTTCATATCATGATACAGCAATATGTGGGATACAATTTAACCATATGTAAAAACATGTATCAGAGTCTTTGGAATTTTCTAAACCACCGCAGCAAGACGCAAGAAAACAGCAGCAAGACGCAAGAAAACTTGCCGAGTCGTGGAGTTTGAGATGAATACTAACATGATTTGACAGCATCATGCGTGTTAACCATAGTCATAGTTGTCAGTATTATTTTTCAAACATTATTCCATATCATCACGGTAGTGTTGTAGGTCAGCGGTAGTGTTGTAGGTCAGCGGTAGTGTTGTAGGTCAGCGGTAGTGTTGTAGGTCAGCGGTAGTGTTGTAGGTCAGCGGTAGTGTTGTAGGTCAGCGGTAGTGTTGTAGGTCAGCGGTAGTGTTGTAGGTCAGCGGTAGTGTTGTAGGTCAGCGGTAGTGTTGTAGGTCAGCGGTAGTGTTGTAGGTCAGCGGTAGTGTTGTAGGTCAGCGGTAGTGTTGTAGGTCAGCGGTAGTGTTGTAGGTCAGCGGTAGTGTTGTAGGTCAGCGGTAGTGTTGTAGGTCAGCGGTAGTGTTGTAGGTCAGCGCTGTATGATCCGATAGAGTAATGATACGTTTTATCGGGCTAATAGAAAATTAACTGAGCGAAAAATATTTAAAATTGCATCGTGTTTCTAAAAGGCTAAGCTACAAAGCCACGATTTAAAAAAAAAATTCTGCATCAATGTAATATTTCGTTAACAATAAGTAGCTGTAAGAGTATATTTTTTAAATGTAAATTTTGACGTTATGCATTCACCGGGTTGAAAAAACTGAGTAAGCGTATCAAAGGCTTCTACTTCAAAGCCTAATACCACATTCCGTAAAACATTACGATGGAAATTAAATATTGTGTTACCTTTTACAATCTGCGATACAATGGTTCCCGCCTATGATACAATGATTCACGCCTATGATACAATGGTTCCCGCCTATGATACAATGATTCACGCCTATGATACAATGGTTCCCGCCTATGATACAATGATTCACGCCTATGATACAATGATTCACGCCTATGATACAATGATTCACGCCTATGATACAATGGTTCCCGCCTATGATACAATGATTCACGCCTATGATACAATGATTCACGCCTATGATACAATGATTCAAGCCTATGCAGCCATTTCAATAATTATGACCAAAAATAAGGTTTCAGTGATATAAGAAGTAAGATAAATATTAGATGCTAAGACTCGAGTGTTACAGCGTACTTGACCTGTGCTGTAAACATTGAATGACCAATGAGTCAGAGCACCCTACCAGAATGTCGACTCATCTTCTTAAGCGAGAATCTCGACCCAGAGGTTGTCTACCATTCAACGGAACTTCTGGGGCGCACTCGTGTTGGGCTAGATCTCAAATGTCCATTCATCAAACGGAATGAAAAGCCATTTTCCCCACATTTCCTTTGACGTTGCTTTAATCCTACACGCGTTAAGGAAGTCTTGAGATAATCTCAACATCATCCTGATTAACGACAGAAGTGAACCATTCTTTGGAGAGCTGTAGTTTTTGTTATAGCAGTTGTTTCCCATTTTCGGTATTAACAAAACAAAATGCTTCCGTTAAGGTCATTTATCAAATAACTGCGTTCTTGATCAAAGTGCTGAGCGTTTTTAACCGAAGTTCAAAAATATTATTTAATCAGCATCGAGTTAGTAACATGCAAACACCATTGCGTCATTAATTTAGAATTGATTTCCTGTTAAATCAGACAAAATGCGGTACATAATGAACAGCGTTATTATTGGAGACTTTGTTTAGTTGTTACGCACTTAGGAAAAGGAAACATGTCCCTGTCAGTGCAGAGATTCTTTGTAACATTTTCAGTCGCCAATCTGTCCAGATATCATGACCGCTGTATTAATCAACTTGATTCACTCTAACACCACTGATTCTCTCGCTGGGGAGGCAACGGATTATCTACCATTGGTTAGGGCGGGATGTCAATTAATCTTGATTGCGTTTCAAAGGTAAATCTTAAATCTTAATATAACCTTTCCATACTGTTAAACTAATTTAGTAATGAGGTCAAATTTTTCACGTCAGTCAGAGGACAGTAGCATACGTGATTACACGTTGCCTGATAAGGGTTGTTTGTTCACAACCATCATCTATAAGGGTTGTTTGTTGACAACCATCATCTAGCTTAAACAGGATGACCATATCGGTTCATTTTTAGAACACTATTGGTAATAATTCCAGACCTCAGCTCTGCTGGACAGAATGTAACACATCATTGTCAAAGTGCCCCCCCCCCCACGCCCCAATCTTCGAGAGCCAGGCTAATGGTAAATAAATATGGCTAATGATTGATGACTTCACGGAAAGTGAGGTGCGGGCGCCGACCTAGTGATATCTGAGGTGGAGCTCGGGGAGCCGACCTAGTGATATCTGAGGTGGAGCCCGGGGAGCCGACCTAATGATATCTGAGGTCGAGCTCGGGGCGCCGACCTAGTGATAACTGAGGTGGAGCTCGGGGCGCCGACCTAGTGATATCTGAGGTGGAGCTCGGGGCGTCGACCTAGTGATAACTGAGGTGGAGCTCTGGCAAAAATGCATTGTTAATTTAATTATTAAAGGGTAGGGCCAGAAATTAAGCAATCCGTTTCTGTCAAGTTTGAACACGTGGATCGTAGCAGACTTACATTTCAGAGTCTTGTCTAAAGATCGTGGAATTTTGGTAAGATGAAGTCTCATTGAACACTAAGAGGAATGAGCTTATTTCCCCTTCATGTTTCACATCTTTAAATGTTACATGTTCAATCGCCCATCAATCAAGTGAACGATTTGAAGCCTCGTAATGAGACTACAGAAGAATCAAGCTGACACAACTGTTCGAGAATGGCCACTGCAATGGCCGTAAGACAATTGTAAATATATAATTACATTTTTTTAAAAAATCGAGCCGAAGAAAGGCCTTACCAGCATTTTCTTTTGTAAAGCACTGGGAATTGAGAAGAGATATAAACAAAAACATACACGAATATATCTAGCAGATGTTATTATGTTTTCTCTTGACTGTCAGTGTTATTGGGTAACAAAAGGCGCGATCAAAGTCATTTATAATGAGAAATTTAAATGAGTATAAAACATCTCAAAACAGCAACAACAAAAACAACAACAAAACATAAACAACAAAAACAACATCAGAAAAGCCAGACAGAATAATTTTAGCATCGCCTCTGCTTGTGTGTTGGCTTTACTAATCCTTTGTTATTTGTAACACACTTCTACTCTGACATGGCGTGGGATGTTATTTCTTATGCTGTGGGTTATGTCAGTAGTATGGTTACTTATATTACCGCTTCAGGATGCCGACTCAGTCTTCTTCATTCTTTCACTTATTATTCAGGCACGTAAAGAAGAATGCTCAATTCCAGTTAAAACTCACAGTACTTTATTGAACACACTTTATATTGATAATATTAATAAATAATCCTTGCATGAATGTAATTTCACATATATATCTATAGTATTCCATCATTAAGAAAGACACGTCCTCAGACTACTATAACTCAGCTCAACTGTCTAATCACACAGCTCTCACGCTACTGACTGACTCTACTGCTCTACTCTCAGCTCTCTACTATCTCAGTCAACTCATACTTCATTACCAGCAAAGCGTGCAAAACGACCGCTCTGACAAAACATAATTTTACTCTCCAAAAACGTGGAGTTCACATTTGTTCTCAAAAATACAATCCACATTGATTGTCTCTCCCCGTGGAAAAACCTGGTGAACACACTCACTGTCCACTCATGCTACCTCTCTGTTTACATGTGAAAACATAGTCCGTTACATGCCCCACCCATCTGAAAAAATTTTGTGCAACAAAATTTTTGGCATTATATGTTGAAATAATGATAATGTCTCTTAGAAAATTTCAATGCCACATCTAACAATCAAATCAGTGTAACAACATTAACATTTCATCATTATGAAATACAGAGTCTTTTACTGTTAATATCACACTTAATAGTGAATAATGTACCCTCACTTTATATTGATAATATTAATAAATAATCCTTGCATGAATGTAATTTCACATATATATCTATAGTATTCCATCATTAAGAAAGACACGTCCTCAGACTACTATAACTCAGCTCAACTGTCTAATCACACAGCTCTCACGCTACTGACTGACTCTACTGCTCTACTCTCAGCTCTCTACTATCTCAGTCAACTCATACTTCATTACCAGCAAAGCGTGCAAAACGACCGCTCTGACAAAACATAATTTTACTCTCCAAAAACGTGGAGTTCACATTTGTTCTCAAAAATACAATCCACATTGATTGTCTCTCCCCGTGGAAAAACCTGGTGAACACACTCACTGTCCACTCATGCTACCTCTCTGTTTACATGTGAAAACATAGTCCGTTACATTATTGATCGATGTTAACTGTGTATATTTCGACACTGCAATTCGTTTTGGCTTTTTGGGTGAATATCAAATAGCAGTGTAATAATCCATGTCTTACTTATTCCAACATCCTTTTGGCATATTAAGTTGTTTTTTAAAAAGAAAAACGGGTTAAAATATATTTATTTTTACCAACTTTAAAGAATTTTAGTTCTAAAAGTTATAGACGCAATATTTAAATTATGATGATTACATTGGAACTTAAAGCAATGAATGCCCCAATTAATGAGAGGTATCCGATGACAGCAGCTTAAGTCTCACGAACTAGACCCAAGAGGAATCTTCACGACCCAGAGAGCTTATGTCTACTCCCATTAAGAGAACCGCTTTGCCACAAGAAAACTAAACTGCAGGGCCCATCACCCGACGGTGCTGGTGGGGTGGGATAACCCTGTCTTGGTGAGACGTTGTGGAACAAAGACAGGGTACACTTGAAAGAAATCACTGTCTGAGCCGTTATCTAAATAATGATCGAATGATTGAAGTCATTTGAGACATCCAGATCGAAGTGGGGCGTATAGTGTTGGTGATAGTAGTCGAGCCATTCGTATCATGAGACTTCAGTCATCCGTTTGAGGCGCAGATCACGTATACAAAATACGTGGCTTAGTACAGCTGTGCCCTGGATTTAAAAAGAAGCCGCATAGAAGAACAACTTATTCAAGGCTCACATTGAAGTCTGCAGGATTAAGAGTCTATAAAACTTTGCATTTAGGTGTAATATTTTCTTTTGAAGTACGCAAATAGTTTCAATTTGAATATGATGTAATAAATTTGCGGTGTAAAAGAGGTGGGTCATTGGGGTGTTAATATAGTTCAGGGGCGTAAAAAGGGGGGATAAGCACTAATAGGGATTCTTATCAAGTGCATTGCTTGAATGAATGTTTTGTCAGGTAACTTTAGGAGGTGGGAAGTTCACGTTGTGCCGCCGCCATTTTTGTGTTGGCTGCTATTTTAACCTTGTTATAGAATAACTATGAAAAGTCGCCAAAGGTCGTATCTAACGCATCTAATGTTTAATCAACGGGTTAAATGTTGTACACAAATCTTAAACTGAGCGGGTTGAATGTTGTACACAAATCTTAAACTGAGCGGGTTGAATGTTGTACACAAATCTTAAACTGAACGGGTTAAATGTTGTACACAGATCTTAAACTGAACGGGTTAAATGTTGTACACAGATCTTAAACTGAACGGGTTAAATGTTGTACACAAATCTTAAACTGAACGGGTTGAATGTTGTTGTACACAGATCTTAAACTGAACGGGTTGAATGTTGTACACAGATCTTAAACTGAACGGGTTGAATGTTGTACACAGATCTTAAACTGAACGGGTTGAATGTTGTACACAGATCTTAAACTGAACGGGTTGAATGTTGTTGTACACAGATCTTAAGTTGATGAATGCCACTTGTATTTTGTCATTAAATGTGTTGTGTCAAATATTTTATTTGAAATCGGTGTACACCGACCGAACTTTATTGTTAAATTTGTAAAACAACCTCATGTCATTTTTTATACATGAGAAACATGACTTCAAAGAGTAAAAACTTGTGTTCTTATTTCTCCAGCTTGTCATTTGCTCAGCCACGGGATATACCCCGATCGTTGTTGGAAATATTTTGTCTTGTTGTCATCAGCTGCTTTCCTCTGATAAGCCAACATTTCCAGCGGCCGATTCAGTCAGATCTTGGCATGGCAAGATCATTGTTGTCTGAATGTACGTCCAACTCAGTCAGATGTTGTCATAAATGTGCTCTACTGTACGGCCTATGCTCTCTTGCTCACAACAAAATTTTAGCATTTTTCACAAGGATTCGTTGCCTGTTAACACTTGCGTTAAATGATGTGTCTTGCTAAGGGGGTCGTTCATAAAGGACACCCACACTGGGAGGAGAGGGGGTTCGCTCAAAAGCTGCGGACAAGGGTGCAGTTGCTGTAAAGGATCATGCAGACGTCCACAAGCTAACATGTTTTTTTTAATATTCACACTTAAGACCACTCCAATTAGTATGTTTAACATTTTAAATAGCGGATATCCTATATGGCTTAAATATTTTTGAAATTGCAATATAGGTATATAAATATGACGTATTTTCTTAAACCACCAAGAAACTAGTAACATTTACGAGGGATATCACTCTATATATGTGGTTGCTATATATTAGCAAAGGTAAACATTGCGAGTTTGGGTTTTAACATATTTTCCCCCTAACTCCCAGGTACGTCGACTTAAAACGAATATTAGTGTATATAGAAGTTTAAACTTAGCGAGTCTTTGCTCTTTATAATCGTTATAATACGTCCAGGCTTTTTGCACTGTATACTGGACATCCGAACCACGGGGTGGGGGGAGGGGGGGAAGGTACATGTGGACTAGTGTAAACAGTCGGGGAGAGGGTGGAAAATACTTTTTTTTTTTTGGGAGTCACTGATTAGACGTCACTACCACGTGACATCTATGACCCGGAAGTACCCGTCCCTCAACAGTCCAGACGGCGGTTTTGTCATGTCTCGTCTCTGGAGAGCCGATTTAATGACACTGACACTCAGCTCGCGACTAAAGATGTCATGTGAACGCTCAAGATGTCTGTCTCAAGAAACACAGTCTGCCTGTTGATGAATTTGTCTGCTAATCACACTTGACTTCGTTGTTTCACCCCTGCCTTTGGCATTAGATTAATCCCACATAAGCCCATTGTCTTCCTTTAACAAACTTGTTTAGTCGAGTTTCTACCAGCTGCTTCACCAAATCCCTAGATAAGCAGCTCGACAGTACTTCTTTCCCTTTCGTTTAAATCAGCCATTCGACAAGACTTTTTTCTCTTCCGTTCAAATCAGCCATTCGACAAGACTTTTTTCTCTTCCGTTTAAAATCAGCCATTCGACAAGACTTTTTTCTCTTCCGTTCAAATCAGCCATTCGACAAGACTTCTTTCCCTTTTGTTTACATTATCCACAAATATGACAGGGAGTTAAATCTGAAGTGGACACAACTTTAACTGTACAAACAGTAACTTCAACATATTTTGCTAACAGACACATCGTTTGTGTCGTACGTTTTTCCACGAATGGCCCACATGTTCTTTCCACTAAGTTTGGGTGTTTTAGAAAGATTTTCATAAGTTTCATTTTAATAAATAAAGCTTTCAAAAAGTTTAACTAAAACGCAAGGCCCATTGACCGGCGAGACGGGCTCGTAAAAAATGTCTTCAAACACCACGATATCATCTTTACTTTGATTCAGTCTGGCTCTAGAGCGACGGGTGGCCGTCCAGTTCAAGTCCCGACAGCCAACATTTGGATGAAAACGTTTTAAGCTTCTATTTAAGTCAACTCGGTAATGCAGGAAACATGTCACATCTGGCACCGACCAGCTCAAACACTTGTTGATGGTCGGGGTTGGGCGAAGAAGTAACAGTGGGGATCCCTGTGGTATCATATGGTAAGTAGGAGAGTCGTACGAGAAATGTGTGGGAGTTGAAAGACAGATCTTGTTGGAGTTTGAACATAAAAGTTAAATAGGAAAGAAAAGTGTAATTTCCTCGTATTAGTATTTTCCCCTCACATGAATATGCAATGGACATTTTTATGGACGGGAAATATTAAATCATAATTGAAAACGTATAACATTACATTGTGGAAGTCTCAATCCACTTGATTGTTTGCCTACATAAGACATTTAACTATCCATTGTACTGAAAGGATCATTGAACAAGAAGCATGGCATAAATGACATATGCATTGTGTAGCTCAGATTATACTAGACATAGGCATTGTCTAGCTCAGATCTAGCATACAAGACAAAGGCATTGTCTAGCTCAGATCTAGCATACAAGACAAAGGCATTGTCTAGCTCAGATCTAGCATAAAAGACATAGGCATTGTCTAGCTCAGATCTAGCATACAAGACAAAGGCATTGTCTAGCTCAGATCTAGCATATAAGAAAAAGTCATTGTCTAGCTCAGATCTAGCATACAAGACAAAGGCATTGTCTTGCTCAGATCTAGCATACAAGACAGGCCTAGTCGAGCTCAGATCTAGCATAAAGGACATAGGAATTATCAAGCTCAGATGTTGCATACAAGACATAGGCATTGTGTAGGATCATAAAGATGCTGGAGTTGACTATTCGGTTTCTCAAACTCCGAGACTTTGTTAGTTGGTGGCCGAGACTTTGTTAGCTGGTGTCCGTGACTTTGTTAGCTGATTACCATGACTTTGTTAGCTGGTGTCCGTGACTTTGTTAGCTGGTGTCCGTGACTTTGTAAGCTGGTGTTAGTTTGTGTCCGCGACTTTGTTAGTTGGTGACCGTGAATTTGTTAGCTGGTGTCCGTGACTTTGTTAGCTGGTGTCCGTGACTTTGTAAGCTGATGTTAGTTGGTGTCCGCGACTTTGTTAGTTGGTGTCCGCGACTTTGTTAGCTGGTGTCCGTGACTTTGTTAGCTGGTGTCCGTGACTTTGTAAGCTGGTGTTAGTTGGTGTCCGCGACTTTGTTAGTTGGTGACCGTGAATTTTTTTTAGTTAATTACCGCAGTCACTAGGTAATATACACAGCGACTAACAGTGTTTACTTAACAATAGTTTTGGTCTGGATCAAAGGGTGCAAAAAGACATGAGAAAATATTGGCTAACCGAATTCTTCACGCTCTTTGACTTGTTCAAATACGAAATAAAGAAGTTTCACAGGGGACGCAATCTGTCTAGTAGAAGTAAAAAAAAAAATTGGTGGCTGATTAGTTTTAGTTTACAGCTGGCTTTGTCCGTGGAAACGTAGTCAGATTTTTTGTGTGTGGTTAACATTCGATTATCTGGAGCTTGTGGGAGATGCCATGACGTCATATAATAGCCTTTTTTCCGTATTGGTTTCGACGATGGATTAGTTTAATATAAACTCTCTAGGATTTGTGCAACAATTTTCAGTACACTATTGTTTGAGTGAGATCACAACATGAAACAGAAAACAGTTTTTTTTCAAGTGATGTCTCGTTTTCATGTAACGGCAATCTTTCAGTTGTTAGATTTGTTAAACATTTGATGAAGATTCACGACGGGTATGGCAATGTATTTTGATGAGCTTCTATGCAATATTTGTGTCTGATTATATCAGATCAAATCTATTTAACAAAAGAAACCAAAAAACAGCAAAAATCTAATTTCCGGTTTAAGAGTTTGTGATATTCTGGAAGGATATTTCTGGACAATATTACTATTGGTATGTCTTTGCTTTAGCCCAGCGGTTCTCAACCTGTGGGTCGCGACACCCTTTGGGGGTCGAGCGACCCTTTCACAGGGGTCGCCTAAGACCATCAGCAAAGACATGTACTCTACAGCTGTGACGTAGCAACGAAATTGTTTTTGTTGGGGCTCGCCGCATCATGAGGAACTGCATTCAAGGGTCACGGCATTAGGAAGGTTGAGAACCACTGCTTTAAGGGGATCCCCCTTTTAAGCTCATATGAAAGAACCGAATAAACCTTTAAGCTATCAGTGAACTGATCCAACATTAGTGCTGACATTTAACTAGCTTTGTGTATGAAGCATTAAAGCGGCCAACGGATTGTCTTCTGTGAAAGAGACCATTGTAGCCAAAGAGCTGGATCACTGTGAGCCGCTTACGAGCTGTACAATTATTAGTAAATGGGGGGAGTGGGGCACTATCAAACTTTGAGATTAATAACGACCATCCATTCACCTAATCGAGGGAAGGTGTTGGACAAGTGAGCCGCTTGCGACCTCGACAAATAATCTTGAGGATTAGGGACTATTTTTATTCAACCAATCAAAACCTGAGGATTATGGACTATTTTTATTCAACCAATCAATACCTTTGTTCCGAAAATGTTTTTTTAAAAGTAAAAAAACAATAAATAAAAAAATAATAATTTCCCCCCATCATCTAACACAGTGGTTCTCAACCTTACTAACGCCGTGACCCTTTAATATAGTTCCCCATGTTGTGACGACCCCCAAACACCAAAACAATTTTCTTGCTACTTCCAGCTGTAGAGCATATGTATTTTCCAATGGTCTTAGGCGACACCTGGAAAAGGGTCATTCGACCCCCAAAGGGGTCGCGACCCACAGGTCGAGAACCGTTGATCTAGTACAACAAAGCAGAGACCTTTCAGCATGAGCAAGAGTATTAACTCTTCAATCTTATTTTGATACGTACAACAATTCCGTGTTTCAAGGGAAGAGCCACGACTTCTGTTCTCACGTCTCGTTGGTTATATAAAAGCGTTCTGTTATCTAGACAAAGAACAACAACAACATAAAGAGACGGATTCGTTTGTTTCCTTAAAAACTATTGAAGCAATAGAAGCTATTCACGCTATTGAAGCTGTTGAAGCTATTGAAACTATAGAAGCTATTGAAGCTATTGAAGCTGTTGAAGCGATAGAAGCTGGAAGCTATTGAAGCTATTGAAACTATAGAAGCTATAGAAGCTATTGAAGCTATAGAAGCTATAGAAGCTATTGAAGCTATAGAAGCTATTGAAGCTATTGAAGCTGTTGAAGCGATAGAAGCTATAGAAGCTATTGAAACTATAGAAGCTATTGAAGCTATAGAAGCTATAGAAGTTATTGAAGCTATAGAAGCTATTCACGCTATTGAAGCTGTTGAAGCTATAGATGCTATAGAAGCTATTGAAGTTATAAAAGCTATTGAAGCTATAGAAACTATAGAAGCTATAGAAGCTATTGAAGCTATATAAGCTATTGAAGCTTTCGACGCTATTGAAACCATAGAAGCTAATGAGGCTATTGAAGCTATTGAACTTAACATTTCTTTGAGCAAGAAATAAAAGACACGTTCAAACTCACGGCTACATGAACACCGGAAAAGAGATCGTCATAAAAATGTATGGACATGATTAAAATATGCGGGTAAATCTTGGAGTGAACATAAGTTATCTTGACAGTCTTGGAGTGAACATAAGTTATTTTTACAATTTTGGAGTGTACATATCTTTACAGTCTTGGAGTGGACATACGTTATATTTACAGTTTTAGAGTGAACGTAAGTTATTTTAACAGTATTGAAATGAACATATGTTATCTTTACAATTTTGGAGTGGACATTTCTTTACAGTCTTGGAGTGGACATAAGTTTCTCAATGCATTTCAGTAACTGAATATTTCAAAAAGTTTTTATCTGGCCAACGATACAATTGATGACATCACTGCTTTCAATTAAAGCAAATGCAGATCTATTCCCCTGTCCATTTGCACGTCCCGCCCCCACACGTCATTCCTACACAACATTGAACGGATGGATCTTTTTTTGGTGAATAAAATAAATTGTTCCTTATCCACCAACAATTGTTTCTTTGTTTAAAAAATAAAGCCGAAGGCATTAAGCTAAAAGCTGTACATAACAGCTGAGTGGCGTCTCGGTGGCTTCCACTGAGTGGCGTCTCGGTGGCTTCCACTGAGTGGCGTCTCGGTGGCTTCCACTGAGTGGCGTCTCGGTGTAATGGGCACATCTTTTATTTCATTTCATTAATTAACTAAGGTTATTCTTGGCGTCTTTAATTTGGTATAGCAATTTATCTTTAGCCCAAGGTCAAGGACACACGAAATAACGTGAGTACATAAAGGGTGTGCAACTCTTGACGTTGTAAAAAGTGGATCTATCGCAAGATGGAAAAGAAATAGCCACTAAAGTGTGGATCTGTCGCATGATTGAAAAGAAATAGCCACGAAAGTGTGGACCTGTCGCATGATTGAAAGAAATAGCCACTAAAGTGACGGATTCAGAAAAACAACCAGTAGAAGGAAAGTAAGAAATCTATTGAATAAGCCACCTTCCTTTAGTCACGTGAGTTAACGTGCAGCCCCACAATACGCTTTAGAGATGTAAGCCCTGTAAGACTTTGGTGTGTGTAAGACTTTGGTGTTTGTAAGACTTTAATGTGTGTAAGACTTTAATGTGTGTAAGACTTTAATGTGTGTAAGACTTTAATGTGGGTAAGACGAGGTATTTATTTAATTTAGTCTTAAAGTAACCTTTGCACTTTTATGCCCTAAATTTGAGTATTCCGTACTTGAGTTCAGGAGAGTTCTAATGTCCTGTAAGATACAACGACCTTGACACGAACTAATCCCTCGCCATGATTTAGGGATCACGTGTTTCTCACCCTCATTTCGATTTTGTCATCAATTTAACATCAAGGTTTGGCTTCTCTTGGCCAACTCAGCTTAACGTGGATTCATAGGGCGGAAAATAGCCAGGGAACCAGCCGTTCCAGGTAAACAGCCCCAGAATTAGCCGCAGACATGAAAGTGACGCACACCCTCTGAAAAAACGTGGCAATAATGGAGCCCTGCTCAAACTTGTTTTTTGTTTTTTTTGTCAACTCATTTCCAAAGTCTTAGTCTCCGCTACACATGAGAACACGTCCACGTTGTGAAACATAAACGTGATTGCGTGACCTAAATGGATATATTCTGTGTACCTTATTATTGTACTCCATACATTTTCATATGCATACTGGCATCTAATAAAAATAATATTTGGTATAGCGGAGAAATAATTCAATATCGTAATCCAGGAAGAAACAAAATTAATATAGTGACTAATATGATCTGATTTAACAATAGTGGGCTACGGGTAGGTGCGTACCTAGAGTATTTTGCGCCCATGGCAGGTGGTCAGAAATGTTCTGTGATTTGCATTAGCCATTGCTCACTACAGAGGGTTCTTTTAAAGACGTTGTAGCGATTCATTAAGGAGCCCGTTTAATATGTTTGCAAGTAAAATTCAAAGGATAGAAAAATATACTGGGTGTATACTGTAAAATTATGTAATTTGTGCGGTATACATTGTGAGAGAGTTGTGAATAACTGTTGAATGAATATAAAATTGATTTTTTTTTTTGCGACTCCCTTCAAACAGTGCCAGGGGCATATGCCCTACCTGCCATACCCTAGATACGCCACTGACTATCGGGAGGACTGCGTCGAGGTTGAAGACTATCATCCCCCTCCTTCAGTTCTCCGGGACTCTTATACCTGAGCTGAAGTTTTGCTTTTATTTCTTTACATTTGTTATTTATTCTTTGTTTGTACTTGTACCGACCGCTAGCTTATGAAAGTTTGATGATATCTTGCCGAAAGTTTGGTGATATCTTGCCGAAAGCTTGGTGATATCTTGCCGAAAGTTTGGTGATATCTTGCCGAGAGTTTGGTGATATCTTGCCGAGAGTTTGGTGATATCTTGCCGAGAGTTTGGTGATATCTTGCCGAAAGTTTAGTGGTATCTTGCCGAGAGTTTGGTGATATCTTGCCAAAAGTTTGGTGATATCTTCCCGAGAGTTTGGTGGTATCTTGCCGACATGTTCGTGTATTGTTTTGTAATTTTATCAGCCCATTTTATTGTTTTTTACCCTCGCTTTAGAATGACTAATATACTAACTGACAAGAAGTTCCGCTGATTGGCTAGATGCCTGTCACTTACATTTACTCTACATCCCATAATAACCCCCCCCCCACACCCCCACAAAAAGAACCATCCTCACCGGTGTTGACGCTCAGGAAGCCAGTCCAAGCTAGTAGGCCTGTTGAGGGTTTTTTTAATTTTATCCGCCCATTTTCTTGTTTTTTACCCTCGCTTTAGAATGACTAATATACTAACTGACAAGAAGTTCCGCTGATTGGCTAGATGCCTGTCACTTACATTTCCTCTACATCCCATAATAACCCCCCCCCCCCACACCCCCACAAAAAGAACCATCCTCACCGGTGTTGACGCTCAGGAAGCCAGTCCAAGCTAGTAGGCCTGTTGAGGGAGTAAGAAGAAGAGAACAAGAATATTAAAACACTAGTAGTGTCTGATAGAACCGTCCATGGCCCCTTATTGGGCGACGTGGTCCCAGTGCATCAGAGCAATGTATGTTGACACATGAATGACACAATGTGTATTTTAAAAAAAATAATCGTATCCAGTCTGAATGAAGCCATCGCTGAACCGTAGACAGATAAAAAAAAAGTGTTTTAAATAACGTGCACACTAAGTCATATTTCTCATTCTAAAAATCTTATTCAAGCTGCATATCAATGAACAACTTAGTACATCCTCTAAGACAGACAACATAATGCAAACAAGCCATCGTTTGACGTCAGTTGGTAGACCCAAGAGATAGTCAAAGCACACTGACTTTTAATCTATGTGTTTATGTGTATGCGATGTGCAACATAGCGTAATGACATTCAAACTATAATGGCATGTGTATGTGTGTGTGTGTGTGCGACGCACAAGATTGAACGACCAAGTGCCTCCTGACACACTGAAAGTACACTGAGATTTGCAGTGGTTCCCATCACACAACGATGCGTAAGATATGCAGCAGTATGTGAGAAAAAGATTTTTTTTTTGGTAACAAAATTAGTCGATTGGTCTGGTGACGCATGATGCAGAAACACGTGCCTTAAATAAAGACCTTTATACGTGACATCTGTTGATGAAGATTTACGGTAAGTTCGAACTTCTTTAACAAACATTTTATGCCGACTGAATGAATAGAATCGACGAAGACATACATCCAGTCCCTCCATGTAGTCGGAAATCCAGTTGGTAAGACATTTGGTCATACAATCGGTCATACAATCCGTAATCTAGTCGGTCATCCAGTAGGTCATCCAGTCGGTCATTCGTGTTTTGTCCATGCGTTACAACAAAGCTCACCTAGAGACACATCAAGCATTGGTCTAACGGACAGAACATATTGACTCAAAGCAATGCAGCCATTCCAGCTGACCATCTGCTATATTAAGAGAGACTCATATAAAATGTAAGTCTTATTGAAACAGTAAGTCTTATTGAAACAGTAAGTCTTATTGAAACAGTAAGCCTTATGGAGACTGAAAGTCTTAAAGATACTGAAAGTCTTACAGAGATTGTAAGTCTTTTAGATACTGAAAGTCTTATAGAAACTCTAAGTCTTAAAGAATCTGAACGTTTTATAGATACTGAAAGTCTTATAGAAACTGTAAGTCTTATAGATACCGTAAGTCTTATAGATACTGAAAGTCTTATAGAAACTGTAAGTCTTATAGATAATGAAAGTCTTATTAATGTCTTACAGATAATGAAAGTCTTATTTATGACAAGCTCTTTTCGTGACAACAAGCCTTAGATTCACAGAAAGTGTTGCCGTTACATAGATTCTTTGAATTAAAGAAATTCCTATGAATTCTTACGATGACGAGTGTCACCCAGAAAGTAAGTCCCTTTTGTTATGACATATTTTCAAAGTATCTCAAACACGCCATTCGTTCCTCCGCTAAACCCCCAGTACCGTTCTTCCCCAAATAAATGCTCGCTAGCTTGGTCCTGTGGTTTTGGCTTTTGAATCACATTACCATCTGATTATTTCAGCGGCACTCATGGTATAAGCACTCGTTGATTTGAAGTACTTTTCGATTTCGATCGGAAACGTATTATTTGTTAATGCTATGTAAAATAAATTTAAAAAAATTCGATTCCACATACAGCAATAAAAAAAAACAGATCAAATGCTGAACTGTTAAATTTTGGGTTTTCATTATTGCATCCCATTCAATTGTGACAACTGTCACAAATCTTCACCAGTCGATTAAGATCGTCAGTGTTTGAATTCTGGGCGTGAAATCTAAAACATATGTTTTAAAATTAAGCCCAGAGCTATCCATAATGGCGTCCATCGCCTTCCTTTATAAACGGACACAAACATATGGAATAATATGAACTCTAAAGAATAACCTAAGTTTAAGAAATCCTTAAACAAAGTTTGTGTAGTCGGAGGCAAGAAGGCATATTCCTTTCAACATTAACTTTGATAAGATAAAAACTGTTGACAGCAATATTGAAAAACAATTCAAAGAACGCATAAATCCAACATTAAACACACCGAAAGCGCTATGTACTAAATACTTTATGGCTACGGTTAGAGTCTATTTATAAGAGATAGCAAATTCCGTTCGATGCACCAGTGCACAATATTGTGAAGCGACTGATTCATGTTTAAAAAAACAACAAAGCAGCAAACAACAACAACACTAACAACAACACGAACAACAACGCATCATGCTGTTAAGGATTAAGCGACCCAAGCAGAGTGAGTTAGCCCGCCCTCAGCCCCTTTGATAGCACATGACTCCCCCCCCCCCCCCCCCCCCCCCCCCGCCCCCCCCCCCCAAAGGTCAAATGAATCTGATTTGTGTGTGTGATTTTGGAAAAATCTGTGCATAGAAAAGTTTGCGTGAGATCATGCCGTTGGCCAATCGTTTGACTTCTTAGGACGGAAGTTAAACCAAAAACAACAACAAAAAACCCCAAAGCGTATCTCGAGTCAACTGCTTATCGCTGCGTCACCGTCTTCACTTTGAGAACTACCGGCATTTTATTGTCGAAAGCACATTATGTCTATGTGACTCAATTTTGAAACATTTCAACATATGTTATACAAAGAGTAGAAATGGAACTTTAATCACATCTCCTCTCAAGGTCTACAAACTCATGATTCGTGTTTAATTATAAAAAGAAATAATGTTTGCCCTGTGTTCATTATCATGTCTCGAAGGTTGTCATTGTCCAAAGAACATCGCGCTATCGTATTTTTAAAATAGTTCAAACCTGAATGCGCGCGTTTTACTCATTTGTTGCAAATTTACGATACAGTTTTATAGACATGTATGTCTAGATGTTTGAACGATATGTACAGTACTGATATGTGAGTAATGTAACACTTCTATGACGCAGGTTTCAAGCTAATGCTGCCGTGACGCCAGAGAGCAAACATCAAGTAATTAGTTATCAGAGAATTGATGACCTGTAAACAAATTGATGGCTTTTTCCTGGGAGTAAGCCATTCAACTTTTGGTCTGCGCAAGCCCGCCCTTCTGATGGATTAGTCTAAAGTCATTGAGTGCCTTATCCATTAATCTGTCTTGAGGAGTGAGTGCACTCTTGAGGAGTGATGGCTTTTAAAGCAACAATTATTTTCTGGGGCAAAGGTAAACCTGCAACATTCTCAAAACTAAGTCGTAAATATATATATATTTAGCTCGTTATGTAACCTAAGTTTACCAGAATGAAAGTATAATCAATATTAGGGTTATTGGAGATTTATGACAGTAGAACGTATTAATTTAGCGGTGGGTTAAAAAGTTCACACGATTTAACGTAATAGTGTTAAGAAAAGTTAATATCTTAATGAACACTAAAATGAATACTTTTGTTTTGCTAAAATGCGCGCATTCTCGAATTAAGTGTTATTTAAAAAAAAAAAAAAATCAACAACTCTAGTCCTAAGGGTTAAGTCCAACAGTTTGGCCACAAGCAATCAAGACACACTCCATGAGTTAATGATATGTTACCATGTGCTAAGACTGGACGAGTTGCCACTGGTCCTGCTTGTGTCTTTCGGGCGAAATCTTAAGAAACTAAACAGGTTTACCAAATAATAGCGACAAGATGAAACACATTCAACGGACAAGGGGGGGGGGGCACAAAAAAGGGAAACTTCAGAGATTCTCAAACTTTACGCTGTGGCATTATGGCATTATAGGTTTAAAAAAAAGAGAGTTTTAGGGGGACTGTGGACAAATTTATGGTTGGGAAATCAAGTTATTTTGATGGCTGGGGAAATCAAGTTATTTTGATGGCTGGGGAAATCAAGTTATTTTGATGGCTGGGGAAATCAAGTTATTTTGATGGCTGGGGAAATCAAGTTATTTTGATGGTTGGGGAAATCAAGTTATTTTGATGGTTGGGGAAATCAAGTTATTTTGATGGTTGGGGAAATCAAGTTATTTTGATGGTTGGGGAAATCAAGTTATTTTGATGGTTGGGGAAATTAAATTATTTTGATGACTGGGGAAGTCAAACTATTTTGATAGTTGGGGAAATTAAATTATTTTTATTTTAAAATCCCAAATAATTTTTATAATGTTTCATCGAGCATTCGTCGCCGAATTAAAGTTAAAGCCAGCTACCGTTCGTTGCTTCGAATACTATTAAAATAGGAGCACAGTTCTACAAGTCTGGGAACCTCTGAAATTTACTCTCGTCACAATGAATAAAGGTAAGAAACTGATGACAGTGACACATACACATGACATATCAAAACATCCAAGGACTCAAATTAGCCACACGTTCAACTTTTGCTTAGTCTTATAGCGCCTTTACGGCTGCGAAATCCACATTAAAATAGTCATGCATTCTCACGCAAGAATTCATTGATACAAAATTTAAAACATTTTTGGAACACATAAATTAACATATTAATTGAACACGTTTTTAAAAAAAAAATCTTTGAAGTTTAAAATAAATCATTTACAATGGACACCACGCGAGAACCACTACGTGGTTCTTCTTCGTGAAGTGCAGTTTCACCCTGAGACATTTGATCTAAAAAGAAAAATCCATTAAAAATTTTCCCATATATATTTTTTTATATGCGCTTGTGTGGTAACTTGAATCCTTCAATCAGGCACAGTTACTACACCAATGGAAACAAAACATCTCCAGCTGCAAGCGAAAACAAGCTAACCACTTCATGGATTCTATAACCATTTTTTCCCCTATAATAATCAAAGGTCTTTTTTCCTCGGGCTAAACTTTAAAATAAATTAGAAAAGGAGAAAAGAAAAATGCTGACAAAAATATCAATTTTTTGGATTGGTTTCCATGGTGACGATTCAAGAGAATGTATGCCATTATGGCTAACATTAAAAGTGCGTTAAGCGCAAGTCTAAAATTTCAGGGGTATAACTACATCTTGGTCATTATAAACTGGGAGGCGCTATACCTTGTCGGCTGGGAATAAAGCTCAACGTTATTCCCATCTAATAAATGGTTTACTACCGCTAGCTCAACGTTATTCCCCTCAGCTAAATGGTTTAATACCGCTAGCTCAACGTTTTAGCCATCAGCTAAATGGTTTACTACCGCTAGCTCAACGTTATTCCCATCAGAGAAATGGTTTACTACCGTTAGCTCAACGTTATTCCCATCCAATAAATGGTTTACTACCGTTAGCTCAACGCTATTCCCACCAGCTAAATGGTTTAATACCGCTGACTCAAAAGTATTCTCATCAGAGAAATGGTTTACTACCGCTGGCTCAACGTTTTTCCCATCAGATAATTGGTTTACTCCTGCTAGCACTTACTACTCCCAGCCGACTGTGAATAACACTCCGTGATACAACACAATAAAGGCGACATTATACACGAATATATATTTAAATAAAATGCAATTTTTTCTTGTACAAATCATTATTATCAAGATAATGAAACAAGACACCTAAATACATTCTTAATAGGCTAGAAATGGTACCAAAGAAATTTGACAGAACAATGAGCAGAGGAGGAGAAAGCAACTCTGATCTAGAACAATGAGCAGAGGAGGAGAAAGCAACTCTGATCTAGAACAATGAGCAGAGGAGGAGAAAGCAACTCTGATCTAGAACAATGAGCAGAGGAGGAGAAAGCAACTCTGATCTAGAACAATGGTTTTAAGACAGCTGTTATGATCGGGATCCTGTGTGCAGGATAAACCGCTCCTTTGGCTGCAGTGTGCGAAATGAGAGCTAAAAACCTGGGAATGTGTCGTTACTGTGGTGAGAGTGGAGTTATAGCTCTTTCTTCCTTAAGTTGCAAGGTGTAATAGGAAGAATCTAGACAGCAATGGCTTAATTGTATACATCATATTTAGTGAATGTGTTAACTCAATAATTGTTTCTGCTTTCAAGATAACAGCAGCAGAAAATAAAATTCAAATTGACTCACAATTTATTGATTGAAATATCTGGCCATGACCCTATGCAATATGTTACGAATCAAATACGTCATTTTCTATGACAATGACTCTGTTCTATTTGACAACGAGACATGATCTCACTTTTAAGCGCTAGTCATTCTCAATAAAGCAAGCTTTAATTTTTTTTTTACAATTTCTTTTTTCTCTAACGACATGCTTCAGATTTTACCGGTCATTTCAGTCAATTATATACGGACCGTTGTCCGCCGAGTTGACACCTAAGGGAAACATGCAAATTTGACAGAGCTGCTCGCTCAAGTCGTCATCAAATATCTAAATTAAATTGAAGAGCTGGCTGCCACCAGAACCGAGTGCCTCAAGAAAAGGCTGCCATCCGACCGTCAAGTGCGTTTTCCCATAAGTTTAGAGGGTCATGATCTAGCGGCGTTCAAATCAGGAAAAAAAAACAACAAATAAATCATGAAAACTAAGTTCCTATGTCAAGCCCCTTTATATATATATATATATATATATATATATATATATATATATATATATATATATATATAAAATATATAAATCCACAAGGCCTTGGCTTATTCTGTTTAGGATAATAAGCTGGTTCCCATCAGCAAATAGCCCCCCCCCCCCCCCGCCGCTGAATAACGCAAGGGAACATTATGTGGATTTTTTTTAAAGGCAAAAATTGAGCCGGGCATTCAAACATCTTGGGTTCATTAAAATGAATTAACTTCATTTTGTTTAAATTACAAAACAAAAATTACAAAAAGAAAATACTCGAAATATTGAATAACTTTACAATCTTGTGCTATGATTCTATTCTGTGTCGGGATTTTCGTTTGCTTGTGTAGTGGAATGAAATATCGTGTAATTACCAAGATCAATACGAGGATAGGGCTGGACTCTTATTCATAAATTTATCGTATTGGGACTATTTGCTGTTAATAAATAATGCGCCTTAATGGATGTCGCGAGGTGCTCTTAACCTAGTCACGTGTTGTTAACCGCGTCTCACTGCCTGAATCTATTTTCTCACATTGCCTCTCAGCTCAGATTTGAAACTACTTCTCAGATTGCAACTTAGTCCCATAAGGTGTAATGTGAATTAAAAAAACAACAACAACCAAGAAATGTTCCATAATTATATAATAAACCAGTTCAATGTGTAGCTTTGCCTGTTCGCACCCCAAGTGCGTGATCCTGGAGCTTTACATTTTCCAGTTCCACATATGGGTGTTAAATTCCCTACTTTGGTGAAGTGATCTCAATGCTCTACTTTGGTGAAGTGATCTCAATGCCCTACTTTGGTGAAGTGATCTCAATGCCCTACTTTGGTGAAGTGATCTCAATGCCTTACTTTGATGAAGTGATCTCAATGCCCTACTTTGGTGAAGTGATCTCAATGCCTTACTTTGATGAAGTGATCTCAATGCTCTACTTTGGTGAAGTGATCTCAATGCCCTACTCTGGTGAAGTGATCTCAATGCTCTACTTTGGTGAAGTGATCTCAATGCCTTACTTTGATGAAGTGATCTCAATGCTCTACTTTGGTGAAGTGATCTCAATGCCCTACTCTGGTGAAGTGATCTCAATGCCCTACTTTGGTGAAGTGATCTCAATGCCTTACTTTGATGAAGTGAACTCAAAAATTAAGAACTTATATATATATATGGCATCCTTCCGTCTTCGCGAAATGATGGAGTAGCATTGACCCTTCATCCAATTGCTTACGAGGCCGATCCTGGCATGGACGTCTCGGTTTATTTCTCAATATATTTACATATAATAAAGAGCATTCTTATTGGTAAACTTTGATTTAATACAATCAACCAACCCCCCCCCACCCCCCAACCTTAATGCAGACTCTCCTCCTTAATAATCTACGATAAAATTTGTGATTTAGTGCAGTTTCTACTATACAAGTGGTGATTTAGTCCAGTCTCAACGATAAAATTGGTAATTTAGTCCAGTTTCTATTATACAATTGTCGATTTAGTCCAGTTTCTATGATAAAATTGGTGAGTTAGTCCAAATTCTACGATAAAATTGTTTTTTTGAGCCCAGTTTCGCTAAATCTGAATTTGACATTTTCTGCTGCCGTTAATAGATATCAACTATTTACACGGAAGGTGTGAATCTGAACCTACTTATGTACACATTAGGCCCACCTTCAGAGGTGCACACTTTGATAGCCATTGTTTTGGACCTTTAGGTTTAGACAGACAGCCAGACAGACAGATGAAAGAAGACATAATAAAAGCCCAAACCGTCTGCGTCACTCCACCGATATGACGTCATTATTATACTTACCGATATTTGTCAGGCCTTCGAGGGAGGCAATCAATGAAAACAAATCAGACAGAATGTATAGACAC
Source organism: Lymnaea stagnalis (assembly GCA_964033795.1). Taxonomy (NCBI): domain Eukaryota; kingdom Metazoa; phylum Mollusca; class Gastropoda; family Lymnaeidae; genus Lymnaea; species Lymnaea stagnalis. The sequence goes on along the minus strand of CAXITT010000004.1, from coordinate 775,896 downwards.
AAAGTTTGTGTTCAATATAAGCAGAGTGCGCGACACTAGTCGATCATTGTGTGACCATTTCAGATATAATATAGTCTATTGATGTGTTGTTAATTACACTATTTCGCACACTGCCCGAGCTGACGTCTATATGTTGGAGATCCACACCACAGAACATAATATATAACATATATAAATGAACAGATTTAGATTTCAAGATGATAAGAAACAGGGACATACATTTGCATTTATCATTTCTAATCTACTACATACTATTTTCTTCTCTTGATTAATAAATGCGAAGCGGTTTAAGGCTGGAGATATGGACCAAACAATGACATATTTACACATCATTTGAGGAAAAAAGATCATAACATGATAAATGACTGGGTTAAAAAACAAAAACAAAATACAATTTTTTGTTGGACATTGAAAACAAATGTCCCTTTCTTCAAATAGGATAATAATTTAAAAACTTCATTGACCCCCTTTCCTGCGAATGAATCAATTAAAAGAAAAGTTTTACCCACCCTCCAGACATTTCATAAACATTTGCAATGTTAACAATTTACGAACGTAACTTACGGTTTAAATGTAAACATGTTTCTAGGAATGAGATACGAGAGCCTCCCTCGTGAGACGTGCATTGACCAATCAATGATGCCCAATGATGCCCAATGATGCCTATTATAAAACTATCATTTGATTACTGAGATTGATGAATTTTGTTGCGCAAAAAAAACTTGCCGTCTTTCTGCACTCTGGCGTAATTTATTAAAAATAAATACACTAACCATCATTACTTTGAAAAGCGGATAAAAGCAGATACACTCACATACACACACACATAAATATAGGGACACACGAGAGGTAGTAGAATGATGACATACATAGAACATAGCACCAAATGACACATAGATGAAACACACAAGTACACACCTTTCTGCGCCTCTCGCCTCATCCCCGTAGTCTTTAGTTCGTAGTTCATTCAGGTCACCAATAAGTTTAGTGAACGATCTGTCGAGAGACGAATGAATACACCAAATGAACTTCTTGAAAGATTGTCAATACAGATTCCAGAAAGTCAGCGGTTTCTGGTTTAATATTACGGACCCCTAGCAGGAAGTAAAAAAGGACGATCCTCACACTCTCTTCATACGGCCTTGCCGGACACTTTGATCGTGTAATTATGTGAAACGCTAATGTAATTTAAAGTATAGATTCAGTTATCGTGGTCTTCAGGGGGTGGAGGGTTGGGGGGGGGGGGAATTGCATTAAAATTGTTTACCAGGAGAACTTCACAGGACAAGTGGGATTCAAAGGGAAGTAATTGACAAGATCTGAGTGTAAAGAGTTACTTACTCTCTGTCCACAGTGAGACATTCCACGCCGGGAGGCAGGGCTAGCACATTGGCCGTCCTTCTGTCCTCACTAGGGGGTGGGGGGGCACACACAAAAAATCAATGTATAAAACCAACAAATCAATCACACAATCAATGCTGTGGGGTACAGACGGTATCCATGACAACCCGATATGTCCCATGGTAACATACCGACATTCAGGGTCTCTCTACTTTTTATACACTGTCACATGGCGTTAATTTTGGACTGATGATAATGCCTCTATTGAGTCTAGTATTGAAAACTAATATTGAAGTGTGCTTAATTTTTAAAACATTTTAATCACATATTCAATATTTAAAAAAAAAAATACTTTTAAATATTTTACGTGTTTAAACAAAAATATGATGGCACAATTTTTACATACTATAGTTATAATAACATCGGATTTAATATTAATAAGTAACAATAACGATTGAATTATTTATAACAAAACTTAATGTCAATATAAAAGTTAAAATATCTCTTTAAATAGCTGACAATAAATGACACCAGAATTATGCCTTAGACTACATGATAATAAGTTACTCCCTGGTGTTAATAGAATGAGAAGCCCCGTAGAACACATTTCGAACTGTTGCGATAGTGGGACGTTAGAGTTCCTTCTCTTTAAACAAACATATTTAAAATTTGATCTTGATAGTTTTAAAAACAAAATTCCTAGGATCTTGAGACTGGTCAACAATTGCCTTGGATCACGAGACTGGTCAACAGTTGCCTAGGGTCACGAGACTGGTCAACAGTTGCCTAGGATCTTGAGACTGGTCAACAGTTGCCTAGGGTCGCGAGACTGGTCAACGTTGCATAGGGTCACGAGACTGGTCAGCAGTTGCCTAGGGTCGCGAGACTGGTCAACAGTTGCCTACCTGAGCAGCGCCTTTTCTCCAAAGTAATCACCTCGCTTCAATCGTCTGACTTCTTTGGGATCTGGATGACCTGCTATCATCTGAGTGACCTTGACCTGGATAAATATGATTGTAACTTAGTACTACAATCATCTCGAAGTGAATGCAGACTTTAAACTTGTAGCAAAACACAAAGTTATCCGGACTTAATGTCAATGCTGTTTACCAGCCCACAGACAGTCATTTGCTGCATACCACCCCGAGACAGTCATATGCTGTATACTACCCCAGAGACGGTCATTTGCTGTATACCACTCCACAGACAGTCATTTGCTGCATACCACCCCACAGACAGTCATTTGCTGTATACCACCCCGAGACAGTCATTTGCTGTATACCACCCCACAGACAGTCATTTGCTGCATACCACCCCGAGACAGTCATATGCTGTATACTACCCCAGAGACGGTCATTTGCTGTATACCACCCAAGAGACAGTCATATGCTGTATACCAAACAATCCAGCCCCAAACTTCCAAGCCCCAAACATCCAGGCCCCAAACATCCAGGCCCCAAACATCCAGGCCCCAAACATCCAGGCCACAAACATGCAAGTCCCAAAAACCCAGCCCCAAACATCCCAGCCCCAAACAACCAAGCCCAAAACAACCAAGCATCTAACAACCAAGCCCCAAACATCCAAGCCTAAAAAACCCAGCCCCAAAACAACCAAGACCCAAACAAACAAGCCCAAAACAACCAAGCACCTAACAACCAAGCCCCAAACAACCAAGCCCCACACATCCAAGCCTAAAAAACCCAGCCCCAAACAACCAAGCACCTAATAACCAAGCCCCAAACAACCAAGCACCAAACAACAAAGCCTAAAAAAACCAAGCCCCAAACAACCAAGCCCCAAACAACCAAGCCCCAAACAACCAAGCACCAAAAAACCAAGCACCAAACAACCAAGCCCAAAATAACCAAGCCCCAAACAAGCCAGCCCCAATCATCCAAGCTCAAAACAATCAAGCCCCAAACATCCAAGCCCCAAACATCCAAGCCCCAAACAACCAAGCCCCAAACATCCAAACCTAAACAACCAAGACCCAAACAACCAAGCCCCAAACAACCAAGCCCCAAACAACCAAGCCCCAAAAAACCAAGNCCAAGCCCAAAACAACCAAGCCCAAAACAACCAAGCCCCAAACGTCCAAGCCCCAAACAATCAAGCCCCAAAAAACCAAGCCCCAAACATCCAAGCCCCAAACATCCAGGCCCCAAACAAACAAGCCCCAATCAACGAAGCCCTTAACAAGCCAGCCCCAAACATCCAAGCCCAAAACAACCGAGCCCCAAACAAACAAGCCCCAAAGATTCAAGCCCAAAACATCCAAGCCCCAAACTACCTTGCCCCAAACAACCAAGCCCCAAACATCAAAGCCCCAAACATTCAAGCCCCAAACATTCAAGCCCCAAACATCCAAGCCCCAAACAACCCAGCCCGAAACCTCCAAGCCCCAAACAACCTAGACCCAAATTCCAAGCCGCAAACAACTAAGTCCCAAACAATCAAGTCCCAAACAATCAAGTCCCAAACAACCAAGCCCCAAACAACCAAGTCCCAAATAATCAAGTACCAAACAACCCAGCCCCAAACAACCAAACCCCAAACAACCAAGTCCCAAACAACCAAGTACCAAACCCCCAAGCCCCAAACAACCCAGACTCAAACAACCCAGCTCAAAACAAGACCTAATTAAACAACGATCCTTTGCGGTGAGCTGTAAGACTTGACATGTACAATTTGTTTCAATAACACCTCGGCAAATTAACAAGACGGCATATGTAGGTCACAGATAAAGTACAGCTTTAATTACAGCAACATTTAACTCCCTACATGGCAATAGTTTATGTAAGTGGACAACTCGACCCGATTTTTCTTGCGATGACCGTTGTGCTTATGGCAATGACAGATGTGCTTGGCGAAATGACCCATGTGGTTAACACAGTGACTGTGGTGCTTATTGCAATGACTGATGTGCTTCGAACTATGACCGATGTGCTTGGCACAATGACCGATGTGCTTGGTGCAATGACCGGTGTGCTTGGTGCAATGACCGATGTACCTAGTGCAATGACCGATGTACCTGGTGCAATGACCGATGTACCTGGTGCAATGACCGATGTACCTGGTGCAATGACTGATGTGCCTGATGCAATGACCGATGTACCTGGTGTAATTACCGATGTACCTGGTGCAATGACCGATGTGCTTGGTGTAATGACCGATGTGCTTGGCATATCATTTAGAGCGAAAAACACAAAGGGAAATATGAGAATTGTCCCGAGGATTTAAAGGGTATTCCGTACTAGCTGGGACGACGCAACCGCTTTGCGCATCTAAAAGACGGGAAGTTGTGCATAATCTATAATAATAATTCCACATAGCGCACCATATATCCACCAATGCTTAGTTATTTTAACCTCCATTCGCTTTTCTTTTAGGCATGGCTTGCAAGTTGTCAATGAACGTTGGGTAACGACTGTGTTCTGAGCGAGCGAATGCCAGCGCATTACGGTGCGCCATGAGAGCGGGGCGAACATGACCCACTCGCAACTCATTATTATAGATCACGAAATGTTAATGCTTAAATGTCTTTTGTATAATTCTCAAATGGTGCTGCCATAAAGAACACACGCCTCAATATGAAGATTTCATCTATTAACCAACTTTCCTTTATGTAAATTATATTCGAATTAAAAAGTTGTGTCAAATTTTTAGTTTTTTCATTTTTTTGTGTTTGTCCATTAAGCTCGAAGGAAACTCTAAGAATGCACGATATTCATCGTCTCAGAAAAGCATGATATTCATCGTCTCATTTACCTTTGGAATTGTTTTTTCCTTGTTTTTTTTTTTTTTTTGAGGTGGCGGGATGGAATCTAGCACGGGATTTTGGGGGGGGGGAATTATAATAACCCGGAAGCTAAAACTATTAAGCTCGAAGGAAACTCTAAGAATGCACGATATTCATCGTCTCAGAAAAGCATGATATTCATCGTCTCATTTACCTTTGGAATTGTTTTTTCCTTGTTTTTTTTTTTTTTTGAGGTGGCGAGATGGAATCTAGCACGGGATATTGGGCGGTGGGAATTATAATAACCCGGAAGCTAAAACGTTGTGTCAGCTAAGGGCAAAGAACTCGAGAACTCTCCGCAAAAGAAGTTTGAATAGGTGAACGTTTTCTAAGACATCCGGTTTCCTCTCTTGGGGGTTTTCTCGCCCCTTATAACGGATCTGTCATTGCGCTCCGATTGTCTCTTGATGGATTAGATTTGACAAAGAACATAGAAAATATCTCATAGAAAAATTAGTTTTGTTTCTTCTAAATATTAAGCTGTACATCGAAAATATCGCCTCAATATGGGAAAGCTCTTTGAACTCGATTTCTTTACAAAACTTCGTTGAATGCTTATTAAAGGAGGGAAATTATAAGCTAAACTAGATGTAATGCTCTTTTACGGGCTAAAAAATCCACACACAAAATCTCCACGAAACTGAAATCCCGTGAGGTCGTGCGTTCTTACGTGAGGAAAATATTCGATTTTAAATGAGCTATAGACACTAGTGACATGATGACAAGACGATATAATAATAGCACGGTGACGAGACCACGATGACATATAGAAAGGACGATCTAATGTCATGTTTTGACCTCGCTGACGGTGCAGTGGAGCACAACAAATGTCACTGGTCCACGCTCACGGAATATTTCCATTCATTTGGCTGTCAAATGGAATACTTGACGTCATGTGTCACGTGGAATACTTGTCGTCATGTGTCACATGGAATACTTGACGCCATGTCAACACCGATAACTTCCCTTTGCATGATGTACTGGGCTGCCATGGTGGCAGGTTTTTTTTTTTTTCATTCTTTAATAACCCCTGCACTATTCTATTATACTACACCCCCTGTACTGTTCTATGATAAAACGACCCACTGTGCTGTTCAATAATGCTACATCCCTGTACTGTCCTATAATACTACATACCCCCAGTACTGTTCATTAATACTACATACCCCTTGTACAGTTCTATAATACTACATTCCCACTGTACTGTTCATTAATACTACATACCACTGTACTGATCTATAATATACATACCCCCTGTACTGTTCTCTAATACTAGCCATCCCCCGTATTGTTCTATCACAAGTCAAATCACTTCTGGGTTGTTCTATAAATACTCATGTCACTGCTGGATTGTTCTATAAATACTTGCGTCACCCCTGTATTGTTCTATAAATACTCTTCCAGTCGATCTCAGAAACAACCAGACACTGGAGTCCTTTAAAATCGATTTAAAGACACATCTATTTCGCAAACACCTTCTGGGATGATTGTCTACCATGTTTTCCAGTTAATGCATATTGGATGTGTTGCTTAGGATTGAAATGGGTAGAAAGACTTTCACTTGGTATGCTTGTAATTAGTTTTTGTAGTGTTGCGTTTGTTTTAAATGTGGTAAATTATTATTATTTTTTTTTAACTTTGTACCGCGCTTCGAGCCTTGGGGGATGAGGCGTGTTGTTGAAATAAAAAACTTTATTATTATTATTATTATTGTTATTATTATAAATACTCACGTCACTGCTGGATCTTTCTATAAATACTTACGTCACCCCTGTATTGTTCTGTACATACTCACGTCACCGCTGGGTTTTTCTTCCAATACTTACGTCACTCCTGTATTGTTCTATAAATAATTACGTTACCCCTGTATTATTCTATCACTACTTTCACTAGTTCTGGATTATTCTATAAATACTTACATCGCCCTTATTGATGATAAAGAACGTGTCACCTGCGGCACCCTCCCTGATTATATATTCGTTTTCATGGAAAAAATCCTGAGGAAAGAGAGCAATAGGAATTGTATAACATTTGTAAGAGCAGTGTAGACTACAAGAGAATTGCATTACAGCCCTTGGTATTCACATTTCTATAACAATAGAATGACTGTTGTTTTGGTTGTGAACAAATGAACTCAAAAGTAGAAGTAAAGGAAACAGGCACTCCCGTAAATGTAGCGTGTAAACAAGTGGGAATATCAAGGTATTGGTAAATGGAATGTAAGATTCTGTAAAGGCAAGGTAATGGTAAGGTATGGTATTGGTAAAAGTAGGGTATTGGTAAGGTAGGGTTTGTGTAATGGTAGGGTATTGATAGGAAGGGGGGTAAAAGGGGCGAATCGCCACGGGCGGTAATTTTTCTTTTTTTGTTTTTTTCGTGGAGTGTTATTTTTGGTCACCTTATGACTCAACTGCTGAGTTTTTTCGTGTATGGGGGCCGGAGAAGATCTTGGCCCGTCAAAAAGGCACTAACCGTAGCTACGCCACTGGGTAAAAGTAGGGTATTGGTAAAGATGGGTTATTTCTTTAGAGGTCTTCGATTGAAAGTTAAATAATTAGTGCACGGAAATTTTGAAAGTAGGTAATCAACACCGTGGGCTATTTAAAAGCTTTTAGTTTACCGAGTGCCGTAAACTATCTGAAGGGTGGAGAAATATTTGTCTTTTTTGGGTTTGTTTTGGGCACTGTTTCCTGTCAGAACCAAAAATATCTGTGCATAATTAGTGGCTTAAAATGGATGACAATTGTTTCTTTTGTACAATGTATTTTATACTGAGTGCCTTTCACTTATGTCAAGTTCTAGAACAGAGAGATCCGTTGAACAAAAAGAACAACACCTCCATCCACATCTATGAATTTATTTTCAGCGTTTAAAAAAAACCCAACTAATATTGCTGGCAGCTACGTCCAAAGGATACTGACACCTTTCACTGGAACATTTCTGGCAGAGCTAAAGGGAGTAATTTTATGTGAATTTATCCAAGTAAGTTCTTTTGATCAACGGGGATAAATGGACTCGAGTGCTTTCATTGATTGGAATAAATTATATCTCACCGTCGATTAGAGAGTAGCGTGAATGGAAGTTGAACTCTGGGGTCAAGGTAACCAAGGGGAACAAATACCGCCGAAACATTTGTGAGACTAATAAAGGATAATTTCAGTACTTACGTATTCTAATACATCAGCAATTTTTGCAAGTTTTTCGGAAGGCAGGTTTTTGAGCAAAGGCACACTGAAAGAGAAATAAAGTTGAAGAGTAGATGCATCAAATGTTATAAGAATTGGGCTTGCTACTCATGTTTAGATAAATCTTGTTCTAACAACATGAAACATGTAAACATGTATTCAGCCGCCTTAAGGAAGTCATGATGAAATATATTTACAGGGCTCCACAAGTAAGGATGCAACAACTTTAGCAACACCCCAGGGTGTCTAATGCCTTACTGACTGCTTTATGACGCGCGTCTTGTTATCAGTAAAGTCAACGGCATATTTCAAGACTTAATATCACAGAGACTTTCAATTCATGTTTAAGGCTGAGCGGGAACTGATGGAAATGATCAGCCCTTATTTTTATAGCAATGGTATACACACGACACACCCAGCGAATAAAAAAGCATACTTTTTAAGCCTGACACATACTCTCTATTAACAACCGTTTCCTAGCTAATGAATGTTTGAGAAAGGTAGAAAATGAGAGAGAAAGTGAGCAAGAGAGAAAGAGAGAGAGAAAAGAGAGAGTGAGAGGCATAAGGGAGTGTACACAAAAAGACAGCGACGAATTAACACTACGTCAAAGTAACACATTAATTACACAGCTCTTGCACATGTGACACTATGTAGTACATATGACACTATGTTGTACATAGGACACGTTGTTCATAGAACACTATGTTGTACATAGGACACTATGTTGTACATAGGACACTATGTTGTACATAGGACACTATGTTGTACATATGACACTATTTTGTACATAAGACACTATTTTGTACATATGACACTATGTTGTTCTGCACGCGCATGCCACGTGTAGATGTCATACATACTAACTAGTGGTAATATTGCCTGGTTAAAGATAGACGTGGCCCAACGCATGGCCCGTATCGTTGCATATTTGCCATACCCGGATGGACTAATTATAGGACAGAATTGTCGCTACAGGTGAAACCGAGAATCTGACCAACTTTTAAGGATTGAATTTGGCCCAAAAGTTAACCGTGCAACAAATTTCATCTCAATTTTAGTAGCACAGCCTAGTTCGCATTAGAGAGTATGGAACACAGCATCAATAATGGCTAAAAAATGACGATTCTTTATGATGACCAGTCTATGGAAAAGCAACAACATCCGGTGGTTAGAAGTTAATTTTTTAAAAGACGCAATATTTTGGTCATATTCTAGAAATATAGTGATGTATAATCTCCAATATTTTAGAATTGTGGTGATGTACAATGTCCAATGTTTTATAATTGTGGTGATGTACAATGTCCAATATTTTAGAATTGTGGTGATATACAATGTCCAATATTTTAGAATTGTGGTGATGTACAATGTCCAATATTTTAGAATTGTGGTGATGTATAATGTCCAATATTTTGGAATTGTGGTGATGTATATTATTCCAATATTTTAGAAATGTGGTGATGTATAATGTCCAATATTTTAGAATTGTAGTGATGTTTAATGTCCAATAGTTTAGAATTGTGGTGATGTACAATGTCCAATAGTTGAGAATTGTGGTGATGTACAATGTCCAATATTTTAGAATTGTAGTGATATTTAATGTCCAATAGTTTAGAATTGTGGTGATGTACAATGTCCAATATTCTAGAATTGTTGTTACGTATGATGTCCCATATTCTGGAATTGTAGTTATGCATGATTTCAATTTTCTACAAATCTGGAGACGTGTGATGTCTACCATTCTAGAACTGTGGTAACTTTTGATGTCTACTGTTCTAGAACTTTGGTAACGTTTGATGTCTACTGTTCTAGAACTTTGGTAACATCTGATGTCTACTGTTCTAGAATTTTGGTAACGTCTGATGTCTACTGTTCTAGAACTTTTGTAACGTCTGATGTCTACTGTTCTAGAACTTGTGTAATGTCTGATGTCTACTGTTCTAGAACTTGTGTAATGTCTGATGTCTACTGTTCTAGAACTTTTGTAACGTCTAATGTCTACTGTTCTAGAACTTTGGTAACGTTTGATGTCTACTGTTCTAGAACTTTTGTAACGTCTGATGTCTACTGTTCTAGAACTTTTGTAATGTCTGATGTCTACTGTTCTAGAACGTGTGTAATGTCTGATGTCTACTGTTCTAGAAGGCTCTCGTTGTCATTGATTAACCATATTTTCGCTGTTAAACTAGACGCAGTTAAAGCCCGGCTCATGGGCACAGAACACACAGCGCTTTTGATGTCCTTGGAGATCTATCCGCCCGATACCCCGTGAAACCCTAACATATTTCCCCCCCCCCTTTTCCTGCCCATCCCTTGCGTCGGTTAAGTTGCATGGCCCTCTGAATCTTTGTGAGAAAAACCGCCCTGTCTCCCTCCTGTCTATGTGTACATGTCAAACGACTGAGAAAAACCGTCCTGTCTCACCCGTGTCTATGTGTACATGTCAAACGACTGAGAAAAAACTGCCCCGGCTCCACCGTGTCTATGTGTACATGACTGAGAAAGGTTATTCTCCTATGTTCAAATGAAGCCATAGTTATCTATGAAAATACAGGAGGGGCATAACTGGCACACTATCCGGTCATACTCGGATGACTCGTGTTCTTCCAGCTTCTGGTGACTCTATGACTAGTTAGGTAAGCCGGCTGTACGTATATACATTAACAAGAGGCGGTGTTGGTCAAGGTGTTTGATAATCCCAAAATTGAGCCGACGCCGAATTTACAGTTACCATTCTAAGAACGCTTTCACATACCGAACTAAGAAATTTTCATTTCGCTTACCAAGAAAATGTTCAGTTGGTGTACAAAGAACATATTCAGTTACCATGCTCATTACATTTTCATTTACCATGATAAGAACATCTTCACCTAACGTACAGGTTTATCTTCATAGACTCTACCAAGGAAAATAATCTTCAGCTTAAACGTACGAGATTGCCGTAGGAGATTGGCGAACGAGATTGCCCTTAAGAGATATTCTAATTGACCATCTCATGGCGTCCCTGGTTATTATTTGAAAAAAAAAAGAAAGAATACGTTTCTGATGGTCTTCGTAGAATCACAAATTAGGCTGGTAGCTTCCAGCGGCTGATTATTGCCGAGGGACCAATCATTAAACCTACTCAACATTTTTGTGTCCGCTATTTTCATTTACCTTTGGCCACATTTCCGGAAATGTAAATAGCCTCAAGAAAACAGATTCTCGAATACTACGCAGTTCATCAGCTCGACTAATCTTTCGCTCTACTCGACTACTCTGTCCCTATCGCTGTGACGAACACTGATCCTGAAACGTTAAGGGGGAGGAGTGAGCAGGGAATGGGGTAAATTGTCTCAGCCATGATGAACTATGTCATTTAATTGTTTATTTATTAGAAATGATTATGAAATGTGCTGGAAAATTTATTTTGTTGGGGTAAATAACAAACATTTTACTTTTGAAGTTGTATAATACGCTAAAACTTCATTTGCTTAAACTTAACTCCACTAGTAAAAAAGTTGGGTCTTTCAATTCGACCGGAATTTTAAATTGAAATCCTCCACTGCAATATTTAGAAGTCGATTTTTGACCAAATCAACAAGGAGAGAATGACAAATAAGTTAAATAATTCAAACATCGTAGGGTATCGGACTGTGGGGTATCGTAGGGTGAGGTGGTATCGGACTGTGGGACATCGTAGGGTGAGGTGGTATCGGACTGTGGGGCAGCATAGGGTGAGTTGGTATCGGACTGTGGGAATCACAGGGTGAGGTGGTATCGGACTGTGGGACATCGTAGGGTGAGGTGGTATCGGACTGTGGGGCAGCATAGGGTGAGGTGGTATCGGACTGTGGGGCAGCAAAGGGTGAGGTGGTATCGGACTGTGGGGACCACA
>CAXITT010000004.1:736987-758684 GCA_964033795.1 Lymnaea stagnalis | reverse complement strand
TTCTAAATCTCTCCCCCCCCCCCCCAACTCCTCCTATCTCCATCTGAAATACACTTCCATTTTGACATTTCCCTCGAGTGAGTCTGGTCGTGGAGCCAGTGACCGGGATGTAATGCCAGATCAACGACACCACCGTATCAACGACACGAGATCTCGATAAAGGCATGGTCAAGTCTAAGACTCGTTGACCTACATATGTGCCATTAGCTTAAGTCTTGTCACTGACCAAGCTCCAAAACTATTCCTTCCTCCATGACGGACACTGCCTTAAAGAAATGAGTCGTATCCGGATATGCTCACCAGTGCAGTCCTAAAGAGTGGATGGGTCATTTGTCGTGCTCCTTTTGGGGAACAATCTATGAGTTGAACTGACCAGCATCAAGTATCTGGCTTAAGAGCAGCTTGATGTCAAGTAGGAGCGGGGGGAGGGGGCGGGGGGTTGGGGTATTAGGGACAACAATATTTTGTTCCAATCCAGATTTAATTCTTTATTTCTTCGTCCGATTGGTAATAAAAGCTGTTCATACGTGAAGGGTTTGAGAGTTGTGTTTCTTTTGTGTACACAACAAAGGTGTTCTTATGGCGCAGACACTTTTGTCACCTTGTGTTGTTCCCTCCGCTGAGCAGATGTTTTTTTTTTTAGACGTCTGCCAGTGACGTCATCAGGCACACACATGGCCCTTGGCTCCCACCACCGTGATCTCCCACCAATCACCAGATCGCTTCATGTCTTTCTCATTTACTTCTCATTAGACATACTGACAGTAGGCTTAGACATGCTGACAGTAGTCTTAGTTGGCTCAATTTATCGGCTTTGAAAACAGAGGGTCTGTTTGGTGGGCTTGTGTTTGGGTGGCTATCATTTTGGGAGGCTTCTGTTTGGGTGGCTTACAATTTGGTGGGTTCTGTATGGGCAGCTATCATTTTAGTGGCTTCTGTTTGGGCATGCGCTATCCTTTTGGTGGCTTCTGTTTGGGTGGCTTACAATTTGGTGGCTTCTGTTTGGGCATGCGCTATCCTTTTGGTGGCTTCTGTTTGGGCATGCGCTATCCTTTTGGTGGCTTCTGTTTGGGTGGCTTTCAATTTGGGGGCTTCTGTTTGGGTGGATTTAATTTCGGTGGCTTATCTTTGAATGTGGCTATCATCTTGGCTTCTGTATGGATTGTATTTCACTTCGGTGGCTTCTGTTTAGGTGGTGTTCATTTTTATGGCTGCTGTCCTGTGAAGTTTATTTATTTTTACATTGGTTTATGTTGACGGGCGCGTCTTTGAATTTCTAGGAACATGATTTGGTCTCACTATCTATTGTAAGCAAGAGACAAGTATAAGAGAAAAAAAATGAGCAAAATACTCCAGTGATAATTACCTTTTGAGGAAAGCCATGTTCTCCTCTCTCTTTTGTAGACCAGTCTTCATCATAATAGTTTGGAAGACTCGCCTGTCTAGAACCCATAGCGTCGTGTTGGTCACAGCTGGAGAGGTCAATATTTACCTATTGTCATTTATCGTGTGTTATACTTTCTTTTATACTCACAGTTTTATAACCCAAGAACAATACAGTGACAATCGTTTAACACGAAACTGAGAGGACCGAAATATTTCTTCGTGTTAAAAGAAGCTTAAAAAAATATACTCACCAAAATTACTTTTATTTATTAATTACTTTTTATTGTATTAGTCAGTTTGAGGTAGCTTTCACACGAGACACCACCTCTTGTTTTCTTTTATTTCATACCCATCTACATTCTCGCCAGCAGGTGTATGTATTTTGTTCATTCCGAGAAGCGAAATCTTTTCGTGTTAAGTGATTTGATTTAGTTTTGTGTTATAAGAAAAAAAAAAGGTGTATGAAAATACCGAGTATTCTGTCGGGACCGCATTGTCATTTTGTGTTAACCGATTTATCATGTTAAGTGTTTCGCGTGAAACGTATTTCACGGTGTATTTTTACTATAAAAAAAATCCAACCCCCACCCGCTCAGATCGAATTGTCGTGTCCAGGTAAACATAGTCTGAAAATGTCGGCCAATGCAGGAGGTTAAGATCTGAGTCTGATCTTGCTAAAAGATTGAATTCCTTTCGGACTTTGCTTTTAATTTCCGGTTCATGTGTGGCCGCTAGTTGAACACATTTTTAGACACAAAAATCAATAATGTAATGAACTATTGGTAGAGAACACAGTTTGGTAAAGAACACGAATGTTTGAGAACACGATTTCATCATTTATAGAAACGTAACGTTTGGATGGGGCAGAACAGCGAATGATTTCCCCTTATTTTATTTGATATATTCAACGAACATTTCATCGCATAAGTCAGCTGTTGTTTGTCTTTGAAATAACAACATTACGCCCCGTGTTTCAATGTATCCATGTTTCTCTTGAGGTGATCTGTCTCGTTGGCCATTTTGTTCAGGAGACACAGTTACCATTAGGACTACTTCTCCTCGGCTCATTGAGTGTATCCATAATAGGATATTTATGAACAGGGAGACACCTTCTATTTAAACGACCGTCTCCTACTGACCTTTGACTGAAGCTGTCCTCTTACAGTTGTACAGAATGGCGAGTTCACCAAACAGGCCACCAGACTTGATCTCACCCAATCTCTTGTCGTCTTTGTGCACCTCAAGAGTTCCCTCTGGAAAGACAAAATATTTTTTTTTCAAACAGATGCACAGTGTAACAAACATTGCAGAGTGTAACAAATGATGCACAGTGTAACGAACGATGCACAGTGTAACAAACGATGCACAGTGTAACAAACATTGCAGAGTGTAACAAACGATGCACAGTGTAACAAACATTGCAGAGTGTAACAAATGATGCACAGTGTAACAAACGATGCACAGTGTAACAAACGATGCACACAAAAAAAACAAACAAACACATCTGTCAACAAACACCAATCTACAAACATCTAGTTTTCAGTTGTTGATCAGTGTTGTGGAGTGATCATATACTTGTGTACATTCAGAGACTCGTACTTATGTTTCTATGTCTTCTGTGATGATGTCATTTAAAAAGAGAACACAATGTAAAGGTTTTTTTCCGGAAGACCTCCAACCTAATTGTTTCTATACATGGATTTACAATCGCTGTCCCATTTGTCAAGGATTTTTTCTCATCGGTTGATTACAAAAAGATAACCCAGCATGCTGAAAAAGGTAGAGAAATAAAGTGGTGGTTGGGGGGGGGATAAATAATACATAAAGGCGGGGGAGGGGGGGATATTCGAAATATGTTTAAGGTTTTCCTTTTCTCATTGCGAGAATGTAAAGTTTCTATGAAATGTGAACGTCCTCCGACTTCCTTTGGGCTTTTTACCTCCCCTTCAAACAGTTTGTATCTTGTTAGTGTTTTTTTTTTTTTTACATTACAAATTAGCATTAAAACAAATGTTACTACTGTTACTGAAGCAGTTAAAAAGGTAACAGTCTAGCCAGAGTCTAGACCACTGATGCTTTCCGGACAGCTTTTCATGGAGTCATTATCCGGCATTTGAAGGTGGTCATAAAAATGTGGAAGAGCCGTTTGAAAAACTGAATCACACCGGCTACAAGATAAATTACTTAGGTGATTTAGAAAGATTCGGAATTTGTGACGTCATGCGTCAGTTTATTTAAAAAAAAAAAAACAAGAAAAAACCAACAAACAATATTATTATTATCTCATGCTCTGTGGTCGGTTACATCAAGTGGAAGTCGTAACATCTTTTACACACTCCTCACCATTGTATAGCCCAGGGGCCGGCAAACTGCGGCCTGCGGCTTCGGTTTATCCGGCCCGCCAGGAGCTTGTTAAGTTAATTATATAATACTAGATGTAGCCCGCCAAACATTGGCGACAGCAATGCGTGGACTTCCCATCTAATAAAGTTACTTGACA
This sequence comes from Lymnaea stagnalis, assembly GCA_964033795.1. Taxonomy (NCBI): domain Eukaryota; kingdom Metazoa; phylum Mollusca; class Gastropoda; family Lymnaeidae; genus Lymnaea; species Lymnaea stagnalis. The sequence continues at coordinate 754,798 of CAXITT010000004.1, read as the reverse complement.
AAAACGTGAACTCAAGTTACGCACATTTAAGAATGCCAATTTTGCTACACCTTGCTCCCCCTCCCTTTTCATGATACGTCACGGCACACTATTTATTTCACGCCGACCCGCGGCTTAGCAAAGTCGTTGCTACATATCGGTGCAGTCCGATTTTACCTCTTCCAAATCTTCCACTGACTTAACTACGATATTTGGTTTTTATCGCCCGCGGGCACGCTTTTCTTAAGATGTGCACTTACGTCCATGGTCGCAAATAGCCAGCATAAGGGAAGGATGCTAGTAATTAAGACATTTTAGAGCAACGATTTCTAGCTATACGATGAGCCGCGTGGTGATCATCCCATGCCTCAAGTGCAGCAACACATTAAGCTGCATTCATATCACCGCTACTGTTTTCACTTTTCAATCAGCGAACTATGAGTACCGTTCGTGACTTGTGGACCGCGACTTCGAGACTACTGGTTTAGAGTGTTCTGCTTGATATAGGCAAAAATGACAGAAATAATTGATTTTGCAATTTACTTTTTTTTAAAAAAAAACTCATTCACACCCGCCATGGACCCGTGAGCCTCCCCCCTCCCATTCCCCCCCCCCCCTTTTTTTTTCTATCTGGCTCTAAAAAGTATCAAGTGGTTCACACTATGAATGTGAAACGTTATTTGTCTTATCCAGAAACCGAAACATTGGGGAAGAAGCGATGTAAATAGGGCGCTGCTATGAAGAGAGGTAAACCAAACAGGGTGAATTGGGCGCTGTCACGGAGAGAGAGAGAGAGAGAGAGAGACCAAACCGTGTGAATGGGGCGCTGTCGCAGAGAGAGAGACCAAACCGTGTGAATGGGGCGCTGTCGGAGAGAGAGAGACCAAACCGTGTGAATGGGGCGCTGTCGCAGAGAGAGAGACCAAACCGTGTGAATGGGGCGCTGTCGCAGAGAGAGAGACCAAACCGTGTGAATAGGACACTGTCGGAGAGAGAGACCAAACCGTGTGAATAGGACGCTGTCGGAGAGAGAGAGACCAAACCGTGTGAATAGGACGCTGTCGGAGAGAGAGACCAAACCGTGCGAATAGGGCGCTGTCACAGAGAGAGATAGTACAATGTATACCGTACATATTTCCCAGAAACTGGATTGGAGTTTTTTAATTGCGTTATCGGGTTTCTTATACGGTTCACTCTCCTAGGAAGAAGTTTTCTGCTCCCGTCTATTCGATTAGCTCCCACTCGTGATGAAACCATCATCCGTCCCGGTCTTTGATGAGAGCGCCTTCTCGCTCTCTCCTCCAAACCTGAGATCAAAACCATCAAATTTAAGCAGACGGAAGCAATTTTTACGGCACCGACTCAGGGTTTTCGGACTTCGAGACGCATCAGAAGTCACAAAGCAGAAGACGTCAGACAGAAGATGTCAGTCAGAAGATGTCAGTCAGAAGATGTCAGTCAGAAGATATCAGGCAGAAGATGCCATGCAGAAGATGTCATGCAGAAGATGTCAGACAGAATATGTCAGACAAAATATGTCAGACAGAAGATATCATGACAAAGATTGATAGCCGGTAGGCATACAAATAAATGTCTATATTTTCCGGGCATATTTTCAGTGGAAAATCACGTGTCGTAATAATGCTTCTCACATTCATTACCTCTAAGCGTTTTACTTCCCACTCACCCTATTTGCCTCTTCTCCCCTCTTATCATGTCGCAGTCGCTCTCTAACGATCTCATTATTTAAAAAAAAAATATTTGATCGCCTCGTTTTCAAACACGACTCTAAACATTCGCCACACGGGAAAAAATATAATATTATTGCAGTTTTTCTTTTTATTGTAAATGAAAATATGGCTCGCTGAACATTTGAGCGGTCACGTGGGCGGTCAGATGTTAAGCTGGGGATTTGGAACGGATTGGGGGTGGGGGGGGTGTGTGCTTAAAAACAGAGGATCTCAAGTGATTTAGGACGCTCATTAGTCTTGCCAAAAATATTATTGGGGAAATCCATTTAATGACATTTTTTAAATAATAAAAATGACTCAACGCTAATGAATTTCATTTATTTTTAAAAAAGTATGGATCAATGTGTGCACTATAAACATGACAATTATTGTGCACAAATCAAACTTTTGGACGACTAAACTCTTTAAGACAAAACAAAAAAAAAACAAAAAACAAAAAGAGATAGACATTTCTTCTCTTTTAAACAAGTCAAATACTGTGACAAGAACTAAACCATAAATATGAAACATAGGATGCTCTATAAAATATGTCCGAACAGTCTGGTTAATAATGCAAAGTCTCTGTCTCTCGTGTTTGTGTGATCTACACCGGCAAAGTCTGATTCTGGACGACGAGGCCACTTTCCATGACATGACAACCAAATCAGATTTAAAGTCTGTTGGCGTCGTGGAAGAGGGTTTTGAATATTTCAACAAGAACTACGATGGATTTAAATTTTAAAAAAATAACCAATAGCAATTTTCAAGGCATATCAAATATTGTATTTGCCGTTAGCAAAATGGATCCGGTTTTAGTGTTTGGTTAAAAAAAAACAAAAAGTGGAAGAACAGATTATAATTTTTTTCGGAACACATGAAAGGCTTCAAAGGAATATCAATATCTTCCTTAATTGAATTTATCATAAAATACCTTTGCCATGCAATGTGATTTATAGACTACGGGAATGGGGAAAACTTTAGTGTTACTTGAATATGGCGTATCAGTTGCAATTTTATACACTTGTTCCTGTAACAATGCCCAGCCCAGCCTTCGAGCATACTCCACATAATCACAGTTTTATATGAAAACAATTAAACTTTACGATGAACAATCTTTAAATATAAGAAGAACAAATTAAAACGGTAAAATGAGAAAGGTGAAGTTGTAATTTTAAAAAAATAGTGTTCTGATTTTTTAAAAATTAAGCCCAAATGTAAAATGATATATTGTTAATTGTTAGATGACCTGTAGACGAGGTCAAGTCGCCCTTTAGAAGCGCTTGTGCCTGTGCCATTATCAGGTGTTAATAATTATTTTTTAAAAATATTCATGGATTTTTGTTTTGGCCTTTCACGGTACCGTTTGAGAACCACTGAGCTTGAAGATGAGAGAAAAAAAAGGAAGAACGATGTTTACAAATAAATGTACATTAATTGGTTAAGATCCGGACAGAATCAGGGGAAAAAGGTGGGGTGGGGTGTTAACTTTGTTGCTAAGTGAACACGTGAAACGCTAAAAATAGATTTGGGCGCTCGTTGCTAGAGCCCGTGGGCTGGGAATTTAATTTCAATCATGAAGCATTATTTTCAAGTATATTATTTGGAAAAAGGGAATTTCAAAGGGATTTCCCAAGTTCGTTTACTATCACACGCCACCTTGCATTCAGACAGATGTTACGGCCTTAAGTTATCGTGTTTTTCTTCAAGTTTCTTCAGCCCGATCTGTTTTGATTGGTCGACTTTGATTTATATTTTAGAACAAATGCATTTAATTCAAAGCTTGAGTACTTATACGTCCAATCCAACTTTTTAAATAAAATTGAAAGGTAGCAAAAATCAAACATGATTAAAATAAAAAAAAAAATTTTTTTTTTTTTTTCGGGGAGCATGTTTCATGATTCAGCGAGCTCTCCTTAACAACAAAATAAATAAATAAATTAAAAAAAAACAAAAAAACAAACAAAAAAACCCCAAAAAGCCGTAAAGAAAATGGAAACGCTTTCTTACCAGACAATGTTACCTGGAAAGGTGGGCAACAAATGTTGGGCTTTAGGGCAAAAAAGTTGGCCTGTTTTTTTTGTTTGTTTTTTTTAAAAACTGAATATGTTTTCCACTTTTCGAGTTCAATATTTTGTTTAAATTAAGCAAAAAATATTATGAATAAAACAAAGTATTTACATACTCAATGACCACATGAAGTACCTTTCGGTGTATAGATTGCAACGTACTGATAGTACCTCGGTACATAAAAAGATTGACCTTATTGACATTGAAATCCTTACAATGGCCAGTGTATAGTTTGATTAGTGGGTGAGACGAGATCGGTTCATCAAGTGTTGGGATAGTGATCCTGGCGAACGTCAGAATTACGCGACCAATTGTTGATTCTTTAGTGGCAACAAATAGTTGACCCATTGCTGCTGCTATCACCACGATATACAGAGTTGATTAGACTTGGATAAACGTTGGGGCGCTGCCTGGGACGTAGCTAGGGTGGAGTGCCGCCTGGAACGTAGCTAGGGTGGCGTGCCACCTGGGGCGGGCCGAATTTTTTTGTAGCCCCTCCCCACGAAACCCCTGTGGTTGGCCGCCCCCCCCCCGTGCATAGAAAAGTGTCGCCCGGCCTTCTTCCCCTCCCCCCTCCCCCCCGGCTGCAGTGCAATCCATTTTAAATTAATCTTATAATTAAACTTCCCAGTTTTGCAAAGCTAACAGCCAATGAGTGTAGACAGGAGCTGTTCCATACACCAATGAGGGTAGACAGGAGCTGTTCCATACACCAATGAGGGTAGACAGGAGCTGTTCCATACACCAATGAGGGTAGACAGGAGCTGTTCCATACACCAATGAGGGTAGACAGGAGCTGTTCCATACACCAATGAGGGTAGACAGGAGCTGTTCCATACACCAATGAGGGTAGACAGGAGCTGTTCCATACACCAATGAGGGTAGACAGGAGCTGTTCCATACACCAATGAGGGTAGACAGGAGCTATTCCATACACCAATGAGGGTAGACAGGAGCTGTTCCATACACCAATGAGGCTAGACAGGAGCTGTTCCATACACTCAACGATATTTGAATAAACTTTACTTAAAATGTTATATTTCTGATAAACATTTCTCCTTTCATACTTAAAAAAAAAAGGAAAAACAGTTCTGAAACGATCAATCTTCAAGTCATGAAAGTAATCCCCCTAGAAAGTGCATCTCAGCCAGAATCATGATACGTCAGTGTTGACTTTATGACCCGATGAGTCGGGGCTGCCGACTTATCACGTGACGTCCTCAGATCATGACCGATTGCTGTGTGGAGGCACATCCCAGAGAACAGAGGCTTATGAAGAAAAGATGGCCGATCATCCCAGAGAACAGAGGCTTATGATCAAAAGATGGCCGATCATCCCAGAGAACAGAAGCTTATGATGAAAAGATGGCCGAGCATCCCAGAGAACAGAAGCTTATGATGAAAAGATGGCCGAGCATCCCAGAGAACAGAAGCTTATGATGAAAAGATGGCCGAGCATCCCAGAGAACAGAAGCTTATGATGAAAAGATGGCCGAGCATCCCAGAGAACAGAAGCTTATGATGAAAAGATGGCCGAGCATCCCAGAGAACAGAAGCTTATGATGAAAAGATGGCCGAGCATCCCAGAGAACAGAAGCTTATGATGAAAAGATGGCCGAGCATCCCAGAGAACAGAAGCTTATGATGAAAAGATGGCCGAGCATCCCAGAGAACAGAAGCTTATGATGAAAAGATGGCCGAGCATCCCAGAGAACAGAAGCTTATGATGAAAAGATGGCCGATCATCCCAGAGAACAGAAGCTTATGATGAAAAGATGGCCGAGCATCGCAGAGAACAGAAGCTTATGATGAAAAGATGGCCGAGCATCCCAGAGAACAGAAGCTTATGATGAAAAGATGGCCGAGCATCCCAGAGAACAGAAGCTTATGATCAAAAGATGGCCGATCATCCCAGAGAACAGAAGCTTATGATGAAAAGATGGCCGATCATCCCAGAGAACAGAAGCTTATGATGAAAAGATGGCCGAGCATCCCAGAGAACAGAAGCTTATGATCAAAAGATGGCCGAGTGTCAAGCCAACAGTCTTTACGACAGTGGGAGTTGCAGACGGCACTGAGCGTAATCAGTTTAATGACGGTTGCTTTGTTAACTTTAATAATAACAGTTTGTTAACACTTGCTCGCTGCGGTACTTTTAAAATCAGCAGTTTGTTAACTAATGCTTGATTGCATTGTTCATGTGAACAGTTTTTTTTATCGCCTGCTCGCATTGTTAACTGTAACAAGAACAGTTTGTTAGCGCTTGCTTGTTTTGTTAACTTTAACAACATTTTGTTCACACGTGAAAAGTTTTATAACAAATGTCCACAAAAAAAAAATCAGTTTACAAAATTTAGGTTGTAGCCTTTAACAAAATATGTCACTTTTAAATACTGAATTCCAAGGCGATCAACCCCATTGGGTCGCGCTATCAGAAGCTATGGGAAGCATCGAATCGGACAGAACAAGAATTTGGTTGAAAGATTTACCAAGGTGGGCAGCTGAAGTGGGAGCGACTGGTCGATTTTGATTTTCAGAGGGAGGACACATACAAACTTTGTTTAGAGAAAAAGATGCCCTTGGCAAAGTAAAAAAAAACCACTCTGTTATATTTTAGACGCTTGTTTGAAGTTTCGACCACTTACACCAACTTATTAAGTTATTCAATGCCATTAAGACATCCGTAATAGTGAAGGAGGCATATTTAAGTGGTGGGTTGGTCTTGTACGAATTTAACTGAAACCTTGATAGACGATTGTGTGAGAAGCAGGCCTAGCTAGATGATTGTGTGAGAAGCAGGCCTAGCTAGAAGTTTGATTGAGAAGCAGGCCTAGCTAGATGATTTTTTGTGAGAAGCAGGCCTTTCTAGATGTGTGTGTGAGAAGCAGGCCTAGATAGATGTTTGTGTGAGAAGCAGGCCTAGCTAGATGTTTGTGTGAGAAGCAGGCCTAGCTAGATGTTTGTGTGAGAAGCAGGCCTAGCTAGATGTTTATGTGAAAAACAGGCCTGTCTATATGTTTGTGTGAAAAGCAGGCTTCGATAGGTGTTGAAGAAGCAAACCTTAAGGTGTATGTGTGAGTAGAAGCCCTGTATGTGTTTGTGTGTGTATGTGTGTGTGTGTAGGAAATAAACGCGGGCGGAAATGGAACGGAAAACTAGCGAATCGTCCCAAAGTGAGGAAAACCGGTTGGCCCACAAGTGATCTATCTCTCTACGCCGGGAAGTTGATTAGATTGATTTGTGCTCTTAAGACTTGGCCATTTTGATGCACCGTATCCGGAAATTTGATCGAAAGAAATTTCGCTGACGGTAAATTGATCGACGGTAGATTGATCGAACGGACATATGATAGAATGATTTTTTTAGTTTTTACGTTAAAAATTTGCTTCAAATTTCTATCTTAACGCATTATTTTGTTTCACAATATAGTATAGTGCGTTTAAAAAGAATTTTGACGAAAATTTTAACGTGTGAACGGGAAAAAAAGATTCAACAAAATTTCCGGTAACCAAAGAGGTTGGCCCACAAGTGATCTATATCTCTATGCCGAGAAGTCGATCAGGTTGATTTGTGTTCTTAGGACTTGGCCATTTTGATGCACACGTCATGATGGTCGTCATGGTGGCGCTGGTTCCCAACAAGTCATGGTGGCGCTGGATGCACAAGTCATGGTGGCGCTGGATGCACAATTCATGGTGGCGCTGGATGCATTGTCATGACGGCGCTGGATGCACAAGTCATGGTGGAGCTGGATGCACAAGTCATGGTGGCGCTGGATGCAGGGCTGGCCCTAACAATTGCGGGGCCCTATGCGAAACGGATTGCGCGGGGCCCAGTCTGGGTAGGGATAAGGATAATAAGTGAACATTTTGATTTTGTATTAGAAATTGGGGCCCGTGGAAGTGCGGGGCCTACTGCGGCCGCATAGGTTGCAGTGGCCTAAGGCCGGGCCTGGCTGGATGTACAAGTCATGGTGGCGCTGGATGCATTGTCATGACGGCGCACATCATCGGACGGAGTACTTACATTTTACATAGCCCTACAATCACCTCAAAGATGTAATTGTTGCAAAATGTTACTTTGTAAAAAGATTGACTGTTTAAATGGGCACCTTCCGTGTCATAATTTTAATTGGGCCACTTCCTTTTCATAAATTATTTAAATCTGGACATTGACAGAAACATCTATAGACATTAAATTTATTTTTGAAAATCAGAAAATAAATCCTGAGAAGTTACGTGAACTTATGGCAATAGATTTATAAAAAGCGCGCAAATTAGCTAAATTGATCTTAGAGAAGTCTGTGTCGAATAGTTTTGTTGGTACAACGGTGGATTGTTTGTATTTATTATTATTTTTATTTTTAATGTGGAGACGTTTGATAGCAGTTGGAGATATTCATTAGTGTTCTTCTCTGTGAGGCACATCACTGACACAAGTCAGTAGAACATGCCATTTGACAGCCATTCATAATTTGGTAAACTTAAGAAAGCATTAAAAAACATGCAATTGGAACTGCTGCCATACATCCGAAGATACACCCACCTAAACCAATGAACACGGGGCGATGTCACGTGACTTCAGACAACATTCACGTTTGCGCGTTGCTCTGGTCTAACGATCTCTTTTTTGACGTCGTCTTTGCCGTGATTAAGTCTAAAATTCATTCTAGGGGTAACAATTCTTTTACTTTGGTTTGAAGCTCGCGATCCCGTCCCGCTATTAACGATATTTATTAGAAACACATTTTTGTTTTAATCAAAGAAATGGGAACTGTCAACTCCTATAACGTCTTCTTGGATTGATTACATTCGTCAGTTCTTTCATACGTTGAAGCGTCGTACTATTCTCACTATCAATTAACAAACTCAACTCCTTTTCATAATAACTATAACTTTAATATCTAAGTAAATATAATAAACATCCTATCACTCCAAGGTTCCACTCAAGACTGCCGCACGACTAAAACATACGTCACAACACTGCATAGACAATACGTCACGACTCAGCATAAAAATACGTCATAAAGACAATGGCGGGAAGAGCGTTCACTAACTATAATAGTCAAGCGCGGGAAAAGCGTTCAACAACTAATGAACATAATATTGAGTCGCAACAATTACTAATGAACGCTCATACTCGACAGGAACACCTGTTATGCTGAATACTAATTATGTAGGACAGGGCGTTGTCTCCATATTATGTCACGAGTTCAGGAATGTGATCAAACTCAACGAGCTGACGTGTATTTTTATAAGGAAACATCTGAAGCTGTTTTATTTATTAAGTTAATTATGTCCGTCTCGCTGGAGGAGATCTTCCTGTTGTTATTTGTGTTTTTCCCTCTCTCTCTCTCTCTAAAAATGGATCACCTCCCTCCATAGCGTTCACTTCCTTCGTCTCTTATCCTTGTTTTCAACATGTGCACTTTCTCTCGTCTTATTTATTATGAAACTTTCTCTTTCTCCCTCCAACTTTCTCGTCCTTTCATCCGCTCACCCACTCCCTATTTTTTCTCTATATTTCTTCTCCCTGTGACTTTGTCTCTCACACACAGCCTTGCTTATCATATATTTCTTTCTGTCTATATCTCCAGCTTTTTCTTTCTTTATATCCCACTCATCCTCCCCCCTTCATTATCCCTCTCATCTCTTTATATATAAATACTACTGACAACCCACTCTCGCTCTATGATTATGTTCTTTCACTTCAAATTCAAGGTTAATGTACTTAATCCCCTATAACTATTTTAGCCTCCCTTCTATCACGACCCACTATCGCTTTATACAACAGATCAAGGGATCTCAACCTTTAAGAATTGTACCTTTTAACCATCGATTTCTTTTAAAAAGTTATATCGACAAGTGACTAAAAGCAACATTGTAAATAGCAACGGAAATGATTATTTTTTATTTTAAAAGTAGAAAATCTGGAATGTTTATGGCTTTTCCCTATGGCTTTTCTCTCATATAAGACGTTCAGTCATTATCAGGCATCCCTTTTTAAAAAATCCACTTTGATCTAGAATCTGCTGACTTAGTGTTAAGTACGTCATAGTTTTCTGTTAAAATGTCCAATGAATCTTGTTTTTTTGTTTTGTTTACTTCCTGGTTACTATTAAACTAAACGCCAACTTTCTACGAGCCATCTTTCTATAAGCGAATATTCTATGAGCCAACTTTCTATGAGCCAAGCTTCCCTTCCTTTTCATTTGTAGTTTGTACTGTTTTGCAGAAGGCTTTTCGTCGATATTTTTCTCGTGTCGTCTGTTCTTCGCTAAAGTTTTTCCAAACCGTTTGCAACGTCTCTCCCTGAATAACAATTACTTTATTCATTGAATAGTATTTTATATCTACAGAGGAGTACTTCAAACACACCTTCTGCCATTGTTCTCTGGTTGTTGGAGTCAAGGAGGCTGCTGGGCTAGCTTGGTCGGTGGGGGATAGAGACCGACCGAAAGTGATTTTCTAACGTTGGCCAAAAAACAAAACAAAAAACAAAACTAGGCCGAAAGGGATCAAATGGCAACTTTCGGCACCGAAGCCGAAATTCGGCCGGTCTCTAGTGTGAGAGCATGTTTTCTTTTCTTTTTTGACCTGCTTTCTATCAGCTTGTCCCTTCAACCCTCTTGAATAATCTGCAACAGATGTTACACTGCAAGCAATGGACTTTACAGCCATCCACGAATTCGCAGACAGGATCCGCCCCAATAGCCCTTGGACGGAAGAGAGGTCCTCGCTGGCGCGTTGATGCGACAGGCGAGCACACTATCAACATAGGGGCGATGTTTGTAGACGTGGTCTGAGAGATTCGATGACGTAAGATGTGGCCCCAGACATAAACAGTGTGGCATAGATCACCGCGTCATACCTGTAGTCGTATTTAAATTTAAAAAAAAATAGTTTAACACTAAGTGTCAAATTTTGATCTATCTGGTTTACTGAACATTCCAGAGCCTAAATTGTGTACATGTCTTAGTACAAATGGGGTTTGAAGCTAACAAAATTGCGGGGATTTCCGTTTTACTGAGTAAAAAATTTGACGTCGTCACTTCCGTTTAGCAAAAGATGGGACTGACCTAATTGGGAGATGATTTTAATCATAATTTATTGTATTATTCCGGTTATTTTTTCGGCAGCTATTTTTCCAAAGTTGAGAACCTCGGCTCTTGTGGTACCCAAAATGCTTCCATGTCTGCCTCGTTAACTTGTCTCAGATACGCAGACAGGTGACTAGGCACTGGTGATCCACACCTTCAACAATGACGTCAGTACTGATTGAACTGATGGACTACGATAAAATACCAAGCTACAGAACCTTCTGTGTGATCGTCTCATATGGGATTCACAAACACCTCCCTCGGCCAAGGGTTCATACAAAATTCCCAGCCATTCTTGTCACTCTTGTGAATCATGTAATGTGACTTTTCTCAAGATACAGTTTAAACAAAAAATGAATTCATATGATTTTGTTCCAACGTTTACTACATATTAATTATTTGTACTCGTATGCAAGGTATACAAAGTTACTTTATTACATCATACGCCCTCCACATCATGCATCAAAGCTGTATGTATATGTAAGGAATGTAAGTGTATTCGAGGTAGAAAATAGTTATGTGGTTTTTTTAGAAAGATTGTGCGTTCTAATCCCTGTGTGATTGGGCGAGTTAAAAATTCCATAAACACCAAAAAAAAAAAAAAGATAAAAACATACTAAAAATGTTTTGACTAAGAATATTGTATGATGCCAATCTACTGATCATTTTTTTTTTTCAATCTGAATCTCAAACCAACATTTTGAATGTAAGTGTATTCGAGGTAGAAAATAGTTATGTGGTTTTTTTAGAAAGATTGTGCGTTCTAATCCCTGTGTGATTGGGCGAGTTAAAAATTCCATAAACACCAAAAAAAAAAAAAAAGATAAAAACATACTAAAAATGTTTTGACTAAGAATATTGTATGATGCCAATCTACTGATCATTTTTTTTTTTCAATCTGAATCTCAAACCAACATTTCAGATCATTAGTTGGAGTCTAATATCTGGAGTCGGAGAGGTAGCTGTAGAAATATTTGTAGGGTTCTGGAATCGATAGCGGATAAGAAGATGTCAATCAGGGTGTTTCTCATCAATACCATGCAATCACAGATACATATTGCTGTGGGATGTATGTCAACTGTACATATATACTGATATACCAACTAAAAAGATATCCTGGGATGTATGCCAACTTGTACAGATATCATTATATACTAACTAAACATATATCCCGATATGCCAACTAAACAAATATCCTGTGATGTATGCCAACGTGTACAGATATCCTGATATACCAAATAAAAAGATATCCTGTGATGTATACAAAAATTTACAGAGGTCCTTTGATGTATGCCAACTGTACTGATATCCTTATGTGAGAAAAGATGAATGAGACATGATTGAGGTTTAATGATCATCACAACGAGATATCATAATGTCACAATGCTAATATCAGATCAACATTAGCGACTGGGGAGCCATTAATCAAAGGATATGTCTTGGTGGTTTTTTCACTTTCACTCCCAGATGTCCTAATTCGTGGCTTTAACAAGGCTTTGTTCGTGAAGCATATGTTCCTCGAGCACAATTTTAAGATAAGATAAGATAGTATACCTTTATTGATCCAAATGAATGGGAATTTGTTTTTTTCCATTCATCGTACATTTTTTTTTTAGCCTTGAACATCTTGAGCTTCTAGTCTATAGCAAGACTTTGGTCGAATAATTGTGAGGTACGAAAAACTGTTGAGTTCTTGATAGCGAGTTGAAATTTCGAACAGAGTCTTGGCTTTTTGTTTGAACCGAGTTCTCGTTTTCTTTTCCACAATATCATTGACATTCCTTATGTCTGCAGGCGATTTGTCTTGGTGACACTCCTTATGTCTGCAGGCGATTTGTCTTGGTGACACTCCTTATGTCTGTAGGCGATTTGTCTCTGAGACAATCCGTATGTCTGTAGGCGATTTGTCTTTGGATGGTTGTCATATGCCAGAAAAGATCACTTATCATCGTTGTATTTAAATATTTACATCCTTACAGAAACAGCAACATATTTTTTTTTAATTCATAAAAAAAAAATTAAAGGGTTTGTTTCACTATTGAAAAGTTGTTCATGTGGCTGGCTATATCATTCCATTCAATAAAGTACAAAAAACGCATGTTTAAGATACATTCTTGTCCAAGTCAACGCCACAGTATTTAGCATTACGTGCACGTTGCAAATCAAAACGTAGAGTTTGTGAGTGGAGTGCGGAATGAGAGGTTTGAGGAGTGAATGGAGTGCGGAACGAGAGGTTTGAGGAGTGAGTGAAGTGCGGAACGAGAGGTTTGAGGAGTGAGTGAAGTGCGGAACGAGAGGTTTGAGGAGTGAATGGAGTGCGGAACGAGAGGTTTGAGGAGTGAGTGAAGTGCGGAACGAGAGGTTTGAGGAGTGAATGGAGTGCGGAACGAGAGGTTTGAGGAGTGAATGGAGTGCGGGACGAGAGGTTTGAGGAGTGAGTGAAGTGCCGAACGAGAGGTTTGAGGAGTGAATGGAGTGCGGAACGAGAGGTTTGAGGAGTGAGTGGAGTGCGGAACGAGAGGTTTGAGGAATTTGGACTTTTGAACGGTGCAATTGTACAACTGCATTCGTCGGTTTGTTAGAAATGGCTGATCAAAGACATGTTTTAGACTTGCGATAAGTTGAGGCGAAAAATCTGAGCTATTTTTCACATCAAAGGAAACAATAATTGTCCAGGCTGTCGTTATAATCCTTAAACATGTTTTTTTTTTTAAAATGACAATAATTAAAGTTGACCCAATCAGGTGACGACAAAAGAAGTAAAAAAAAAATATGTTTAAAAATAGAACTTCCATCGTTTGTAGAGTAAATGACGTCATACAGTCATACCAGTTGATCTACTTGTCATTTTCGTCAGTCAGACGATAATGTCATTCAATATGGAGTCAGCCATTGGACGTCTTTGAAAAGGTAAGTCAGTGGTTCTCAATCACCTCAGTTGTACTTACTCATAAAAGGGCGTTATTGTTTTTTAAAAAAAAAACTAGACAGTTTGTTGAATTTCTTTGAACACATCAGACTTTTCGATTAGACCCGTGGATTTTGTCTGATCATAAAAGCGGAATTCTTAGTTGATCGAATATCGATTCTCTAGCTCCATAAATAAATTAATATTCATTTCTCTGTTACAAGATAAAATCTGTCTATAAAGTTAAACAATTTTTTTTTTTTTGGACTAAAGGGCGCAAATATTAACTGAGATCCATTCCTCTAAGTTAACGTACCCCTGAGTTAGACTGAAATAAATGGAAAAAAACAAAAAAAAAACATAGGATAGTCTATTAAAGACGCAAACATTTGATGTTTCAGTTAACGTCTGTTAATGAAATCCTAATATACACAACTGTCGGGAACAGGGATACTAATTTCATTTTCTTTATAAACGCCACATCACTTATATTTTTTCCAACCGATTTTAATAGGGGCAACAACTCTTACATTAAAACATCTCCCCAAAAAAGTTGATTTGCTCACTAAATCCAGCGTGAAGGGTAAAACTTTATCATAATGTACCCAAAGCGTTTCTGATGTCACAGGATTTCCAAGCGGTTGTCCCCATCATCCACACACTGAGAATCACTGGAACCAAAAAGAGAAAATCGATCTTTGGGCCGGTTAAAGCGATGATGAGTTCGAGAAGACACTTTAAGACGTGTGCCTTTTTTTTTTTAACGTCTTGAAAACTATCAATCCGTATTGAGTGTGTGTTTTACCCACGTGACCAGGCAAGCATGAAATCAATCATCTCTTCCCAGAGTCAAGAAAACCTGACATATTCCGATAGAGACGGAGACGATTAGATGGTCGAATAAGGTCCAGAGGAACTTTCTTATTAAATGTTTAAATTCCCTTCTTTTTTTTTTTTTACTCCAGATTCTATTAAATTTAACACAAACTAAAGGAGCAATGACGTCAGAAGATATATTTATCCGGTATGGACTGTGGATTGATGATTATTGTATGATTGCCTTAAAGTGATATCACGTGATATGGACAAACTTAGAAATGCAAGGAAGACAAAGTTTAATGACATGTGGTTAAGACAAACAAGGTTTTGCCTCTAGACAAGGTTAAAATAAGATGATGTGGGCCGATCTGTGGCTCTGATACTGTCTCTAGACATGATGGATATAAGGTGATGTTGGCCTAACTGTGGCTCTGATACTGTCTCTAGACATGATGGAAATAAGATGATGTTGGCCTATCTGTGGCTCTGATACTGTCTCTAGACATGGTGGAAATAAGGTGATGTTGGCCTAACTGTGGCTCTGATACTGTCTCTAGACATGATATAATTAAGATGATCTTGGCCTATCTCTGGCTATCATACTGTCTCTAGACATGGTGGCAATAATGTGATGTTGGCCTATCTGTGGCTCTGATACTGTCTCTAGACATGATAGAATTAAGATGATCTTGGCCTAATTGTGGCTATGATACTGTCTCTAGACATGGTGGAAATAAGATGATGTTGGCCTATCTGTGGCTATGATGCTGTCTCTAGACATTGTCAAAATAAGATGTTGGGGAGGTCGGTCTCATCACTTTTAGTGTCAATCCACAAGGGCATGTAATCCAACATTAATCCACATGTATCAACCACGGTTATGTGCCCGGACAAAAAAATCTTAATTGTCTCCCTCATCTTTACATCGCCCATGAAATCGATTCTAATCTCGAAGCTTTCACACTTTTATATCCACACCACCCCTACCCCACCCCCCGAATTCTGGAACAAGACTTGTTGCTCTCTGCCTTTAAAATTTTTTTCTGATTTAAGGGTCGTGGTCATTAAAAAAAAATAGGCAAACTCTCAACTTAAAGTGAAACAAATAGAATATTAAATAGATCAATTAAACACAATATTACAACAAAAAAACCTTTGTTCAAAATTGCTGTTGTTTATAAATAATTTTTTTTGGTCTTAATCTTCCTGTGTCAGAGGTTTCTGCTATTGAATTAAGCTTCTGAATCATAGAAATGCACACACAAACACACACACACGCACATACACACGCACACGTTCACACACACACACCTCTTGATCGTTCTGCCGATCTACTTTTTATCATTTTATAAATCTAGCCTCAGATCGATCTAACAACTACATATTCGATCCAACAACTACAATATATTCGATCAAACAACTACATGATGTAAAAATAGCGGGTATACTGAAGATAAAAGTGACGGAGATCTAAGGAACTAACTACAATTTAGTTTTTATAAAACAAATGATAAGCCTCTACCATAAACAATTGGTCTAAAGAGAAGCAAACAATCCAGAGACATTAGTTCAAGGGATGCGTCATGAGAAGCAAACAATCCAGAGACATTAGTTCAAGGGATGCGTCATGAGAAGCAAACAACCCAGAGACATTAGTTCAAGGGATGCGTCATGAGAAGCAATCAATCCAGAGACATTAGTTCAAGGGATGCGTCATGAGAAGCAATCAATCCAGAGACATTAGTTCAAGGGATGCGTCATGAGAAGCAAACAACCCAGAGACATTAGTTCAAGGGATGCGTCATGAGAAGCAAACAACCCAGAGACATTAGTTCAAGGGATGCGTCATGAGAAGCAAACAACCCAGAGACATTAGTTCAAGGGATGCGTCATGAGAAGCAAACAACGCAGAGACATTAGTTCAAGGGATGCGTCATGAGAAGCAAACAACGAGGAGACATTGGTTCAAGGAGTGCGTCATGAGAAGCAATCAATCCAGAGACATTAGTTCAAGGGATACGTCATGAGAAGCAAACAACCCAGAGACATTAGTTCAAGGGATGCGTCATGAGAAGCAAACAACCCAGAGACATTAGTTCAAGGGATGCGTCATGAGAAGCAAACAACCCAGAGACATTAGTTCAAGGGATGCGTCATGAGAAGCAAACAACGAGGAGACATTAGTTCAAGGAATGCGTCATGAGAAGCAAACAACCCAGAGACATTAGTTCAAGGGATGCGTCATGAGAAGCAAACAACGCAGAGACATTAGTTCAAGGGATGCGTCATGAGAAGCAAACAACGAGGAGACATTGGTTCAAGGAGTGCGTCATGAGAAGCAAACCACCCAGAGACATTAGTTCAAGGAGTGCGTCATGAGAAGCAAACAACCCAGAGACATTAGTTCAAGGAGTGCGTCATGAGAAGCAAACAACCCAGAGACATTAGTTCAAGGGATGCGTCATGAGAAGCAAACAATCCAGAGACATTAGTTCAAGGAGTGCGTCCTTTTCAGATTTTACTGAGAATGAAATCAAACTACTGTGTTGTTCAGAGAATACAATCTTACAGATCAGTTTTATACCAGGGAAGTCATCGTACTGTGTAAGCTTTCACGCGTTTCAGATACGTCTTTTAAGCTCATAATATTATTTAGATTTCTCTTTGTTAACGTTGATCTCAAGATTTCACGCAATGAAAAGAAACGAAACATTTTATGAAGTAAAACTGTAAGAGTTTTGAAACAAAAATAAATAAATATTGTTTTAATGAATTTTTACGTTCAGAAGTGGGAAGCCATCCTGTCTAGCCAGTGGGTGAACACGTGACTGGCGATCAGTTAATGTCGTCTGCGCCTTCAACGATCGGTCAAGGATGTTGTTCAAGTTGCTGTCCAATGTCAGGCCAGGTCCTCAGCTTGAAACTAATCAACGCGTAAATCTAGTCTCTAGATAATGAGGGCGTCGGATGCGTCCCACCAGATGTTGATTGCTCTTCACCTATTGTGGACGGTAGAGCTACATCAGCGTACAGTGGGTAAGCTCTTACCTTTGAACGACGCAACCCCCCCCCCCCAACCGGCCAAAGAAAATAATAATAATAAATAAAATGAAATAATAATAATTATAGGATTTAATGTGTTTCAACTTTTCTTTAGTTTTCAGCTCTATGACATTGTCTTGAATAAAAAAATCCTCCCCCCCCCCCCC
>CAXITT010000004.1:718053-736539 GCA_964033795.1 Lymnaea stagnalis | reverse complement strand
AACCGTCCTTTATAGCCGAACTTTTCTAGCAACCTTCCTGGGCGTAGCCAGCGTGTCTTGAGGAGCTGTCAAATGATTGCCGTGACCAGCCACACTAAAAATCTAATTTTGTCTTATTCAAATATAGACATGAGCGAATCAATCGTTATAGATTGCCTTTTAACCCTGTCATAGAAATCAAACAAATTCCTGAAATGGTCATGTGATTTAAAAAAAAAAAAAAAAGAAATAACTTATGTGAATGTTTGACAAGTTGAGATTGATTTGAGATAATCAGAACACCAATTGAAAACGGATATTTACTCAAAATATTTAAGTCTACAACATATTTACATTTTGAAGATTTTAATGTTTGAATTTGATCAAACATACAATCATGACATTTGTATTTTAATTGGTTTCACATTCATAAATTATCATTAGAAATAACACTTCTAATGGATGCCCTGTAGCCATAAGAGGTAGCCATAAAGCGTTTTACATGAATCCCAAATAGTGCTGACACCCCCCCCTCCCATAAACCGCCTAGGTACCCCACCACACACACCCTTTTCACTCCCCTGAACTTATATTAGTATTCTTTGTCCCACCCCCATTCACACAGCAGATTTGGGAAAGGTATCAACTTGATACCAAAAGAACTGTTCACATATTTTCAAATACATCATATTTAAATTGAGACTGCTTCCGTAAAACAATCTCATTTACGTCATTATCGGGAATTTTATTTTGCTCGCTAGTGTACTCACCATTACACAATACTTTCTATTGTACTCACCATTACACCATACTTTCTATTGTACTCACCATTACACCATACTTTCTATTGTACTCACCATTACACCATACTTTCAATTGTACTCACCATTACACCATGCTTTCTATTGTACCCACCATTACACCATACTTTCCACTGTACACACCATTACACCATACTTTCCATTGTACTCACCATTACACCATACTTTCCATTGTACTCACCATTACACCATACTTTCTATTGTACTCACCATTACACCACACGTTCTATTGTACCCACCATTACATCATACTTTCCATTGTACCCACCATTACACCATACTTTCTTTTGTACTCACCATTACACCATACTTTCCATTGTATCCACCATTACATCATACTTTCCATTGTACCCACCATTACACCATACTTTCCATTGTACCCACCATTACATCATACTTTCCATTGTACCCACCATTACATCATACTTTCTATTGTACCCACCATTACATCATACTTTCCATTGTACCCACCATTACATCATACTTTCCATGGTACCCACCATTACATCATACTTTCCATTGTACCCACCATTACACCATACTTTCCATTGTACTCACCATTACACCATACTTTCCATTGTACCCACCATTACACCATACTTTCCATTGTACTCACCATTACACCATACTTTCCATTGTACTCACCATTACACCATACTTTCCATTGTACTCACCATTACACCATACTTTCCATTGTACCCACCATTACACCATACTTTCCATTGTACTCTCCATTACACCTTACTTTCCATTGTACTCACCATTACACCATACTTTCTATTGTACCCACCATTACATCATACTTTCTATTGTACCCACCATTACACCATACTTTCCATTGTACTCACCATTACACCATACTTTCCATTGTACTCACCATTACACCATACTTTCCATTGTACTCACCATTACACCATACTTTCCATTGTACTCACCATTACACCATACTTTCTATTGTACCCACTATTACACCATACTTTCCATTGTACTCACCATTACACCATACTTTCCATTGTACTCACCATTACACCATACTTTCCATTGTACTCACCATTACACCATACTTTCTATTGTACCCACCATTACACCATACTTTCCATTGTACTCACCATTACACCATACTTTCTATTGTACTCACCATTACACCATACTTTCCATTGTACTCACCATTACACCATACTTTCTATTGTACCCACCATTACACCATACTTTCCATTGTACTCACCATTACACCATACTTTCCATTGTACTCACCATTACACCATACTTTCCATTGTACTCACCATTACACCATACTTTCTATTGTACCCACCATTACACCATACTTTCCATTGTACTCACCATTACACCATACTTTCTATTGTACTCACCATTACACCATACTTTCCATTGTACTCACCATTACACCATACTTTCTATTGTACCCACCATTACACCATACTTTCCATTGTACTCACCATTACACCATACTTTCCATTGTACTCACCATTACACCATACTTTCCATTGTACTCACCATTACACCATACTTTCTATTGTACCCACCATTACACCATACTTTCTTTCATTGCTTGAAAATAAGACGTGTTGGTGAATAAAAATCAAAAATAACTTTAAAAAACAAAAGAAAATCATGAAGACAAAATTGTTCGTATCCATTCTTTCTATGCATTTGTGTTTGCATTTATGTGATTGTACGAGATTTATCATTCATGTGATTGTACGAAATTTATCATTCATGTGATTGTACGAGATTTATCATTCATGTGATTGTACGAGATTTATCATTTATGTGATTGTACGAGATTTATCATTTATGTGATTGTACGAGATTTATCATTCATGTGATTGTACGAGATTTATCATTCATGTGATTGTACGAAATGTATCATTTATGTGATGTACGAAATTTATCATTTATGTGATGTACGAGATTTATCATTTATGTGACGTACGAGATTTATCATTTATGTGATTGTACGAGATGTATCATTTATGTGATGTACGAGATTTATCATTTATGTGATTGTACGAGATTTATCATTTATATAATTGTAGCAACACATGTTTGGTATGGGGATGGCTGTTATCAAACCTAGTGCATGTAAAACCTAATAGACTAAAGATAGATGAAGACCCAAATACCTGACAAATATAAAGCACATAGAAACAGCTACACATATAATCTCCATACCAAAACACGCAATCATTGAACAAATCATTAACATGACCCGCCCCCTGAGGAACAGGAAAGAAATAATTGTTGTGGGGTTCATGTGGAGGGGGGCAGATAGGGCTGAGAATTTGAAGAAAAAAAAATGTGTTGTCATCGGCAACAAATCTATGTGCCAAGTTTCAACGTGATAGGATGACGGGAAGTGTGTCAATTAGCATTCCGAAGATTTTGCCGCCATGAGGAAAGAAAGAAAGAAACATACGAACAAAAGCAAAGTTCACCTATAAAGGATTTAATCAATCGTACTTAAATATTGATGCGACCTAAATGTCTATATCTATGACTACAGTATATAGAGATCCTAGTTATGTAGCCCAATAGGCGGCGCTTAAGTAAATAGAGATCCTTGTTATGTTGACCCATTTGCGGCGTCATAACCTTACTTTTTAAAACTAATTTCTATATTCCAACTACAACAATAAAATCAGTTCAGAATATATATGCGCGACGTAAGTCTGTTTTCATAAAAGAATAATCGTTGAAGTCCCTTGTTCGATTCTTATTTTTTTTGGGATTCTGATTTTTGCTGGATTCTGATTTTTGTTGGTTTCTGATTTTTGTGGTTTTTTTTTTTTAAAGAAGAATTTGGTAGTTTGCTATATAACAAAGCTGCCTCATAAATAACATAGCTATTCTCACATACATAACACATCTATAATAACATACATAACATAGCTATAATCCCATACGGGAATTAGCTATAATTGCATATGTGACATAGCAAAAGTCGCATACATGACATAGCGAAAATCCCGAGGAGCAATACCCTTAATCACCTAAACTGACTACATACTCTCTAACCAATAAATATTGCAATAAAACGGAAGTTGAGACGACTCGTCTGCTTTTGTCGGCTGAGCAATTAACCATTGCATAAATACCCCTACCGCACACAAGGACGACCCCCCCCCCACACCTTTTCCACACACACACACACGCCAATCTTCTATCGATTTCTACATTGATGGCGTGAACTACCAAGCGTAGACAGACAAATATTTAGATCTCACTGAACCAGGTCATTCAGGTTTTATGTCCTTGTCTTCCCGGAGTCAGACGAACACGAAAGATCTAAATCACGGCAGACATCTTGAAATAAAAATCTTCAGTTTTGACAAGATATTAATAATTAACTAAACTTTTGGATTAAACTGTGTAATTGGATAGTCTCTAGGGTGTCGTCCAACGAGATGACGAGATTTACTTTCCACAATGCGAAAAGTCCAGCGGTTCTCAACCTGTGAGCCGTGATCCCTTTAGGGTTCTAGCGACCATTACACAGGGGTCGCCTAAGACCATCGGCTAACAAATATTTATAAGATAGCAACGAAAATAATTTCATTGTTGGGGGTCACTACAACATGAGGAACTGCATTACGGGGTCTCAGCATTAGAAAGGTTGAAAACCGCTGATTTAGACTATTGATGACTTGAAGGATAATAAATGAAGGACTGCGTTAAAGTTGTAAGAAGGGAATAGTAGAACAAGACTATGCCTCAAATGATGTCTTCGTGTCATCAAAAGACAGGACAAGAAGATAAAACAACGATGGCGATCACTTCAGGTTTGAACTAGTTTCTATTTCTTGTCGTATTTTCATGTGTCCCTATATGCTGTGGAAGGCTATTGGCCGAAACGTTCTTATCTTATTATCTGTCATTCGATTCAAGCTTCCGCATAACTTGTTCAACTATTTGATGACAAGAAGATATGATTTGAGACATATTCTTCTAGCTGATCTAATGATAAGGCATACTCATCAAACAACGCAACTGATGACAAAAATACCCTTTAAAGTTCTAATGGACGGAATTGTTGGCTTACCTAAGTATTTAAAGTTGTAACGGAAAAAAATTGTTTGCTTAAATGTGTAATTCCAGCCCATTAACTCCATTCTTGATCTAAAAGAGCTCTACGTTCTAGAAAATATCTTCCTGACAGCCACTTATGACTTCCTGACAGCCACTTATGACTTCCTGACATCCACTTATGACTTCCTGACAGCCACTTATGACTTCCTGACAGCCACTCATGACTTCCTGACAGCCACTCATGACTTCCTGAAAGCCACTTATGACTTTCTGACAGCAACTTATGACTTCCTGACAGCCACTTATGAGTTCCTGACAGCCACTTATGACTTCCTGACAGCCACTTATGACTTCCTTACAGCCACTTATGACTTTTTGACAGCCACTCATGACTTCCTGACAGCCACTTATGACTTCCTTACAGCCACTTATGACTTCCTGTCAGTCATTTAGACTTCCTGACAGCCACTTATGACTTCCTGACAGCCACTTATGACTTCCTGACAGCCACTTATGACTTCCTGACAGCCACTTATGACTTCCTGACAGCCACTTATGACTTCCTGACAGCCAATTATGACTCCCAGATGCCCGTGGTAAAAATCAGTGTTCGTCCAAAAGTAACCTCTTATCTCAAAAACAACCTGCTGATCTGTTGTCCAATCGAAACTTTCCAAAGCGTAGACCGTCACACATGCGTACATTAGTATAAGAAACAAGTATTTCCTAAATCAAGTACACATTGTAAGTAGAGACCAGTACGCCACTTTCAAGGTATACATCGTCAGTAGAGACAGACACGCAACTACACACGATACATGTCAGCAATGACATGTTTTTACATCATTATTGTTCAATGACCATATCTGAGCACCAATATGCACCAATGAACCGTTCCTGACAGCAGTGAGTGATGACTTTCTCTCAGGACCGGATTCGATTTTCTCCATTTTCTACCACAGTTTGTTAGGAGTAAACTATACTTGTCTTTTGTTATATAGTCTGTCATTCATTTTTAACATGAGACCTTGGTAGATATCGAATTCCACATATGAAGCCTCTTTAGAGTCCAGGTCAAATGTTCCTCATGTAAGTTATTGCTCCCCCCCCCCCCCCCCCCCCCCCCCCCCCCCCCCCCCCCCCCCCCCCCCCCCCCCCCCCCCACATCCCAACCTCACACACAGCTTCCTATGTAAAGATAGAAGTGGTATAATTCTCAGTTAGAGCAAATTTTCATTAACATAACTTACGCATTACTAGGATGGTTTACACATTACTAAGATGGTATACACACATTACTAAGATGGTTTACACATTAGTAAGATGGTTTACACGCAATACTAATATGGTTTACACACAGTACTAAGATTGTTTACATAGTGGACATTGAGAGACATTGTTTAGATGGTAGACGGGATTGAGAAGTATGAAATTATCAATCGCCTTTCTCACCCAAATTGCCACCAAAAACAAACGAAACAAATGATGTCCCCATTCAAACCTTGATGCTCAGTGGCACCACCATCCTAAATGCCACCTGGGGCAAACTCACTAAAGTGCCCACATTTACATCGATCACATAATTCTTGAAGTAAACTTAAACAAATTTCCCCCGGGTGGTCAACCCTGTCAACACCCCCCTCCCCCCAACCATAACAGGAATGCCACTGGTGCTACCTTGTCAACAACGATAATATGGTAAGCCTAAGTATGTGTTAATGTTATTGGTTGATATACTAGTGTATAGAGTATGGTTGATATACTAGTGTAGAGGGTATAGAAGTTAGATGTTTAGTGTAGAAAAGTCCCGTCAGTTTATTAGTTGGTAAATCGAAAGTAAGTATGTGCTTACAGAAATCGAAGGTAGGTATGTGCTTACAGAAATTGAAGGTAGTTATGTGCTTACAGAAATCGAAGGTAGGTATGTGCTTACAGAAATCGAAGGTAGGTATGTGCTTACAGAAATCGAAGGTAGGTATGTGCTTACAGAAATCGAAGGTAGGTATGTGCTTACAGAAATCGAAGGTAGGTATGTGCTTACAGAAATCGAAGCTAGGTATGTGCTTACAGAAATCGAAGGTAGGTATGTGCTTACAGAAATCGAAGGTAGGTATATGCTTACAGAAATCGAAGGTTGGTCGAGGGTTTCAAGGAATCGAAAGTAGGTCCGTGCTAACACAAATCGAAAGTAGGTCTGTGGTTACAGGAATCGAAAGGAGGTCTGTGGTTACAGGAATCGAAAGGAAGTCTGTGGTTACATGAATCGAAAGTAGGTCTGTTGTTACAGGAATCGAAAGTGGGTCTGTGGTTACAGGAATCGAAAGTAGGTCTGTGGTTACAGGATCGAAAGTAGGTCTGTGGTTACAGGAATCGAAAGTAGGTCTGTGGTTACAGGAATCGAAAGTGGGTCTGTGGTTACAGGATCGAAAGTAGGTCTGTGGTTACAGGAATCGAAAGTAGGTCTGTGGTTACAGGAATCGAAAGGAGGTCTGTGGTTACAGGAATCGAAAGTGGGTCTGTGGTTACAGGAATCGAAAGTAGGTCTGTGGTTACAGGATCGAAAGTAGGTCTGTGGTTACAGGAATCGAAAGTAGGTCTGTGGTTACAGGATCGAAAGTAGGTCTGTGGTTACAGGAATCGAAAGTAGGTCTGTGGTTACAGGAATCGAAAGTAGGTCTGTGGTTACAGGAATCGAAAGGAGGTCTGTGGTTACAGGAATCGAAAGTGGGTCTGTGGTTACAGGAATCAAAAGTAGGTCTGTGGTTACAGGATCGAAAGTAGGTCTGTGGTTACAAACATAAAATACTTTGAAAAGTTGTTGATAATAGACTAAACCGTGTTGTGGTCAGCTGAATGACAGTCATAGAAATTGAACTTGGTAGTGAAACATCTAGTAAGGATTGGAAGGCTAGATGAAATTTGAACTCTGTATTCATACACCATTCTTACAGCTGGTGATCAAGTCCATCGTTTGAAGCCCAGTTCAAACTCTTTCATTGGTGTGGGAGGTGGGGACTGGGTGGGGGGTAACATTGCGGGCACTAATCTAATCTCTAAGTCCCTCCATACATCAGAGCCTCATTGCGTGCCTCACGACTGTTCTCAAATTGTATTTGCAGCCCCGGCGGAGAGAGGTTAACATAAGGTCATGATGTGGCACGGAGGGTCACGTTATTTGTATTGACTACTGGTCACCATTCCTGGTGCGGTGGATTAAGTTATTGACTACTGGTCTTCATTCTTGGTGCTGTGGATAACGTTATTTGGATTGACTACTGGTCTCCATTCCTGGTGCGATGGATAACGTTATTTGGATTGGCTACTGGTCTCCATTCCTGGTGCGATGGATTACGTTATTTGGATTGGCTACTGGTCTCCATTCCTGGTGCGATGGATTACGTTATTTGCATTGGCTACTGGTCTCCATTCCTGGTGCGATGGATAACGTTATTTGCATTGGCTACTGATCTCCATTCCTGGTGCGATGGATTACGTTATTTGCATTGGCTACTGATCTCCATTCCTGGTGCGATGGATTACGTTATTTGCATTGACTACTGATCTCCATTCCTGGTGCGATGGATAACGTTATTTGCATTGGCTACTGATCTCCATTCCTGGTGCGATGGATTACGTTATTTGCATTGACTACTGATCTCCATTCCTGGTGCGATGGATTACGTTATTTGCATTGACTACTGGTCTCCATTCCTGGTGCGATGGATTACGTTATTTGGATTGGCTACTGGTCTCCATTCCTGGTGCGATGGATTACGTTATTTGGATTGGCTACTGGTCTCCCATTCTGGCACAAATGGTGTCGTTATTTGCATTCGACTTGTCTTCATTGCTCTACCAATATTTGGCTGCTACCGCCGGTAGCTCTTTGACGTTTGTATAAATTAGTTCTGCTAAGGAATTTGATGGTTCTTACTCTTGAGACGAGGCACCCCTTTCAGAGACGACGCACAATTATCATGATCATTTTAGGAACAAGGAACATGATAATTTCTTTGAGGTTTTTAAATATCTTCTAACATTAATAAACATATTTAAACCCCCCAAAAAACCCAGTGGTGCCAACTGAAGGAATAATTTGACACATTATAAAAACTAATTACAAGCAGTTATGGTGTCTCAAAACAGTCGTCGTGAGACACACCGTGAGACACGCCGTGGGACACCTTGAGACGCTGCGTAAGACACTTCGGGGTGATTAAAACGTCGCGTTGACTTGACAAACGTCAACGTGACATTGAGAAAACAAGCGGACATCATTGCGTGACACGTCCTTGACATTCCAGACTCTCCTAGCCTCTAAACCAGGGGTCTCAAACTCACGGCCCGCGGGCCATTTGCGGCCCGCAAGACGATATTTTGCCGCCCGCTACCTGACAGCAAAGTTTAGTGTTAATGTGGCCCGTGCTTTTACCCATTCTCATATCTTAATGTGACCATCCGCGACGGTTTCAGTCGAATCTCACCGACTAGTCTAATTCTGATTTTATTATGTTCATAAAGGTTTTGACGTTGATTATAATGGCAAGAACCGTTTTAAAATCGAACTTCAAGTTTTTTATTTTATATCATTTTTATGAGCCAAACATGGCCATAGTGCGGTTTTGAGAAAAGTTTAAAAGTTAGTTAGTGAGTAAAGCATAACCATAATTTTGTAAATCGTTAAAAATTGTGTAAATAGTAGCAAACCGATATAGTATCAAAGAATCCCTATTAAAATTGCCGCAAATGTTTACGAGAGAGTAAAAGTCCGAGCCTGTGAGTTTGATCACTTTCAAAATAAGGTTAGTCAAAAAGGCCTTTTGTAAGAAAAAAAAAATTAAAATGAACTCTCCCTACATTAGCAGCTTCCTTCGCATCAATAATACATACATATCGCCGGCTCCTCCTCGTTTGAACACGTTTTAGTGTTCAAAGCCTTCACGGAGAAGGATGGGATGGGCGCTCCTGCACTGAGTGATCCCAAATGGTTGATGGACTTGGATTTTCTTGTTGACATTACACAGGAGCTGAATGTACTCAACAAGGAAGTTACAAGACCAGGGGCAGCATGTCAGTGTTGCCTACGGTGACAATGTCAGGGCATTCTGCACAAAACTTGGTTCTCAGTGAAACCTCCGCCATTTCCCAACATGCACTCATGGACGCGGGCACACCATTCAGTGGTAAGTATACTGATGCCATTGCAAAACTACAGGAATAATTTGATCACATGTTTGCAGACTTCAAAACACACAGAGCCACTTTTCAAATTTTTGCTAAACCTCTCTCCTTCAATGTGGAAAATGCCCCACCCTTTGCTTCTAAATGGAGCTGATTGATCTTCAGTGCAAGTTCAGAGAGGTGAAATGAAAAACAGACACTCATGGACATGAGATCTCCAGTTTGTTCAGGCGAATTATGTGCCTTTTTAGGAGAACATCTGTGTGAAAAGCTCTTTTCCACTACGAACTTTAACAAGTCAAAGTTCAGGGCCAAACTTACGGATGAGCATTTTAAAGCTGGACTGAGGGTCTCAGTTGCTTCCTCACTCAAGCCAAATGTTGCTCAGTTGTGTAAGAAGAAGCGCTGCCAGGTCACTGGCAACAAGGAGTAGGAGGAAGAAAGTTAAGCCTTAATATTTTTATTTTATTAGTAAAGGTTGAGCACATTGTCCCAGTTGTACTTTATTGAATTTGTAATCGCTTTTTTGTGTGGAATACTTGATGCGGCCCGGTCTCAATCAGACTCTACCTCCTGCGGCCCCCGGGTTGATTTGAGTTTGAGACCCCTGCTCTAAACCAAAACAGTTTTCAAGTTGCTCTTTCGACTGCGACATAACTCCCTTCCCACCTCATACCATAAATATGTATGTGTGTGTGTGTAGGTGGAGCTAAGTTTGAATAAATATGTATGTGTGTGTGTGTAGGTGGAGCTAAGTTTGAATAAATATGTGTGTGTGTGTGTGTAGGTGGAGCTAAGTTTGAATAAATATGTATGTGTGTGTGTGTAGGTGGAGCTAAGTTTGATCGGACTTCATGAATCCGACAACGTTCTTCAGCTTGTTTTGACGGTTTTGGAGTTAGCCCCCCCCCCCTCTCCCCCCAACCCGCCCAGTCCCCAGATCCCCCTCGGGACATGATAGGACTTTGATTACAGTTCTACTGTTGGACTAATGTCAGCACTGATGACTTCATCTTGACCAGACGACAGATTTCGACCGCTACGATTCAGACTCCCTGAGAGTGGTAAACCGTGGAAAAAGGGAGGGGGGAAGGCGCCATGTAGCTGGTAAGGGAGATCACTCATCTACATTATTGATTTATTATCCTTTACAGCTTGATAAAGTAGCAGGTCTTCAACACTGGACTTCCTTTAAACACAAGACTGTAGGACTTTTCCTTGAGAAAGTAGCAGGTCCCCAACACCGCACTTCCTTTAAACACATGACTGTTTGAATGGTCAATGAGAAAGTAGCAGGACTTCATTAAATGTAGGAGTGTAAAGATTGTCCGTGAGAAAGTATCACGACTGTAAAGATTGTAAATAATCGAACGGCTCTTACTTTTCCTTGAAAACTAGAGAATGACGTCACAGATTCAACCTTTCTTCCTTTTTTTTTTTTTGTTTTTGATGTAGGACGTCTATGACGTCTCACCGCCCAGCCTGAATGACGTACAGATCTGCGTAGTTGTAAATAAGGGGCAAGGTTATGGAAGTGATTGATTACAGTGGATGACATTTATGACATTGTTACAATCTATTTCAATCTGTGAAATGTTTACTTTTTGAGGGGGTGGGAGAGAGGCGGGGGTGGGAGAAGGGGTTGGGGTGAGACGTGGGGGGGGGGGAGACGGGGGAAGGGGAACACACCGAATCGTTGAAATAATGTGTTATTATCTCAGTCTTCAGACACACGTTCAGTTTTCAACCAATAGGGTTGTCCACATCCAGCTATTCGGTGGCAATCGCTCTCAACCCTTTGGGCTAAGAAGTAGCTGGGATACCAAATTGAAACGTCTCGAGCAGTTGGCTCCGAATTGTCGTTCTTTATTTTCATTGCAGCGACGAGAACCTAGTTCCAGGGGTTCTCAACATGACAGCCGCATCTCTGTGTGTTCTCTTAAATTTTATTATCCATTAAGTTATCAAAAAAAAACACCAAAAAAAAACGAAAAATGAATTTGCATTTTTTAAAAAAAAAGCATCCTTGGAGACAACAGATATGAAAGGTGGTCAATAGGTGTGAGATATATGAATTGAGGTAATTAGGGGTGAGATTTATGAATGGAGGTCATTAAGGGTGAGATATATGAATGGAGGTCATTAGGGGTGAGATTTATGAATGGAGGTCATTAGGGGTGAGATTTATGAATGGAGGTCATTAGGGGTGAGATACATGAATGGAGGTAATTAGGGGTGAGATATATCAATGGAGGTAATTAGGGGTGAGATTTATGAATGGAGGTCATTAGGGGTGAGATTTATGAATGGAGGTCATTAGGGGTGAGATTTATGAATGGAGGTCATTAGGGGTGAGATTTATGAATGGTGGTCATTGGGATGAGATATATGAATGGTGATCATTAGGGGTGAGATATTTTAATTGTGGCCAAAATAGGTGAGAGAGTTGATTGGTGGTCAATAGAGGTGAGAGATATGAATGGTGGACCATAGGAGCGAAAATTATAAATGGTGGCCAGTAGAGACGAGAGGTTTGAATGGTGGCCGATTGAAGCGAGAGATACGCTTGGTGGCTAATAGAAGTGAGAGGTAGGAATTTATGCCATTAGATGCGAGAAATATGACTGGTGGCCAGTGAAGGCGAGGCATCTGAATGACCAATTAAGGCACTTTCGTTGACCAGCGGACATAATGCAAAGAATGACCACCATCAAAGCCTAAAATATCCCCCGGGGCAATGGGAGGCAAATCGTCACGACCCAACCCCAGTGCCAGGTCGTGTGATTTATCCAAGCCGTCTCATTCCTCCTTCTCAACGAGTGCAGACACATAACCAATACACAATCACGCACTCACACACACACACACACATCCCAGTATATCTTGAGCTTTTCTTTAGCTGGTCAGGAGGATGACCCCAGCTTAAACGCGGACACAACGGATTTTCCCGGCTTCGTTATGGCGCATTCGATTTTCCACAATTGGCAGACGTGGCTGGGAAAAAAGAGGGGGGGGGGACACACTTTCAAGAGACTGCCCCCAAGTAAACACTTACAAAATACACTTACTTTTTAACACTTGGCCTAAAATAAAACTGCACACACATTGATATACACTTACTACGTGGTTCTCAAACACAAACATTAGGTGTTGAGACGACTAATAGTAGTTATTGAAGTCTGCTATTATGTTTGTTTGCTATTGGGGGGGGGGGGGAATTTGAACGTGTTTACTGTGTGTGTGTAAAACCCCCTGACTTTGTGACGTCATTTGACGAATGAGACTACAAAAAAAGTTCTAATACAAGGAGCCGGCAAAGTTCGTTTTCATTTAAACGCCATTGACTAAATTATCTCAACCACGTCATAAGAGATTTGGCATTAAACATTATATATCTAAGAGCATTAGAATAAACACAATGATATGTACACACAACAATAAGAACAACAACAAAAAATAAATTAAATCAATATATCACGTTATGTTCCATATTTTAAAATGTGAAACAACTTTTCTCCGATATAAAAACACCCTCCCCTTTAGATAAAGCCTCCTTTTCTTCCTCTTCACTAGTGCATATAGGCCTTCTTCACTAGTGCATATAGGCCTTCTTCACTAGTGCATATAGGCCTTCTTCACTAGTGCATATAGGCCTTCTTCACTAGTGCATATAGGCCTTCTTCACTAGTGCATATAGGCCTTCTTCACTAGTGCATATAGGCCTTCTTCACTAGTGCATATAGGCCTTCTTCACTAGTGCATATAGGCCTTCTTCACTAGTGCATATAGGCCTTCTTCACTAGTGCATATAGGCCTTCTTCACTAGTGCATATAGGCCTTCTTCACTAGTGCATATAGGCCTTCTTCACTAGTGCATATAGGCCTTCTTCACTAGTGCATATAGGCCTTCTTCACTAGTGCATATAGGCCTTCTTCACTAGTGCATATAGGCCTTCTTCACTAGTGCATATAGGCCTTCTTCACTAGTGCATATAGGCCTATACGTAGATAATGATCATGTAATGATTGGACGCAGGGTTGGTGCTTGCTCCTGGAGTGACCATCCCTTCGATTCCCTTTACACGGTCTTGTGCGTAGGTGTACAATAACAACACAATGTGTCGTGTGCAATGAACGTAGCAAAGCTAAAAAAAAAGGCGATGGCCTTGACCTTTAATCTGCAATCAGAAGTTTCAGATGTTAATTTGGGCAGTAGATTCAGACCCCTGGCATTAACATTTGAAGAGTTGTCCCCCGAGGGGAGCTCACTCTCATCACCGTTGATGCAAGTTGTAACGAACGTCAAGCATTAGTTGGCCTATTACGACTTCCGGGTGTGCGAAGGAGCAAATCGTCAACTGTTTGTTTACCTTCGCGTGTTTGTGCGTGGGTGGTGGAAGGGATCACCAGGGGGGTATATTATAGGGGGGGGGGTGGTTAATCCTGGCACAAATATATCCATCGTTACTTTAAGTATTTGATGATGTCTAAAATAATAGTAATCATGACTTGGCCATTAAATCATGACACAATGGTGTAATTTTATTGATACAAACCAACAATTCATTTTGATCAAAATGGAATTTAAATTCAAAATATCAATAGTACTTTGTTAAATGAGAATGACGCGTCTATTTGAAAATGACAAACAATAAAGATTGGCTAGGATTCTTATATTGTCTACTAGCCGATATATCCATCGTTTCACTGGGGTTCCAATTGAAGGGTGGGTGGGGGTCCTTCTAAAGAGCTATCAGAGTGCATGTAAATAGCCCCCCTCCCCCGGTCAAAAACACTTCCATAAAGTACAATATAAAATTTTGAAATGTGTAGTTGAGCCATGCACTAGCTGAATGGAATGGAACCAACCATTTTTTTTCTTTTATTCTGGTTCAGCATGTGGCTCGTTATTGTTTCGCCAGTAGCTCGCCTGAAACATCTCACCTCGAATGTCACTAATTTCTCTAGAGACATTTATCCAGAGCCCAGGTTTGACACTGTAACACTACCGGGTGGTTATCGGATTACAGTAACACAATTAAGACAAAAACTTACTTTTGTCTCGTATTTGAGAAACTTATAATTAATGTAAAACATATAAATAATTTATTTTAAAAAAGTGTAATCTAATATAAACTGAAATTGTTCTTTGTGTAACCAATGGCACCTTTGATACACTGCTATCCTCATAAAATTCACCAACCCATATTTTTCCTAAATGTTGCTTTGGGGCTGATCTCAAACTTGTGATGCTCCCTTCCCAACATACATATTATAAAAAGTTGGTAAAATAAAAAAATAAAACAGAACCACTAGGTTGGTGAACCCTGTTGTGTATGCTACTGAACTATGGGATACTTGTAATAATTCCACCCCCCCCCTTTTTTTTTTCCTCATACACACTTTTCATATACAACACAATCAACTTTATAATTTTTTATTTACAACATTTATTTCCGTTCATTAAAAGAATACGGTTGCGTTAAAAAGCAAATCTTTGCTCGGGGCTGTATTCTAAAGTCAATTCCAGTCAATTGATTAGGGCTGATTATAACAGACCCAGTAATGTAGCTTCTAAAATGAAATTTATACTAAAACATTTAATAATTTTTTACTTCTCAGTTCCCGGTATCTCCATCCAATCCATGTTTACTTAGCCAAACCGTGACAACAACCAATGATATGAAAGCGGAAATGATACGAGTCTATTCATTAACTCTTTTCGCCTCTAAAATATTTTTGTGTTCCTTCGTGGTCGTACCCCATACACAATGAATCCTCCACTCTGTATTTTCATCATAAACATCGTATGTAGAGTAAACCAGATTACAACATTACTGTACAAAATGTACGGTAGCTCACTAGTGTGTGAGTAGCAGTGGCGTTGCAAGTGTGTGAGAGGTGGTGGCGTCACAAATGTGTGATTAACAGTGGCGTTGCTAGTGTGTGAGTAGCGGTGGCGTCACTAGTGTGTGAGTAGCGGTGGCGTCGCTAGGGTTCATGTCACCCAGTGCAGTAAACTCATGGTGTCAACAAACACCATCCCAACTGCCGGACTTTCCAATTGACCTCATCCGAGTTTGCTTGCTTGCTCTTGTTTTTTTTTTTTTAAATCATGTTTTTTTTACCATGTTCATGAAAAAAAACAAAAACAAAATATTGCCTTTGTGAACTCGACAAAACAAGGCTGCGACATAATTAATATCAACATACCAGCGCAGACGTAGAGGTGCTCCCCTCTCTCTCCTTCCTTAATGATGTAGCACTGTTTGGGCACCTTCTTCTCGTACATGCAGTCGATGACCTCTCGCATCTGTGACACGGCCAGGACTTTGATGAACTCATTTCCCATCAGAGCGTCTTTTATCAGCTGCTTGGACCTGCAGAGGTGGACAGTACATTGTGGTCAGTTTAAAACACCAATAAGTGGACAGTACATTGTGGTCAGTTGAACACACAAATAAGTGGACAGTGCATTGAGGTCAGCTTAAAACACCAATAAGTGGACGGTGTACTGTGGGCAGTTGAACACACCAATAAGTGGACGGTGTACTGTGGGCAGTTGAACACACCAATAAGTGGACGGTGTACTGTGGGCAGTTGAACACACCAATGCTGGGATGGTACAATGTGGTACTTTTAGTACACTACAGATACAGCTGTTAGATTGGCAGTCGAAAAACAACATAAAAGCAGTTATAAAGTGCAAAAAGACATAAATTCGATAGGAAAAAAAAATGATTACTAGAAAAAGTGTTCATAAGAAAAGTGTTCATTAAAAAAGTGTTTATAAGAAAAGTGTTCATAAGAAAAGTGTTCATTAAAAAAGTGTTCATAATAAAAGTGTTCATAAGAAAAGTGTTCATTAAAAAAGTGTTTATAATAAAAGTGTTCATAAGAAAAGTGTTCATTAAAAAAGTGTTTATAAGAAAAGTGTTCATAAGAAAAGTGTTCATTAAAAAAGTGTTCATAATAAAAGTGTTCATAAGAAAAGTGTTCATTAAAAAAGTGTTCATAATAAAAGTGTTCATAAGAAAAGTGTTCATTAAAAAAGTGTTTATAAGAAAAGTGTTCATAAGAAAAGTGTTCATTATAAAAGTGTTTATAAGAAAAGTGTTCATAAGAAAAGTGTTCATTAAAAAAGTGTTCATAATAAAAGTGTTCATAAGAAAAGTGTTCATTAAAAAAGTGTTTATAAGAAAAGTGTTCATAAGAAAAGTGTTCATTAAAAAAGTGTTTATAAGAAAAGTGTTTATAAGAAAAGTGTTCATAAGAAAAGTGTTCATAAGAAAAGTGTTCATAAGAAAAGTGTTCATAAGAAAAGTGTTCATTAAAAAAGTGTTTATAAGAAAAGTGTTCATAAGAAAAGTGTTCATAAGAAAAGTGTTTATAAGAAAAGTGTTCATAAGAAAAGTGTTCATAAGAAAAGTGTTTATAAGAAAAGTGTTCATAAGAAAAGTGTTCATTAAAGAAGTGTTTATAAGAAAAATGCTCATAAGAAAAGTGTTCATAAGAAAAGTGTTTATAAGAAAAGTGTTCATAAGAAAAGTGTTCATTAAAGAAGTGTTTATAAGAAAAATGCTCATAAGAAAAGTGTTCATTAAAAAAGTGTTTATAAGAAAAATGTTCATAAGAAAAATTCTCATAAGAAAAGTGTTCTCAGATGTGTACGACCGAGGAGAAGTAATTGAAAGAGGATTTTTTTTGTAAACTGGAAGAAACTTAACCGTAACTGTTTGAGAACTGTTACTATGTACTGACTCACTGAAATGAAATGTCACATTAAGAAATGGCGTCAGCGGGCCGTCGAGCTCGGGCCGTCGAGCCATATACTCTTTATGCCCTCCCCAAAGCATCCCCACAAGGCCGGTATCAGGCCGCGAAGCGGCACGTTGGAGATGCCCCTTTGCCAGGACAGCCCCCACCCGAGTCCGCTCGATCGTCACAGTTGGCCGCCCTGTAGGTGCTGTTTTCTTTACGGCAGGTACCGTGCATGTCGCGCAGCGGTGGTCTTGTTCCCCGGGTAACGCCGAGGGGGTCGGTGGCCGGCGCATCCTAATCGGCCAGCCACTACAGACTTGCCGACCGAATTCCCTGGGGTAGGGGGGTGGGGGCGGTACTGACTCAATAAAATAATTGTTACTATGTACTTACTCACTACAATACCGCTAGTATGTACTGAATAACTACAATAGCCATTACTATGGGCTGTCTAACTACAACCACCGTTACTATGTACTGAATCACGTACAACAACGCCGATTCACTCATATTGAAAAGAAGTTGAGCTCTGTACCAGATTTCATTTAAAAAGTAAAATTTTAAAACATGTTCCTCTTAGCGGCAGCGTGTTTGACAAATTTGAGCTGTTGTGTTTGATGTGGGAGTTGTGGTTGGCGGGGGGGGGGGGGGCGGGGGGGGGAAGGGGACAGGGGGATGCATAGGGGGGGGCGGGGGG
>CAXITT010000004.1:666394-711036 GCA_964033795.1 Lymnaea stagnalis | reverse complement strand
TTTTTTCCCCCCCCCCCATCCTTTATCCCACCCACCCCCTCTCTCTCTCTCTCTCTCGATCTCCTTTGTTTAAATAATGGATAGGATTACAAAACATCCAGTTACGGCTTAGAGTAAACAAAGCTGTTTAAATCCAAAGCTGGTGTCATTATGTCATGGTGTCATGGTGTCATGGTGTATTGATGTCATGGTGTCATGATGTCATGATGTATTGATGCCTTGATGTTATGAGAAAAAGTTAATTTCATACTTTCACTATGAATAGAATGAGTATAGTGAGGTCGGCCAGGTGTACGTACAGTCACGTGGTCAGGATTGTTTTCTTGACGGTTTCATAGCAACAGCAAATAAAACTTGGTCGAACATTTTAAAAAAGGGCGCTAGTGGGGGGGGGGGGGTTAATGAAAGACTCTAAAAATAGCGAAGCAAATGTTCCGTCTTTATCGTATATAGCGTAATATTGCACATTGGGAACGCTGTCGAACATATATGGCACCGGAGCAGGGAGTGAGGAGTGAGTTAAGACCGATTCGTTTGTAAATTCTTGCGTCTTATATGTTTCAAAAGATAAGCATTGGTTTGATATGTAATTCGTGAGGCGAAGAAGTCCCACACACGCAAACAAGTTTGACTAAAGGTTAATCTTTAAAGGAAAATGTCGAGAACCGAGTTCTTCCAGTGTTCATTGACTAATGAATGTCATTCATCTCAATCATCTCACTTTGAGAAAAGCTAATCAGATGTTCATCAATTGTTCATCGTGAGTAGAGTCACCAGAAGATGGGTGACAATAAAAGATTATAACCTCGAATATGAGAACTCTATAAAACCTCGAATATGGAACCTCGAATATGGAGCCTCGAATATCGAACTTCGAATATGGAACCTCGGATATGGAACCTCGAATATGGAACCTCGAATATGGAACTTCGAATAGGGAAACGTGAATAAGGAAACTTGAATATGGAACATCGAAAAGGACAACTTGAATATGGAAACTCGAATCTGAAAACTCGAATAAGGAAACTTGAATATGGAGCATCCAATAGGGAAACCCGAATAGGGTAACCCGAATAGGGAAACTGGAATAGGGAAACTCGAATATAGTTGTAATGTTAGGAAGTTTAAAAAGTAAGGGTGGACAGTTACAAATGCTTGGGAAAAAAAAGGGGGGGGGGTGGGGTGGTAGTGAACTTCTGGGCAAATCTAAACCTTCTCTGTCATTTCAGTAAAGTGCGTGGTCTTACTGACAGCTTTTTTTTATGAGCGGCGATACGTCTAGGGGGAGTGCTATTGTGTTAACCTGATTGCAGTCTCTCCCCTTATTAAAAAAAACAAGTTTGAAGAGTTGAACTTTAACTTTGTACAGAATTACTCTTTGGAAGCGGGGGTGAGGTGTTCCACTCTCCACACGTGGATGGGGAAATGTTAACTTGCGGACACTTTGTCGTGACCTTTATTTAGAGCCACAAGAAAACATCAAGAGCTCGGTGGACATTAGAAACATTTCCCCTCAAAAAAATATCATCAAAACTTACTTTGGAAACTTGACGTAATTGCTAGTAATCCTTTTTAATGGCACGGAAAAAGGGGGGGGGGGAATCAATTTTGTCTTCTACTCCCATCAAATGAAAAAAAAATTCTCATTTCTTCAAGAGCTCGGTGGACATTAGAAACATTTCCCCTCAAAAAAATATCATCAAAACTTACTTTGGAAACTTGACGTAATTGCTAGTAATCCTTTTTAATGGCACGGAAAAAGGGGGGGGGGAATCAATTTTGTCTTCTACTCCCATCAAATGAAAAAAAAATTCTCATTTCCATTAGCCAGTGGCAGTAGACTTTGAAGTATACTGAAGACTGCCATCGTGAAAAACTAATCCAATCACTGACTGCCGCACATGGCTTGAAGCTTGTGGGTAATGCGCGGTTTATTTGTATTGACGGGAAACGCCATTACAAAAGCTTTTCATTTGACCATTTCTCGACATTTGTTAGATTCCATTCTAGTGATGCCAGCACGACATTCGCAACAGGGAAATGTTTCCTAAGGCTTATTAGGGTTCGTTAATGTAAAATTCTTAGAGAGTTGAACAAGATATGGGGGGTGTACGAAAGAAGCGAGTCTTTTCGTGTGTTTGTGTGTGTCTACGAATGTTTAGATGAAATGGTCCTTATCATAACTAATATCATAAATCAGTCTTTAAAATCTGGTATTGTTCCATCTTCTTTTAAAGAGGCGGTTGTAACTCCACTGCTAAAAAAGGCGAATCTCGACCCAAATGTGTTGGACAATTATCGCCGCGTCTCTAATCTACCATTTATATCTAAGATTTTGGAGAAAGTCGTTCTCCGCCAGCTCCTGAATCACCTCATTCGGTGTGACTTGTTTGAGCCTTTCCAGTCAGCATACAGGGTGCATCACTCTACCGAGACAGCCCTGTTGCGCGTCGTAAACGACCTTATGTCATCTTGTGGTGAGGGCAAGATATCGCTTCTGTTGCGTTCGATGCCCCTGACCACGGCATACTTCTCCAACGTCTGGAAAATACGTTCGGTTTCACCTATACAGACCTGAAATGGTTCCGCTCGTATATGACAAATCGGGTCCAATCAGTTATTGCAAACGGCTTGACCTCAAAGCAAGCTTTCATCGAATTCGGAGTACCCCAGGGCTCGGTCCTAGTCCCAGTGCTTTTCTCTACGTGCGTTCAGCCCGTGGGTGCAGTGATCAAGCAGTTTGACATGCTATGTCACATGTTCGCGGATGACGCCCAACTTCGGCAATCTGTGATCCCCTCTCAGTTCCCTCAGCTTCTTAGTATGACACAGAAGACAGTGAAGTCAGTTAAGCACTGGATGAACATAAACAAGCTTCAACTAAATGATGAAAAGACCGAGCTGATCCCCATTGCTACCGCTCAAAAGCTAAAATTTATCAATAACACATAAACCCTTACTCTCTCATGTATACAGATTTAAAACAGTGCGAAACCTGGGTGTCTATTTAGACAAAAAAATACTATGGAAAATCACATTAACTTGCTTTGCAAGGCGATTTTTCTAGAGCTGCGCAGAATTAGTCATATCAGACCTTTCTTAACGTTAGATGCATCAAAGAAGCTGATGCCTGCATTCGTGCTATCACGCATGGACTACTGCAATGCTCTCATGGTGGGTCTTCCAGCCACGCGCCTGGATAAAATTTAAAAAGCAAAGAATAATGCGGCTCGCATTGTTCTTCGAAAACGCAAATTCGACCATGCTAAAACACTTCTGAGAGAGTTGCATTGGCTGCCTTTCAGCGCTCGCATAGAGTACAAAATTGCAACTCTGTGCTACCGCTGCTTGCATGACCTGGCACCGTCCTATCTCAAAGCACTGCTTACGATTTAGACAACTCCGCTCATCTGATAGTGGCAAACTCTCGGTACCACGTGTTCGTCTTGAGACTTACGAGAGGCGTACCTTCACATTTGCTGGCCCAACAATTTGGAACACTCTTCCTGTCGCTCTCAGAAACAGCCAGACACTGGAGTCTTTCAAAACTGATCTGAAGACATATCTATTTCGCAAACACCTGCTGGGATGAAGATGTCTATCTAGCTACTACCTTGTAGATGTGTATTTGCCTGTGCTGTTTATGGTTGTTTCCAATGTTGCATTTTGTATTTCAATGTGGTGTATTATAGATAGTTTCATTTCTCTTTTAATATACTAAACTATGTACCGTGATTCGAGCATTTGGGGATGAAGCGTGATTTTCAAATAAACTTTATTATTATTTTATATATATATATATATATATATATATATATATATATATATATATATATATATAGATATATATATATATATATATATATATATGTATATATATATATATATATATATATATGTGTGTGTGTGTGTGTGTGTATGTATATTTGGCTTGCGATTGTTAACAAATCCAAATGTCAAATTAATTTAAACAAAAACTATCACTAGGCCAAGTTTGCATGGTATAAATAAATTATGGTTAGATCGAAATTATAACAATGCACTGCATACAAATAGCAACTTCAGATCAGCACTGTACCGTTTAAATAGACCATCTATATTTATCTGTCATAAACGTACGACACGTACATCAAGATGAAAACATTTGACTAATCAAGTTCCCAGCGAATGTTCCCTGCTTTCAATGCACAAGACGGATGCATTTTGATTATGTTCAGAAAAAAAAAGTCCCTTCGAAAAACATGGCGGTCATAGAGGGCATGACCTTTGCTGTTTCATTATAGTAACACAACATTCACTACAACAGGCTTACCCCCTTTTTAATCAATAGTACAAGTAACAAATTTGAGTGAGCCAAGATTTTTTCATTGAGTCGGTCATTTGTCAGTATTGAGATCTCTACTGTTTCATATAATGCAGGGCTGGTGAACCCCGGAAGACAGAATGAACATTTCGCGGGCCACTCTGGTAGCGAGTAAAATTTTCGAGGACCATTTCGGTAGTGCGTTCACTTTTTTTCGTGGGCGGCATTTCCTCACAACTAAACTAAACATTAAATAAATGATGCAAATAATTTGTTTTTCCCTAATGCAGATTATGAAATATACTATAAGGTACATAATGCCGTGCCTACCTCATAATGTTCTATTTAAATATTTAAATGAAAATTAAATGAAGAAAACTTATTAAACCAGGCAAAAGGTGGGCAACAAAAATAAGCGCCCCGGGCCGCATGCGGACCACAGACTACGGGTTGACCACGCCCGATGTTATGATATCCCATTGCCAATAATAGAAATTCAAACATCATTTTAAAAAAAAAAATAATCAACTTAATATGATAAAACTGAAAATCTTCAATTGACCATATCACCATAATGATTAACTTTCACCGTTAGTCCTTTGTTATCAATTTTTTTATTTTATGAAATTCGTGGAGGATTCACTCCAACCAACAGCAGGGTGACCGCTCCATTACGAAATCGATGCGTCTCAATAATGCACACGTACAGCCCATAAACATAAGTGACCTAAGAGTGTAATAGTATTACTAATCGGGAAGTCCCCATCCATTAGTGTGGTCAGTTGCTAGAACCTAGCAGCGTCCTGTAATAACATTTAGATACACTATTCCCATGGGGCTGTGAAGTAACACAACATAAGTTTGTTACTGCAAGAAATTGTTGACTACCGTACGTACACTTTAGGAAAGTCAGTTTGTGGTCTGTTAGGGAAGTCAGTTTGTGGTGTGTTAGGGAAGTCAGTTTGTGGTGTGTTAGGGAAGTCAGTTTGGGGTGTGTTAGGGAAGTCAGTTTGGGGTGTGTTAGGGAAGTCAGTTTGTGGTGTGTTAGGGAAGTCAGTTTGTGCTGTGTTAGGGAAGTCAGTTTGTGGTGTGTTAGGGAAGTCAATTTGTGCTGTGTTAGGGAAGTCAGTTTGTGGTGTGTTAGGGAAGTCAGTTTGTGGTGTGTTAGGGAAGTCAGTGTGTGCTGTGTTAGGGAAGTCAGTTTGTGGTGTGTTAGGGAAGTCAGTTTGTGCTGTGTTAGGGAAGTCAGTTTGTGGTGTGTTAGGGAAGTCAGTTTGTGCCGTGTTAGGGAAGTCAGTTTGTGCTGAGCAAGGTTGAGTTATTCTATCAGCTTTTCTAACGTAATTTTCGCTACATTCATTTTGGAATCACGATTCACTAATCTAGCTATCGCAGTTCTGTGTTACAATAATATATCGACAATTATATACTCTAAAACCATTGGTCGGCAATCCGCGGTTGCGGAAAAGTTGCGGCTCATGTTATAAAATCTTTAGTAAAAAATCTGCCTCCGCTTGCGGCTCTAAAAGTACTTTCCTAACTGATGTAGATAATTATTTTAAAAGGGGGCTGCTCACTCAAAAATGTTTGCTGACCCCTGATGGAGCCGGAAGCATCTCAGCTCCTAATGACGGGGCACGTTGACCCGAAATTTCCAGTAGACTATTCCCAATGTCTTTGACTATTGAAAGAAACCAACTAGGGTTTTATAAAAAAAAATAATACAAATTACAGTGTCTGATGACTTATTTTTTAATATTTTTATTTTCACTGCCATTGCTAGAAATCTAGATCACGTATAAAAAAAATATCTTTCAGTGTGATTGGACAGGCTTAATTATCTCTTAGTCTGTGAAAAAAACGTTTTTTTAGTTTTTCCTTTTCTCTGCTTGAAGTAAAGTATAGTCCACGTTCCAAACCCTACTCAGCGGTGCTCCATTCTCAAGTGTGCCCCCGAGCTGTGCCAGAGAGGTGAATGTGAACATTCGTAATGCCAATTATGGCCTTGGAGAGTAGAGTATTGTATGGAGGAGGTGTGACGCCATCCTCGCAACGGTGTTGCTGAAATATGGGATGGGGAGTAGGGAGGGGCAAGAATAAGAGAGGGTAGACTAGGGGAGAGTGGGATACTCTTGGTCACCAGATATTGATTAGTTATCGTGTCGAAGTAGTGAAAGAATGTCGAACACTGACCTGCGTTGGGCTTAGAGGTGGACATTGGCCAAAAGTTCTAGATCTGGTGAGAAGAGGCAGCGACCATAAAGACATGAATCTATTTTATGATCTCCTTACAGAAAGATACAATATCTATAAACGTGTGGGGGAGGGGGTCTAGAAAAGATGGGATCAATTCAAAATGCAGGGATGTATGCAGTGATGCATGCAGTGATGTATGCAGTGATGTTGCAGTGATGTATGCAGTGATGTATGCAGTGATGTATGCAGTGATGCATGCAGTGATGTTGCAGTGATGTTGCAGTGATGTATGCAGTGATGTATTCAGTGATGTTACACAATGGCTGCAGTGAAGTATCCAGTGATGTATGTATGCAGTGATATATGTATGCAGTGGAGTGATGTATGTATGCAGTGATGTATGCAGTGATGTGTATTGGCGCTTACCTGAATTTAATTCAGCAACATTCTACACTTACTCGAAGAGCAAAAGACAAAATGACATCGGAAATTTAGGTTCCCTTAACCTAGTAGTGTTCAAACACATTTTAGTTACACATTTTTATTTTTAGTTATTACTTCAAAGTGTGTTTTTTTTTAAAATTATTATTTATTTTATTTTTTTGGTAT
Organism: Lymnaea stagnalis; assembly: GCA_964033795.1. Taxonomy (NCBI): domain Eukaryota; kingdom Metazoa; phylum Mollusca; class Gastropoda; family Lymnaeidae; genus Lymnaea; species Lymnaea stagnalis. The sequence goes on along the minus strand of CAXITT010000004.1, from coordinate 703,928 downwards.
GTGAAAGTATCGAGAAGACTAATATGAAACAATTCAAAACAATTTTCTGCAAAAAAAAAAAGAAAGAAAGAAAAGTCAATGTGGCAGTAAAATGTACTGAATGCATAACATGACAAGGACTCCACCAGTTGAACCGATGCATAACATGACAAGGACTCCACCAGTTGAACCCATGCATAACATGACAAGGACTCCACCAGTTGAACCGATGCATAACATGACAAGGACTCCACCAGTTGAACCGATGCATAACATGACAAGGACTCCACCAGTTGAACCGATGCATAACATGACAAGGACTCCACCAGTTGAACCGATGCATAACATGACAAAAACACCACGTACTTCCCACACAACGCACCTCCCTGACCAGGCCCCTCCCTGACCAGGCACCTCCAACTCCACCCACCTCCCTGACCACCCACCTCCCTGACCACGCACCTACCACCCCACGCACCTCCCACCCCACGCACCTCCCACCTCACGCACCTCCCACACCACCCACCTCCCACACCACCCACCTCCCACACCACACACCTCCCACACCACTCCCCCACCCCACGCACCTCCCCCCCCACCCACCCCCCACACCACGCACCTCCCACCCCACGCACCTCCCACACCACGCACCTCCCACACCACGCACCTCCCACACCACGCACCTCCCACACCACGCACCTCCCACACCACGCACCTCCCACACCACGCACCTCCCACACCACGGTTCTAGCTAATAAAATCCTTACTAATCAAAAGTTGGGTATAAGAGCCTGTAGAAAAAAACCTCAACAATTAATGAGTTTTGCATTATATAAAGTTCGCAAATTCTAGTTTCGAATTAGTAACAAATTGCTTGCAAGCTTAACTTTTTAAGAACTTGTAACAAGGGATGTCTTCAACAAACAAACAAAAAAAAAAAAATTAGAATGTTGTTACATGTATGTATCATGTCAAATAGGTTCCTTTTGTTAGCAAGGCCTCATGATAAAGGTAGTTTGACTCATGAACATCCTGGGATTATCACATGACAAGAGCGCAAGTTACCCACCCGTGGGAGGCGGCCTGCGATGGGACATCTGAGAGGTTGCCGTCTGGAACAATGTACTAAGAGATAAAGTGAAGTTAAAAGGTTTCTTTTTTTTAATTATGGTCTTTTAGTCTTACAATTTCAATCATGTCGAGTATGTCATCAAATATGTCGTTAATTGAAATACTGAAAAATCTCATTTTAATTTTAAAATATCCAAGTATTTAACCGATTTAAAATCTTTTTTTTTATTCAACATGTCACGGTTAGGGTTAGGGTCAGTTTGTTTAAATATAAATTGTGTAGTCGTGACTTTGCAACGCCTATGTCAGGGTTAGGGTTAGGGTCAGTTTGTTTAAATATAAATTGTGTATTGTGACTTGGCAACGCCTAAGTCAGGGTTAGGGTTAGGGTCAGTTTGTTTAAATATAAAATGTGTAGTCGTGACTTGGCAACGCCTATGTCAGGGTTAGGGTTAGGGTCAGTTTGTTTAAATATAAATTGTGTATTGTGACTTGGCAACGCCTGTGTCAGGGTTAGGGTTAGGGTCAATTTGTTTAAATATAAATTGTGTATTGTGACTTGGCAACGCCTAAGTCAGGGTTAGGGTTAGGGTCAGTTTGTTTAAATATAAAATGTGTAGTCGTGACTTGGCAACGCCTATGTCAGGGTTAGGGTTAGGGTCAGTTTGTTTAAATATAAATTGTGTATTGTGACTTGGCAACGCCTATGTCAGGTTTAGGGTTAGGGTCAATTTGTTTAAATATAAATTGTGTAGTCGTGACTTGGCAACGCCTATGTCAGGGTTAGGGTTAGGGTCAGTTTGTTTAAATATAAATTGTGTAGTAGTGACTTGGAAACGCCTATGTCAGGTTTAGGGTTAGGGTCAGTTTGTTTAAATATAAAATGTGTAGTCGTGACTTGGCAACGCCTATGCCAGGGTTAGGGTTAGGGTCAGTTTGTTTAAATATAAATTGTGTAGTCGTGACTTGGCAACGCCTATGTCAGGGTTAGGGTTATGGTCAGTTTGTTTAAATATAAATTGTGTAGTCGTGACTTGGCAACGCCTATGTCAGGGTTAGGGTTAGGGTCAGTTTGTTTAAATATAAATTGTGTAGTAGTGACTTGGCAACGCCTATGTCAGGTTTAGGGTTAGGGTCAGTTTGTTTAAATATAAATTGTGTAGTCGTGACTTGGCAACGCCTATGTCAGGGTTAGGGTTAGGATCAGTTTGTTTAAATATAAATTGTGTAGTCGTGACTTGGCAACGCCTATGTCAGGGTTAGGGTTAGGGTCAGTTTGTTTAAATATAAATTGTGTAGTCGTGACTTGGCAACGCCTATGTGCAATCTTTGAATGTTGATGACACAATTTTTTTTAGACATTCATTTAGCGACACAGTTAGTTGGGTTTAACAATATACTCTTATAAGATACATACAAAACATAAATGTGTAGTGACAATGTCAAATGGTCCACAATTGTTGAGCTATTATCACATTTGAGTGTAGTGACAATGTCAAATGGTCCACAATTGTTGACCTATTATCACATTTGAGTGTTGTGACAATGTCAAATTGGCCACAATTGTTGATCGATTATCCCGTTTGAGTGTTGTGACAATGTCAAATGGGCCACAATTGTTGATCGATTATCCCGTTTGAGTGTTGTGACAATGTCAAATGGTCCACAATTGTTGACCTATTATCACGTTTGAGTGTTGTGACAATGTCAAATTGGCCACAATTGTTGATCGATTATCCCGTTTGAGTGTTGTGACAATGTCAAATGGGCCACAATTGTTGATCGATTATCACGTTTGAGTCTAGTGACAATGTCAAATGGGCAACAATTGTTGAGCTATTATCACGTTTGAGTGTTGTGAAAATGTCAAATGGGCCACAATTGTTGAGCGATTATCCCTTTTGAGTGTTGTGACAATGTCAAATGGTCCACAATTATTTAGATATTATCACATTTGAGTCTAGTGACAATGTCAAATGGTCCACAATTGTTGAGCTGTTATCACGTGTGAGCTCGCGCTCAGCTGTTTTGGAATCCTTTCTGTTTGTCACTTTCGCTTTACCAAAAAGTTAATTGTCTCCCAAACCCATTTCCCACATATTATATACAGCTTTTATTTTCTCTATTCCCTTAAATGCTGATTTTTATTTTATGTGAATCGCCAATGGCAAGACCAAGTCAGTTGGCAAGACCAAGTCAGTTGGCAAGACCAAGTCAGTTGGCAAGACCAAGTCAGTTGGCAAGACCAAGTCAGTTGGCAAGACCAAGTCAGTTGGCAAGACCAAGTCAGTTGACAAGATCAAGTCAGTTGGCAAGGTCAAGTCAGTTGGCAAGACCAAGTCAGTTGGCAAGACCAAGTCAGTTGACACAAGATCAAGTCAGTTTGCAAGATCAAGTCAGTTGGCAAGACCAAGTCAGATGGCAAGGTCAAGTCAGTTGGCAAGATCAAGTCAGTTGGCAAGATCAAGTCAGTTGGCAAGGTCAAGTCAGTTGGCAAGATCAAGTCAGTTGGTAACATCAAGTCAGTTGGCAACATCAAGTCAGTTGGCAACATCAAGTCAGTTGGCAAGATCAAGTCAGTTGGCAAGACCAAGTCAGTTGGTAAGATCAAGTCAGTTGGCAAGATCAAGTCAGTTGGTAACATCAATTCAGTTGGCAAGATCAAGTCTGTTGGCAAAATCAAGTCTTTTGGAAAGATCAAGATATGCACATTTTTTGCACAACGTTATTTGTTAATTAAATAACACAATTTATTTTGCTTATGTTCCTAAAATGCAAGCATCATTTCCGTTGGCATACATGACCAGCAGAGCCGTGCGAATGGGGAAATTCTCTTCGGGCGCAAACATCTTTGCGAGTTGGGCACCTATGTAGTTAAAACTTCATTGTGAGTTGAACTACAAAACAGCACGCACTTCACACAAGGGGTGCCAAAATCGTCTTTTATTTTTCCACCCAGGGCAGCACTTTTTTTTCTTCTAAATATATAGAGGCGCCATTTTCAGGCTTCGCCCCCGGGGGCCGCTTTCCCTCGACACGGCCCCAATGCAAAGCTCCCGACCTCGTCCGGGCAAACGAATGTCCATGTGTAACATCAGCTTTTGAAACGTTGACTCTATTCCTTCACAAATATTTGAACAATAAATAATGTGGATTGAAATGGTCTGTTTTTATTAAAATTGAACATTTCCTCCACGTTGTCAATACATTCTTAATTCATTTTCGGAAGGGTTTTTTAAAATCTAAAAATGTTGTAATGGCTTACTTTCTCACCCTACACCAACACCCAGAAGGCGACATACCACTGTGTCGGTCGCGACACACAGTTCGAATGCTCTGGCCTAGAGCTGATGAGCTTAATATTTCAGTTCGGTTAACTAGAATTAAGAGGTCTTGTCTTATAGCGCCTATTTGTTACAATCTCTGACTACAATCTAAGAAAAAACACAGGATAATTTTGTTATAAAAGTGGGGACACTTCCCGGAGAAGTTTTTTGCTAGCTAAAAATTGTTCCGCATCCCGGGAATCCCGGGAATCCCGAATCCGGGAGCCGAACCCCTAATCGGTATGTGTTTCTGTGAGCAGATGCGTGAGTCCAATATCAATGACATATGTCCCACATCAGGCATATGCTCCCTGGCAGATCGAGAGAAATATATTCCCTATAACAGTAATGTACCACCGACATTATGTCCAGATACATACCATGGTTTTAATTTCACATCAAGGAAATAACTGTTGAAGGAGTAGAACGTTACATTCACCATAAAGATTGGCCAATGTTGAGTCTGAGATTAGAACAAATAATGAATCGGGTTTTTTGTTGGTGATGTTTTTAAAACGCTAACAGTTGTAGGAATCTGACGTTCGGTATTTGGTTTGGTTTGGATTTTGGATGAAAGTTAAACAGGTTGAGTGTTCTTGTTGCGCTAGGTGCTGGGTGCTGGGTGCTACAACAAGTGTGGCATGTGCTTAAGGGGGAGGTAAACACGTCAAGAAAACAGCTTGCTGTATGCTGTGGATCCGGGGAGTTGTTGAAAAGGGGGGGGGGAATAGGTTTTCGGATATTGTTAGTTAATTGTTGGGTTATTTTGGGGTTATTGTTGGTTCGCGCGCGACTTACTGTTTGTCTAAACATTGGACGCGACTGTTTGTCTAAACATTGGACGCGACTGTTTGTCTAAACATTGGACGCGACTTACTGTTTGTCTAAACATTGGACGCGACTTACTGTTTGTCTAAACATTGGACGCGACTTACTGTTTGTCTAAACATTGGACGCGACTTACTGTTTGTCTAAACATTGGACGCGACTGTTTGTCTAAACATTGGACGCGACTGTTTGTCTAAACATTGGACGCGACTGTTTGTCTAAACATTGGACGCGACTGTTTGTCTAAACATTGGACGCGACTGTTTGTCTAAACATTGGACAAGGGTTCATTTCAAGTGAAGTCATGAGTGGATTTCTTTTTTTGGATAGATAGAAATGTTCCTAGTTAGTTCACTACATTGTTGGTGAGTTCAACAAACAAGCACCGAGCCTGGCAAATGACGCCTCACCAATACCGAGCCTGGAAAATGATGCCTTACAAAGATTAATGCTGGCAAAAGACGCCTCAGGATATAGAAATTTTAGTCAACTCAGTAGCAATTCCAAGACTTGCTCAGTTTTAAAGTAACATATTTCCCGGCAGTCCTACAGCAATTTGTGACACCTGGTGACCCAAATTCTGAATATTAAAATATGACCACTAGCCTCTGATCTCAACCTGACCTGAAGGCCATTGGTTGCTTGTGCCTGGACCCCATATGTGGACGAAGGGAGTGTTGCATGTTATAAAACCCATTATTTTACTACGCTGACTTTACGTACATTTTCATGTGACATTCATGCGTGTTTGTCAGTCTGTTTAAGAATATATTTTATTGGAATACGATGCAAGGTTTCCTTCCTTGCCGAACAACGGAGTAAAATACATCCCCAACAGTAATTTAAACAAAATAAACAACCAAAGATCAACTTAACCTCATGTTTAGTGGTTGAATACGTCAGATACGAATCCTTGTGAAATCTTTCGTGTTAAACTTTTCAAAAAATAATATTTACATTTGTTTCCTCCGAGTCATACATAATGAAGTTTCATTTCTTTTTTTCAAACTCCATCTTACAGTAAAAGATTTAATTCTGCTATCAAAATAATCGTCCCTCTCCGCCAAGTGTGGCAGGTCATTCACTAGACTACTGACAAAATAAACCGCCCCCCCCCCCGATTGGTGTGACCCATGACCTAAATGGACGTGACAAATAAACCTACGGAATCGTAAGGATATTGAACAAAACTGATGGCAGGTCTAGTTGTCACGCGATATACAACATGAGCGGGCGTGAGGTGGGAGGGGGCGTGGGGGGGGGGGAGGAGGTTGCGTGTCACATTCATCGCTGTGGCGATTGGCCTTTCTCCACTCAAGACTGCAAAAATACAGTTCCAACAGTAGCGAAATTGTTGCTTATAGCGACATCCAGAAGTTGAGATTTACGACAGTGGAGAAATTGTGTAAATGAGGACATTCAGAAATGAAGACATGCTCCAGTACAGACTAGATGCATACGAAGACATTCAGAAATACACATTTTTAAAAAATCACGTGGTGATGACAACCAATGAATGACTTCATGCCAAAAAAATTAATAAACCCGCTGACTCATAGATCAGCGGTTCTAAAAACTGATTACATCATTCTGATCTTATTTTTTTCTTTTAAATGACCTATTTCAACGCACGAGTCGTGGTCACAAAAACCATACGGGTCTCGAGGTTAGAATTCTACTAATTCATTTTCACAAAGTCCTGTTTGGTGTTACATTGTTATTATTGTCCGCAGTTGAGGGTGTAATTCAATCTTGTGTGTCTGTTGCAGGCGATGCATGAAACTCCGCCCTGAGCGAAACAAAGAAAAGAAATGCTGGGAAAAAGCTGCGTGAAGATTTCTGAGTGACACATTCTGAAATAAACCAATAAATGCCCGGGCCGTGGGTGTCGGCTGACGAAAACAAGATCTGGCGTTTGCTGAAATTGCCTTTCTCGACGTCAAGAAGGACACGTGGAACAGTAACCGAGATCTGCAATGCGACGCCATGCTCGTTTTAACCGGACACCAAAGGGTAGGGCGTTAGAGTAGGATTTTACAGTAAAATAGCGAGGCAAGAACAGCAAGACAAGAACAGCGCTATATAACTATACGACACGACAGCACAGTTGGACAGCAAAGTAGGACAGCACATTAAGACAGCACAGTAGGAGAGAACAGTAGGAAAGCACGGTCAGACAACATGGTAGGACATAACAGTACAAAGCAAGTTAGTACTACCTGGTACGACAGATAAGACTACACGGCACACCCAGCACTTAAGGCTACCACAGTAGGACCTTACGGTAGGACAGCATAATAGGACATCACGGTAGGACATATACGGTAAGAGATCACGGTAGGACACCATGGTAGCTGTTTAGGGCTGAAGGCTACCGTTTTCAGCAGTGTAATATTAGTAGAACTAGTCCAACAATGAGACAAACATACGTCACAGTCGATCGTAGAGCTAGTCCAACAATGAGACAAACATACGTCACAATCGATCGTAGAACTAGTCCAACAATGAGACAAACATACGTCACATTCGATCGTAGAACTAGTCCAATAATGAGACAAACATACGTCACAGTCGATCGTAGAACTAGTCCAACAATGAGTCAAACATACGTCACATTCGATCGTAGAACTAGTCCAACAATGAGTCAAACATACGTCACATTCGATCGTAGAACTAGTCCAACAATGAGTCAAACATACGTCACATTCGATCGTAGAACTAGTCCAACAATGAGTCAAACATACGTCACATTCGATCGTAGAACTAGTCCAACAATGAGTCAAACATACGTCACATTCGATCGTAGAACTAGTCCAACAATGAGTCAAACATACGTCACATTCGATCGTAGAACTAGTCCAACAATGAGTCAAACATACGTCACATTCGATCGTAGAACTAGTCCAACAATGAGTCAAACATACGTCACATTCGATCGTAGAACTAGTCCAACAATGAGTCAAACATACGTCACATTCGATCGTAGAACTAGTCCAACAATGAGTCAAACATACGTCACATTCGATCGTAGAACTAGTCCAACAATGAGTCAAACATACGTCACATTCGATCGTAGAACTAGTCCAACAATGAGTCAAACATACGTCACATTCGATCGTAGAACTAGTCCAACAATGAGTCAAACATACGTCACATTCGATCGTAGAACTAGTCCAACAATGAGTCAAACATACGTCACATTCGATCGTAGAACTAGTCCAACAATGAGTCAAACATACGTCACATTCGATCGTAGAACTAGTCCAACAATGAGTCAAACATACGTCACATTCGATCGTAGAACTAGTCCAACAATGAGTCAAACATACGTCACATTCGATCGTAGAACTAGTCCAACAATGAGTCAAACATACGTCACATTCGATCGTAGAACTAGTCCAACAATGAGTCAAACATACGTCACATTCGATCGTAGAACTAGTCCAACAATGAGTCAAACATACGTCACATTCGATCGTAGAACTAGTCCAACAATGAGACAAACATACGTCACATTCGATCGTAGAACTAGTCCAACAATGAGTCAAACATACGTCACATTCGATCGTAGAACTAGTCCAACAATGAGTCAAACATACGTCACATTCGATCGTAGAACTAGTCCAACAATGAATCAAACATACGTCACAGTCGATCGTAGAACTAGTCCAATAATGAGTCAAACATACGTGATAGTCGAGGGATGAAAATCACTCTATTTGGTAAACGTTTTTTAGTACGTGGGTTATGCGACTAGATTTATATTTTGTGTGTATGTTTATAAGGTGTGTGAACGAGATGTTTAGTTCTCATAGATCAAGTTAGCCAGTTCAGTAGTAGTGCAGTCAGTCCAGTAGCAGTGCAGTCAGACCAGTAGCAGTGCAGTCAGTCCAGGAGTAGTGCAGTTATTCCAGTAGTATGGCAGTTAGTCCAGTAATGCGCAGTCAGTCCAGTAGCAGTGCAGTCAGTCCAGTAGCAGTGCAGTCAGTCCAGTAGCAGTGCAGTCAGTCCATGAGTAGTGCAGTTATTCCAGTAGTATGGCAGTTAGTCCAGTAATGCGCAGTCAGTCCAGTAGTAGTGCAGTCAGTCCAGTAGTATGGCAGTCAGTCCAGTAGCAGTGCAGTCAGTCCAGTAGCAGTGCAGTTAGTCCAGTAGTAGTGCTGTCCAGTGGTGGTGCAGTTCTTTCGTTTCAGTACCAGTTCGTGTTTGATAGCCAGTGTGGAATAAGTTACTAAGAGAATAATGCTGGAGATGTAGAATTGAATATCTATAATGGTACTGTTGAACAGCAGTGTACATAGACAATCATGAAGATATATATATATATATATATATATATATATATATATATATATATATATATATAATAGAGAGAGAGCACTATATATATATATATATATATATATATATATATATATATATATATATATATATATATATATATATATATATATATATATATATATATATATATATATATATATATATATATATATATATATATATTCAAAGAGTATTGATTCGGTTTTGTGTGTACATGAACATCCTACATCATATCATCAGTGTCAGTAAGAAACACTTTTTAAAACTTAGTTTTCCAGTATAGTGTATAAGCGGCGACATGTTTTTTCTCCCATATCTACATAGTAAGACATACGCATGAGTAGACACATTCCTTTTTTTTTTAAATTCGAAACAGATCCCTTGTAATAAATTGTTAGAAACATTTACTTGCAAACATTTAGGGACGATTCCAGACAGCAAAAACTCATACAATCTTACAGGTTTTCACCATGTGTTTATATCCAACTTTTGCATAACAAAGATATTATGCACTGGTTATCCATTAACTAGGGACAAGCAGTGGAAAATGGAGCAACTAGTAGCAAGTGAACAACCTCTCTAGTAACCTCAACATAGTTTTTATTCATTAATAGACAATAAACAACAACAACAACAACAAAAATCAACATTTTTCTATACGTTTAATTCACTTCATAATATATTTCTAATTAAAATAGTTTTATCCCGGTATAAGGACAACCTCATTCCCGTTATCCCGGGATAAGCCGAAATCCGGACGTTAGACGTATCGTTAGACGTATCGTTAGACATATCGTCAGACGTATCGTTAGACGTATCGTTAGGCGTACCGTTAGACGTACCGTTAGACGTACAGTTAGACATATCGTCAGACGTATCGTAAGACATGGGTTAGCCTATCCTGACATTAAAGCTTATTTAGCGTCCCCCCCTCGTCAGTCGGGGTCATGTACTCTAAATAGGAGTTGCACCCTAAATAATAGTTGGACTCTGAAATTTATTTTTGTCCTGTTTGAAAATGCTGAGATTTAATAGGGAAAATAATAAGGGAAGATAATTTACGCAAGGGACATAATGGAATCTGTATGAGTGCAGAGAGACGGATAGCACTTCCGGTGGGAAAGGGAGGGGAGGCCACTGCATAAAGGGAAACAAGATGCTATTATTCCTCAGTCTGTCTCCTCAAGATGAGACGTGACTTTTTTGTAAAAAAAAACAACGTGTGTTGTGAAGATGTGATTGGTGGAATAAAGTATTGGTATTTCTTCTTCACAGTCGAATCTATCGATCCGTTCCTTTTATAGAAGAGATTTTCTTTGTTCAAAGTGAGGTGTTGGTGTTTAGATCTGGGGAAAAAAGAATGGAATGGGGGGGGGGGGGGGGGGGAAGGGGGCGGAATGAAATTGAAGGGTGATACAAGCAGTGGACTAACACACAGACGGGTAGGAGTCTGCAATTTCTTAAGGTTATGGAATAAAATGTCCGCTTGGCGGGGAAATGACATTATTGCGACGCAGACATATATGTGGTAAGATGGGCATATACCAAGAAGCATTAAAATAGACGGATAACTGTGGATTGGTTAGCAAGGATAGTTTAGTTTTATGGATTAACAAAATAAACGCGGATAACTTGACACATGTAGGCATTAAAAAATGAAATGACGTGGTCAGCGGAGAAACTTGCATAACTAATAGATTAGAAGAACGATATTTGAGAGGACGAAAGAGTTGAAAGTTGAATGAATAAAGATGAGGAGAATCATGTTGAAGCTGAGAGAGAAACTTTGACAGGATGTGAGACGTGATGAGATGTACTGGGCAGGACATTTAAGTGATCGCATATTTTTAAGGGTAGATAATGCTACAACAGCCATTACACAATGCTACAACAGCCATTACACAATACTACAACAGCCATTGCACATTACTACAACAGCCATTACACAATACTACAGCAGCCATTACACAATGCTACAACAGCCATTGCACAATGCTACAACAGCCATTGCACAATACTACAGCAGCCATTACACAATGCTACAACAGCCATTGCACAATGCTACAACAGCCATTGCACAATACTACAACAGCCATTACACAATGCTACAACAGCCATTACACAATACTACAACAGCCATTGCACAATACTACAAAAGCCATTGCACAATGCTATAACGGCCAATGCACAATGCTACAACAGCCATTGCACAATGCTACAGGAGCCATTACACAATACTACAACAGCCATTATGCAATGCTTCAACAGCCATTACACCATGATAAGACACCCTTTACACAACCTACAGAAAGACAACCTACAGATAGGCAACCTATAGAAACAAAACCAATAGAAAGACAGCCCACAGAAAGACAAACTACAGAAAGTCAACCTTCAGAAAGACAACCTGCAGATGCGTTTAAAGTGAGACTATAGTGGGAGAAACGAGAGGAGCATTTTAAGAGAAAACCATTCTCAAACAACAGTAACTATATATGGTGTTGGTCCAGGTCTCAAGTCGATCAAGGGACGCAATCAGTAGGAGATTCTCAAGTTGTTATAGTTATCTTTCGTAGTAAGCCTTTCGAAATATTTAACTTTAAAACTGTTCCGCAATCTTTGTTGTTTTTTTGTTTTTTTGTCTCGCTTCAAAATTCTTGATCATCTCCCTTTAATTATTCACTCAGCACGTGAGTGAAATAAAACGAAACGAAATATTCCCGGCACGCCATCTTGTTACTCTCGGACCATCATCTTAATTCCCAGGGGTAATGTTTGCTTAAGGTCTCCTGCCAGTTATCGATTGCTTTTTATTTATTTTTTGGTTTCCTTTTCTAAAATGTAAACGAAAATGCCGAATTCACTTTAGGGTGACCCCCGACAATGAAATCTGTGAATTGAGGTTAATCCTTTCCAAACAAGTCAAGGGTTTAACGTCTGTGACAACTTTAAAAGCCAGGGTCACCCGTTGTTGGGAGTCGTTGAGTTGAGCTTCCAGTCGATGTCAGCAGTTTAAACAAAATATATTTGAAATGTTTAAAAATTAACTTTCGACCGTTTACCTCGAAGATCTGAACTCGGTATTGAAAATCTTCAATTAATTTCCTGCTCCGCGGCCCTGCTCCAAAGATCTAGAAAATCAGGTCATGCGGGAAAAGCTTTTAACTGGGGTGTATTAAGATTGATTCAGACATAAGGATGTAACTGGGAGGGTCCTTCCGGTAGTTTGGTTTCAACAAGACAGCTGCGGACAGGGTCGTTAGGCCAGTTAATATGTGGGTTGAGGGATATCTTTTAAACAGGGGTTCTGTACTTTGGGTGGGGGGGGGTGGGGGGGGGGGTCAAGGTGAGTGGGTCGACCAGATGATCTGCACTTAGGTCTAGGTGGGGGGGGCGACCAGAGGATTTTTTATTTTGCTCTAGGTGGGGGGGGGGGGGGGGGGGGGGGGGGGGTCAAGGTGAGTGGGTCGACCAGATGATCTGCACTTAGGTCTAGGTGGGTGGGGCGACCAGAGGATTTTTTATTTTGCTCTAGGAGAGTGGGGCGACCAGATGTTCTGTACTTTGTTCTAGGTGGGTCGGGGCGACCAGAGGTTCTGTACTTTGGTCTAGGTGGGTTGGGCGAAGAGGGATAGATCTAAAGTGGTATTAATTTTTATTTTAAATTCCACAGAAAATTTAATTCAATTTCAATGCAATTTTTTAAATCTCGTGTTTCAATCTAATATGGTAAATAATTGCTTCGAATTCTGATCTGATCATTTAAGTCTGCGACGCAGTGTCAGAAATGGATCAACCACGGGTGGTACTGAAATCGAAAGGAGCAAACTAATTGAGACCCTATACAGGTGAATATTCGTCCTTTCAAAAATAGTTTGCATGTTACAGGGCATAAAAATAGATCACAAGCATGTATTCCTTACATTATCCCTATAAGGCCAGGTGTTTATCCCATCCATGTATCCCTTAGATCATCACTTTTTACTTTTGTAGACATCATTAATTTTAAGAAAACCCTGGTCTATCTCAAAAAATTCATTAAGTTTTTTTTAGTTCATATTTAATTAAAAACGTGTTTTTAAAAGGTTTGTATACATAGTTTTTAAATTTTATAATTAAGGACAGAAGAGAAAGATAAATATAGCAATGACCCTCGTGATACTGATGAGATTTAAAAGGTAACTTGCAAACACTCGTGATAAGGCGCCGTGCCAGTTCGATCAGGCGCCGTGGAGTTCGATAACGCGTTGTGACAATTCGATAAGGCGCCGTGACAGTTCGATAAGGCGCCGTGACAGTTCGATAAGGCGCCGTGACAGTTCGATAAGGCGCCGTGACAGTTCGAGCAGGCGCCGTGACAGTTCGATAAGGAACTAGATTAAAGTTTGAGAAGCCTTGATTGAAAGGTGATAGGCTCAAGCTAACGCGAACCGTCATCAATTCTTGAATGAGTTCTGAGAAGCGTGATTAGAATGTCTTTGCTGAAGGCCGTTGTTAGGGACGCTCCCGTTCTGTCACTCCGAGGGGAAGATGCGACAGAGGAGGAAACATAACGAATGAAGACAGAGAAATTCCGATGAAACGGTTAATCGGGCCATTATCTCAAATAAGGTGAAGGTAGTGCACCACTCTCCTAGCAGACGTATAATGTATGACAACTCTTGAAGGGGTAGGAGACAGACTGATGGCAGCAGTAAAAAGCAGCCAGTCTGATACCTACGTGGCTGAATCCTTTGGGTGGAGTCGCACAGAGAGCTCCAAGTAAAAATATATCATTACATTCGGGAAAAAAAGAGATGTTTAAAAAAACAACTATGTAACCGACAACATTTCAAGGCATAGGACAAGAAGTTGAATAGACTCAAACTTTCAACTAGCCATTCGAAATTTTTAAAAATATTTATTTTTAAAAATAATGTTGTATCAATTTCTACGAGTATTTTGTTCCCGACATTGCAACATTTCTACCGGATATTTTATGGCTGTATGCCATGCTGATATAGAGCTTAAATAAAATGAGCATAACACCCAGATGATGATGTTTGTTAAAACTGTACTTGTACCATATTTACTTGTACCATATTTACTTGTACCATATTTACTTGTAACATATTTTCTAGCTCTCGTTCTAATCCTCGTTCTAGCTCTCTTTTTAAACTATCTTTCTAGCTCTCGTCTATATCATATCTCCCGCTAACACTTTAAAAAAACAGAAACACCAAGAAGCGTTGTGCGAAATTTTACGGGTTAAAATTGTTTAATCTCTTATAAAATGAGCAGACATTAGATGATTTTTGAAAATCCTGGATTCAGCAAGTGCACCACAAATACAAAAGACATTTTCATCCACTGCACGATAAATCAAAACAGTCCTTTCCAAATATTGCAATAAAAATCGCGAAAGAAATGTCTGCCCTTCTCATCATCAGTAGGGGTAACCAAGAAAACCTATATGGTAACTTTAGACCACCCCCCCCCCTCTTTTCCACAAACCCAAACGGCCTCATATCCGTGCCTAACCTGGACATCTCTATCAATGTTTACTCATGTCCCGCCATCCAGTCACATCTGATGATCAGTAGAGACGCTGACCTTTGACGTATATCAATGTTTCATCACTGGTAAACGCCCCCCCCCCGCCCAATGTATGGTCCTGATTGCAGCCCCTGGCCCACGAGTAATTTGAAATACGATTGTAACATATAGGACATTTCCGAATAAACTTCTTATTTATAGTTATTCACAAACATCACCACAACATCACCAAAACATCACCAAAACATCACCAAAAAACAAAAAGCATAACCCAAACAGCACCCAAACTTGTTTACAAGTTTTTTTTATATAAATATGTCCGCACTAAAATAAGATTGTAGATTATGAAGATTAATATTAAAATGACTTGGTTTTCCTGCAAAACTACACACTTAATATTTTCTAAATTAAGTAACAGACAACCAATTCTAATGTTCAACTCGGAACATCATAAATAAATTGACAGTTGTCTTTGTAAGAGGATAAACTTTAGATGGATATAAGCCAATACAAATGTACGGACGGGTTGGAATTATTTCCTTACTAAAATGTACATTAGAGCTAGAAATGGGGCGTTGGCTAAAGCATGAGACTCGTTTCCGAGGATACGAGGTTCTAGCTCCCTTTCTAGCTCTCGTTCTAGCTCCCTTTCTAGCTCTCGTTCTGGCTCCCGTTCTGGATCTCGTTCTAGCTTCCATTCTAGCTCCCTTTCTAGCTCTCGTTCTGGCTCTCGTTCTAGCTCCCATTCTAGCTCCCTTTCTAGCTCTAGTTCTAGGTGCCGTTCTAGCTCCTCGCTCCAGCTCTCCCGTTAATTCTCATTCTGACCCCAATTCTAACTCTTTCTAGCTCTCTTTCTAGCTCTCGTCTAGATCATAACTCCCCTAACACTGTCATAAAACAGAAACATCAAGAACCGATGAACGAAAAATTGCGGGATATAATGATTGAATCTCCTATAAAATTGGCTGAAATTAATTGAGATTTTAAACAAATAAATTGAAAGCTATAAAGTCTCATTATACCGCAACAAGCGTTCTTTTAATTTTTCTAACGTCTCGGTATTAAGATGTAACAGTTACACTTTTTAAAATGTCCCCCGTTAGGATCTTCTCTCAATTTCCCAACAACCAAAACATTGACACAATCTCTTGAAATTGTCAGATTAATTAACTGTTCAGTTCTTTTCAAGTCCCGATAATGGAAAGACTAGGCCTAAATATTGTCACAAATTAAATTATTGTTAACTGGTCATTGATGGACAAAAAATAACTGAAACTAATCATTGAATAATACGCTGTCAATCAAATTACTATCGACAATCAGGGCCGTCAAGTTAAATGAGTTGTGACGCTAGGTTGACTTCGTTTTGAATGAGAGTCTGTTGAATATGTTAATCAGACAGAGATCACGTTCAAATTCTAATGTACTAACTTGGGGCTGTCATAATTGTGACCATCATGACTAACAGAACTATCGATCTTACATAGTTATGGAAGAGCTGTCATTCTTAAGTGGTTATGGAAGAGTTGTCAATCTTAAGTAGTTATGGAAGAGTTGTCACTCTTAAGTATATATGGAAGAGTTGTCACTCGTAGGTAGTTATGGAAGAGTTGTCACTCTTAAGTAGTTGTGGAAAACTTGTCACTCTTAAGTAGTTATAAAAGAGTTGTCAATCTCAAGTAGTTATGGAAGAGTTGTCAATCTTAAGCAGTTATGGAAGAGTTGTCAATCTTAAGTAGTTATGGAAGTGTTGTTACTATTAAGTAGTTATGGAAGAGTTGTCACTCTTAAGTAGTTATGGAAGAGTTGTCACCCTTAAGTAGTTATGAAAAAGTTGTCACTCTTAATTAGTCATGGAAGAGTTGTCAATCTTAAGTAGTTATCAAAGAGTTGTCACTCTTAAGTAGTTATGGAAGAGTTGTCACTCTTAAGTAGTTATGAAAAAGTTGTCACTCTTAATTAGTCATGGAAGAGTTGTCAATCTTAAGTAGTTATCAAAGAGTTGTCACTCTTAAGTAGTTATCAAAGAGGTGTCACTCTTAAGTAGTTATGGAAGAGTTGTCAATCTTAAGTAGTTATGGAAGAGTTGTCACTCTTAAGTAGTTATCAAAGATTTGTCACTCTTAAGTGGTTATCAAAGAGTTGTCACTCTTAAGTAGTTATGGAAGAGTTGTCAATCTTAAGTAGTCATGGAAAAGTTGTCAATCTTAAGTAGTTATGGAAGAGTTATGGAAGAGTTGTCACCCTTAAGTAATTATGGAAGAGTTGTCAGGATAATTTTCTCGAAGAATTCAAAACTTGTTGCTTTATGAGTTTATTGAACTATCTGACCTTTTAACTCAAAGTTTCCATCAAGCCAATGATGGTTAAAAAGAATTTGTTTAGTCTACAATGAATAAAGCAACTCGCGGAATTACGTCAGCATCACGGTGGCTCGGTGTTTTAATTTCTTACACGGGACCTCTGCATGCACTCAAACAAACTGATCAGGGGCGTCACTTTTGTTCGGGATAAAAACAGGCATAAGATTTTAAAACCTTAAAAACAACCCCTACCCCACTTTTTTTTCTCTCCCCCCCCCCCCAAATAAAATAAAATATAAAACCAAAAACCAAAAACCCACCTATTTGCTTCTCTGATAAATTAACCGGGTATTTCATTTAATTTTTTTTTTTTTTAATTTTAAAAAAATTTCATTTAATTTTCTTTTTTTTTAATTTTAGAAAAAAATTAGTCCTAAAAGTTCTTTGTTTCTAAGTCTATTTTTACCTCTGGGATCGTACATTAATTATGTCGACAAAATAGGGGGGGGGGGAGAAGAGGGCGTTTGGAAATGTTTGTTAATTGTTGACAATGGGGAGTGGGGTTAGATTAGTTGACGCCAACAATCATGTTTTCTCTATTAAGATTTATCCACAAAATCGACTGGTTCTTCCATCATGTAAACAAATTTAATGAGTGTAAATTAAAATAGTTATTTAATTTTTAGTTATATAAAATTTTAACTTGTTGATTAACAAGCAACAGATGCAATAACACATTTTTGCTACAATTTTGTGTTATTAAAATAGATCAGCACAAAGTAAAATGTGTTTATAAATGTATATATTATAATTCATTTTTAAGGGGTGGGGGGTATAGAAATGCTAACATAATCACTTAAAGGGGGGTCATTGAAGTTTGACGGCTGTTGACAAAAAAGAGGGTGGGGGGGGGAGAGAGAGCCAAAAATTGCTTTACAATTTTTTGACGTAATTAATGAACGCATCCTTTCCCCACCAAAACAGTGCCCTTCATATTTACATATTTACACCTTTCCCCACCAATACAGTGCGCTTTATATTTACATATTTACACCTTTCCCCACCAATACAGTGCGCTTTATATTTACATATTTACACCTTTCCCCCCAAAAAACAGTGCCCTTCATATTTACTTATTTACACCTTTCCCAACCAATACAGTGCCCTTCATATGTACTTATTTACACCTTTCCCCACCAATACAGTGCCCTTCATATTTACTTATTTACACCTTTCCCCACCAATACAGTGCCCTTCATATTTACTTATTTACACCTTTCCCTACAAAAAGCGTGCCCTTCATATTTACTTATTTACACCTTTCCCCACCAATACAGTGCCCTTCATATTTACTTATTTACACCTTTCCCTACAAAAAGCGTGCCCTTCATATTTACTTATTTACATCTTTCCCCATCAATACAGTGCCCTTCATATTTACTTATTTACACCTTTCGCTACAAAAAGCGTGCCCTTCATATTTACTTATTTACACCTTTCCCCACCAATACAGTGCCCTTCATATTTACTTATTTACACCTTTCCCCACCAATACAGTGCCCTTCATATTTACTTATTTACACCTTTCCCCACCAATACAGTGCCCTTCATATTTACTTATTTTCACCTTTCCCCCACCAATACAGTGCCCTTCATATTTACTTGTTTACACCTTTCCCCACCAATACAGTGCCCTTCATATTTACTTGTTTACACCTTTCCCCACCAAAAGCGTGCCCTTCATATTTACTTGTTTACACCTTTCCCCACCAAAAGCGTGCCCTTCATATTTACTTGTTTACACATTCCCCCACCAAAAGCGTGCGGGCCTGCTTTGCTCATCTACACGTTTCCCCCAACTAATACCCCGTGCTACGTTATTCCTTATTCACAGGTGTTCATTGGAGCTTTTGTTGATGCGCCACGGGTCTAATCACTTGTAACATTTCCGTCGCCTGGCTACGTGATGTCACTAAATAACTTACAATATAAAATTTAAAACAAAAACAAAAAACATCGCCCACTTTAAAGGCCATTATCAAAAAAAAAAAAGCCACATTCTACGGGATTAGGTTCCCCTTCCCAGTGTCTGTTATTAGATTAATGATGGCGCTCAGCTCGAGATGCCTTTGTTTATACTGCTACCTTCAGTGAATGGATGTGTTTAAACTCACTCCACTCGGGGGGGGGGGGGGGGGGGGGGGGGCGCTAGGGGGGATGGGAGGTAACTCAGGTGCTTGACATCAGTGGCGGGTAACTTGATGAGGTTTTGTATATCTTTAAAGGGGAGCAACGCAAACAGTTATGATTATGGTAATCCGGCGAGAAGGTAATTAATTTAAAATTTGAAGCAAGTTTTTTTTAAAGCATATTAAACCTCTCCATAAACACACGCTTAAATATGATTTTTGGCGCCCCCCTCCCCTTGAATCCGCCGCCGATGAGGATGGTTTGTGGGGTACGCCAAATGTGGTGAGTAACCGAACGTTGGTAGATAACGAGCATGATGAGAGCATCAAGTAAACAAGGACGAGGGTTGTCTATGACAGTGTGTCTCACACCACGCCTCATGGACCCCTTCTGATTTTCTCATCTGTCTTTGGCAGGGTTTCTCGGGGGGGGGGGAGGGGGGGCTTTTCAAACGATCACCAGGTGCACATTGAAAGGACGAGCCCCTCTGGAACTTACAATAGGACGACATCTGTCTATTGAACGCCTAACCTTTCATTGTTTTGATCTCACAACTAAACTTGTTATTATACACACCTCGTTTCCAAACTTGTTATTATATATATACAACTCGTTTCCAAACTTGTTATTATACAAAATTCGTTTCCAAACTTGTTATTATATACAACTCGTTTCCAAACTTGTTATTTTACACACCTCGTTTCCAAACATGTTATTATATACAACTCGTTTCCAAACTTTTTATTATACACAATTCGTTTCCAAACTTGTTATTATATACAACTCGTTTCCAAACTTGTCATTTGAACACACCTCGTTTCCAAACTTGTTATTGTACACACCTCGTTTCCAAATTTGTTATTGGACACACTGCGTTTCTAAGCTTGTTATTGTACACAAATCGTTTCCAAACGTGTTATACATAATTCGTTTCCAAACTTGTTATTTTACACACCTCGTTTCTAAGCTGGTTATTATACACAACTAACTGCTTGTCTATAACTTGTACGCTGTCAGTGAAATAAATAAAAGATTTGGGTTGATGTTTTGTTTTTTAAAATCAAGGTCACACAAAAATATGGGGTAAGATCCGTTCAAAATATTTTTTAAAATTAAAATTTTAATTTGGCAAAGGTATGCTTGTGGCTGCAGGCTTCAAGAGATAAAGGTGCTCCCTTAAGTCACACGTGCCATAATTTGAGAACCACTCTCGGGTATGCCAGGGGTAACTCAGGATTTATTAGGTTATTGCCCCTTC
This sequence comes from Lymnaea stagnalis, assembly GCA_964033795.1. Lineage (NCBI taxonomy): Eukaryota > Metazoa > Mollusca > Gastropoda > Lymnaeidae > Lymnaea > Lymnaea stagnalis. The sequence goes on along the minus strand of CAXITT010000004.1, from coordinate 683,115 downwards.
TCGGGCGTCCCCCGAAAATTAATTTTCTGGACCAGAAGACAGCTACATACAAGGCTAGCATGCCTACATAGAAGGCTAGCATGCCAACATACAAGACTAGCATGCCTCCATACAAGACTAGCATGCCTTCATACAAGGCTAGCATGCCTGCATACAAGGCCAGCATGCCGACATACAAGTCCAGCATGGCTACATACAAGGCCAGCATGCCTACATACAAGGCCAGCATGCCTACATACAAGGCCAGCATGCCTACATACAAGGCCAGCATGCCTATATACAAGGCTAGCATGGCTACATACAAGGCTAGCATGCCTACATACAAGGCTAGCATGCCTACATACAAGGCTAGCATGCCTACATACAAGGCTAGCAAGCCTTCATACAAAGCCAGCATGCCTTCATACAAGGCTAGCATGCCTACATACAAGGCCAGCATGCCGACATACAAGGCCAGCATGCCTACATAAATGGCTAGCATGCCTTCATACAAAGCCAGCATGCCTACATACAAGGTCAGCATGCCTACATACAAGGCCAGCATGCCTTCATACAAGGCTAGCATGCCTACATACAAGCCTAGCATGCCTACATACAAGGCTAGAATGTCTACATACAAGGCTAGCATTTCAATTTAACTTCAAAAATTCTGTCTCAGAAATCTAGGTAAGTATTTTACTTGTGATAGAATAAAATCAAAAGTAACCAGAAACCAAGTTCCGCCGTCCAAATACATTTTAATTTTAAGCCTATGTTTCTAATACACATTTTTAAGGCTGAAAATTGGAATAATTTTTTTTTAGAAACAAGCAAAACGAGGTTCACAAAGAAAACTTAACATCTCATCAGTGGAAACATCGCATCAGTGGAAACATCGCATCAGTGGAAACATCTCATCAGTGGAAACATCTCATCAGTGGAAACATCTCATCAGTGGAAACATCTCATCAGTGGAAACATCTCATCAGTGGAAACATCTCATCAGTGGAAACATCTCATCAGTGGAAACACCTCATCAGTGGAAACATCTCATCAGTGGAAACATACATCTCATCAGTGAAAACATACATCTCATCAGTGGAAACATTTCATCAGTGGAAACATCGCATCAGTGGAAACATCGCATCAGTGGAAACATCTCATCAGTGGAAACATCTCATCAGTGGAAACATCTCATCAGTGGAAACATCTCATCAGTGGAAACATCTCATCAGTGGAAACATCTCATCAGTGGAAACATCTCATCAGTGGAAACATCTCATCAGTGTAAATATCGCGTCTGCGTCCCTCACCAATCATTAGTGATACTGCCTCAATTAAAAGCATCTCCGTCCCTCACCAACCATTAGTGATACTGCCTCAATTAAAAGCCTCTCCGTCCCTCACCAACCATTAGTGATACTGCCTCAATTAAAAGCATCTCCGTCCCTCACCAATCATTAGTGATACTGCCTCAATTAAAAGCATCTCCGTCCCTCACCAACCATTAGTGATACTGCCTCAATTAAAAGCATCTCCGTCCCTCACCAATCATTAGTGATACTGCCTCAATTAAAAGCCTCTCCGTCCCTCACCAATCAGTTTGGGTACTACCTTAATAAAAACGCCAGCAAATATGGACCTTAAACACATTCAGAGAGCATTAAACGAAATCAATAGAACAAAATTAAAGACGGCCATTGTCATCAAGTACCTGGAAGAGATTCCTCAACAATGCTCAATAAAAATCCAATCCCAGTGGACAGACACTTCTAGACATTTTAGAAAATAATTGGTGTTTTTTTGGTGGTGTTTTTTGGTGGTGTTTTTTTGGTGGTTGTTTTACTACACCGCGTCTGATCAATTCAACGGCAAGGTTGGACAATTCTAAGGGGTAAATATGGGTGAATGTCAAGGTTGGACAATTCTAAGGGGTAAATATGGGTGAATGTCAAGGTTGGACAATTCTAAGGGGTAAACATGGGTGAATGTCAAGGTTGGACAATTCTAAGGGGTAAATATGGGTGAATGTCAAGGTTGGACAATTCTAAGGGGTAAATATCGGTGAATGTCAAGGTTGGACAATTCTAGAGGGTAAATATGAGTGTATGCCTGTGCCAGCAAAACGAAAAACACTTGAATTGTCGAGAGATGAATCGCTTGAAATTATCCATGGTCAGGGACAAAGACTTTTTAACTTCTCGGAAGGAGTCATTCTAAATCTAAAGTCTTCATATAATACGTCTCTATATAAGTCTGAGACGGCGAATAAATTATATTCTTTTAATTAAAAATAAGACTTTTACTCTTAGGATAAGAATAAAATCCAAAGATATATATCTTTTTAAACAAAATATCCCTCCAATTATTAAACGGCCTTCATAAACTTAGGCAATTCATGTTTACAAACGTAAAATTAAGAGACTGGAGTCCATGATATTTTTCAAGACTTAAAATCCAAGACTCGCCTTTAAATCTGCCGTAGTCTCAGTCATTTCTCTTTTCAAAATGTATTTATTGTTTGGTGTAGGGGAAAGGAGTAGGGGTTCAACAACAGATTGATGTAAAATTTGAAAAGAAAACATTATGTTAATGACCAACTTTGAACACATATCAACAACATAATCCTCTCTGCAACCCCAATGTCGGGGAGACTGTCCTGGTATTTTGAATGCCATGCTGTGTTAAATTATTGAATATTTTCGTCCTGATTTATTGTAAAATAATTAAATGGTGAGCCTAATGACAACGGTGGGTAGCAGTGGGTGGGGGGGGGGGGCGCTGTCCTGGCTGAACTTGAGTTGGCAACATGGCGGATCACGGGAACACGGGGGTATGAACAAAGTAAAATCTGAAAGCTGTCTAAACAATCACGTGACTAGGTGGAAGGAGGGACTTGTGTTCTGTATAGTTTTAAAAGGTAATGTGTATGATTATATGCAGAGATCGTCGTGGATGGGTCCTGCTTACCCATACATTAAAACACACTCTTTAGGAAATTCTTATTTCCCATACATTAAAACTTAATCCTTAGGTAGGTCCTGCCTCCCCATACGTTAAAACTTAATCCTTAGGTAGGTCCTGCCTCCCCATACGTTAAAACTTAATCCTTAGGTAGGTCCTGCTTCCCCATACGTTAAAACTTAATCCTTAGGTAGGTCCTGCCTCCCCATACATTAAAACTTAATCCTTAGGTAGGTACTGCTTCCCCATACATTAATCTTAATCCTTAGGTAGGTCCTGCCTCCCCATACGTTAAAACTTAATCCTTAGGTAGGTCCTGCCTCCCCATACGTTAAAACTTAATCCTTAGGTAGGTCCTGCCTCCCCATACATTAAAACTTAATCCTTAGGTAGGTACTGCTTCCCCATACATTAATCTTAATCCTTAGGTAGGTCCTGCTTCCTCATGCATTAAAACTCAATCCTTAGGTAGGTCCTGCTTCCCCATACGTTAAAACTTAATCCTTAGGTAGGTCCTGCCTCCCCATACATTAAAACTTAATCCTTAGGTAGGTACTGCTTCCCCATACATTAATCTTAATCCTTAGGTAGGTCCTGCTTCCTCATACATTAAAGCTCAATCCTTAAGTAGGTCCTGCTTCCCCATACATTAAAACTCAATCCTTAGATAGGTCCTGCCTCCCCATAAATTAAAACTTAATCCTTAGGTAGGTCTGCTTCCTCATACATTAATCTTTAGCTAGGTACTGCTTCCCCATACATTAATCATAAGGTAGGTGCTGCTTCCCCATACATTAATCTTAATCCTTAGGTAGGTCCTGCCTCCCCATATATTAAAATTTAATCCTTAGGTAGGTCCTGCTTCCTCATACATTAATCTTTAGCTAGGTACTGCTTCCCCATACATTAATCTTAAGGTAGGTGCTGCTTCCCAATACATTAATCTTAATCCTTAGGTAGGTCCTGCCTCCCCATACATTAAAACTCAATCTTTAGCTAGGTCCTGCTTCCCCATACATTAATCTTAATCCTTAGGTAGGTCCTGCTTCCTCATACATTAATCTTTAGCTAGGTCCTGCTTCCCCATACATTAATCTTAATCCTTAGTTAGGTCTTGCCTCCCCATACATTAAAACTCAATCCTTAGGTATGTCTGCCTCCCCATACATTAAAACTCAATCCTTAGGTATGTCTGCCTCCCCATACATTAATCTTAATCCTTAGGTAGGTCCTGCCTCCCCATACATTAAAACTCAATCCTTAGGTATGTCTGCCTCCCCATACATTAATCTTAATCCTTAGGTAGGTCCTGCCTCCCCATACATTAAAACTCAATCCTTAGGTATGTCTGCCTCCCCATACATTAATCTTAATCCTTAGGTAGGTCCTGCCTCCCCATACATTAAAACTCAATCCTTAGGTAGGTCCGGCTTCCCCATACATTAAAACTTAATCGTTAGGTAGGTCCTGCTTCCCCATACATTAATCTTAATCCTTAGGTAGGTCCTGCCTCCCCATACATTAAAATTCAATCTTTAGCTAGGTCCTGCTTCCCCATACATTAATCTTAAGGTAGGTCCTGCTTCCCCATACATTAATCTTAAGGTAGGTCCTGCTTCCCCATACATTAATCGTAAGGTAGGTCCTGCTTCCTCATACATTAAAACTCAATCTTTTGTTGGGTTGCATCAAAAGAAGACATTTTATGCAAACAGCCTGGAGGTTTTCTCTCACTTGAATAGGCCATCTGAATTATCTCCTCTTTTACTTTTTTTGAAAGCCATTAGCGTGCAGTGTTGTTGTTTTGTCCTCGCTCTCTCTCTCTTCTTTTATTGACATTATTTTGTGTGTTTCCCGTTTTTCCTGATGATGCCATAAAAAATCCCTTAAACTTATTTCTCTTATTGAACTTCCCTGTAGTAGAGAGAAAAATATTTCCAAAGAGAAACGCTACTTTCTTTATCTCCCTAACATATTCATTAACGATGTCATTATATTTTAAATCCATCCTTTGATGGAGAGATTTCCCTATTCCATCATACAAGAAATCGCTCTAGAAATCATTTTTAAAATGAAAATTAAAAAAAAAAAAATGCCTTTATAGATTAATTATATTAAACGAATGCACACTCTTGTAGAACTGACGGGCCATTATTGATTTTTAAGCTATAAGGGAAACCTAGCGTCTAAACCTTAGAATTTCAATTTTTTAAAAAAAGTGATAATATTTTGTTAGCTTTGAAAGACAATATATTACTAAGGTTGCGTGATCAACTAAAAAAAAAAATATTTAACTTTTAAACAAACGTATGCTATTATTTTTTTACCACTCCAACTTTTTTTTTTCTTTTCGATTTCATCAAATTAGTTTTTACGAAATAGGAACGTAAACTTCCTGTTCACATAACGAACGATTTTTAAAAAAAAAATTATTTTTAAAAATAAAGAATTGTGATAAAATGGGCGTTAAAATGGCTTGATAATTTCAGTTGAGATGTCCAGACATAGAGATGAAATCGGCAATATATAGTCTAATATAATGATCGGTGTATGGATACATTCTCTACAGCACGACGACATTGGACTCCCACTGTGTGGGTTAGCCGATCGACGTTTATTTAAAGTCAATAATCAAAGGTACAGCTCTGACAAACCGGCTTTATAGTTAGGTTTCTATTGTTGTATGTGAAAACTTAAGGCAAACTCCGTGTGCCGCGGGCGGAACTAATGGGACGACATTCCCGGGACTCATTCCCGGGACTCCGTGTACCCCGGGTGGAAATAATGGGACGACATTCCCGGGACTCATTCCCGGGACTCCGTGTGCCCCGGGCGGAAATAATGGGACGACATTCCCGGGACTCATTCCCGGGACTCATTCCCGGGACTCCGTGTGCCCCGGGTGGAAATAGTGGGACGACATTCCCGGGACTCATTCCCGGGACTCCGTGTGCCCCGGGCGGAAATAATGAGACGACATTCCCGGGACTCATTCCCGGGACTCCGTGTGCCCCGGGTGGAAATAATGAGACGACATTCCCGGGACTCATTTCCGGGACTCCCTGTGCCCCGGGCGGAAATAATGGGACGACATTCGCGGGAAGAATTTACAAATTATTTGGTTTATAAATGTTACTGCAGCCGGGGTTTTAAAGAACAAAAATGTAGGTAGCACAAACAACGTGACAGGAAAAAAACGTGACAGAAAAAACAACGTGACAGAACAAAGTGACAAAAACAACGTGACAGAACAACAACGTGACAGAAGAACAAAGTGACATAAAAATAAAAGTGACAGAAAAACAATTTGACTGGAAAGCAACGTCACAAAGTAACAACACGACAAGAACGTGACACACGAACAGCAAGAGAAACCTGATATAATGACAGCGTGATGCAAGTACAGCCGGACGGGAGAACAACGTGACACAAGAAGGGCGTGACACAAGAAGAGCATGACACAAGGAGAGCGTCTCACAAGAACACCCTGACACATGAATAACGTGACAGAAGAGTAACCTGACGGAATAGCAACCTTACCGAATAACGAAGTGACAGAATAGCAACGTGCTAAGATGAATAGCGTGACAAAAAACAACGTGAAGTAAGAACATATTGGCAGACTCGTGTACTCACTTAAAATCCTTTTCGTGGTGTGTCAGGTCAACATATCCAAGTGTCTTTGACGAAGGACTCTCTCCTGAAACTCCTTGTTTCTTTGCCGGCCCTTTGTTGACGGATGGCTCGGCCTGGTTCTCATCTATAGTGGACAGGAGGTCGGGTTTACTTTCCTGTGATTTCAGAGTGTCCACCTTAAGCTGTAGCACAGACTTAAGTTTGTGCACTTCCTCCTTCAGACGGGCTATTTCGTTGTCCTTCTCCTTGATGAGGTCATCTTTTTGGCGGACCTGGCCGTCGTATTGTTCGATGATCTTATCCCGCCGTTTGATCTCGTGCCGTAGCTCCGGCACCAAGGCCTTGACCTTCTGGACATCCATCGACTCACCGTCAATGGTAAAATGTGCATTGGAGCTGGCCCCGTTCCCCATCTTGACCGGCCTGGGATTGTACGGGGCCTGTGGGCTGCCACCAGCGGGCAGAGGCAGGGGACCCCTGGCGGTTTGACTCAAAGATTTCGCGTCCACTGGGTACGGGTGGTGTGGCTGATAACGAGGATCTGTCTGGTAGGATCCCGAAGTGGAGCTCTGATACCCGTCTGCATTTACGCCACTGACACCACCTCCGCCTCCACTACCGGCGACGCCTCGTCCTCCTCCACTTCCGTAGGCAACATTTGGACCGTCGCTTGCACTGGCAGCTGTTGGACCTACCCCACTGGCGTACAGCTTTGAACTTGGCAAATTCGCGGAATTTTTGGCCGGTGGCGGCATTTTGAGTGCGAGTGCGATGACGTCACAGACGAACCGAGCGACCTGATTGGATGAGCGAGCCGCGCGCGGGCACCTCCACTAACCAAACACCGAATTGTGTGAGCACGTGACCAAATCGGTTACCAGGCAACTGTTTTCATCGCCTGTGCCCGATTTCTGCTGTTGTTTTTTTCCCCCGTGCCCAGTAAGTGCGAGTATGTTGTCTGTCCTCTAGTTGTAAGGAAGAAACTTATTTCAAGTTTTTATCTGGAAAAAAAGAAACAAAATGTTATGAACAGACAAAGAGTCAAGATCATACAAACGAAACCCATCGGCTAGAATAAACTCCACAACTGCTATGTAGAATCCAATAGGAAATTTGCACAGCTGCAAGTCAACCGTTAAAAAGTATTGCGATTCTTTAAATGTCTATTGTACAACTGATAGCACCATGATTCATTGTCTTACAGATGTACGAACTAAATCAGGTATGAAACAGTAGACATTATTCTGACGAACAAATAACTATCCACAGAGCGTTGATCACCGTGCTGCGCTTAAGACGTGTGGCCTTATGGGACGTGAAGAGAATGTTTCTGAGATGTCGTTTCACGTTCATTTAGTTGTGCTTCAAGACTTAATTATTGTGAAATACATTCTGCTTAACGCAATGGGAGAACAATTATATCATGAAAATGAATTACGCAATAAACACACACGTTTGCGGATTCCTCTCAAATCCAGTGCGTTACTTATAATAATTCACCGCGAAAGTCTAGAACTTTCTAATTGGAAACTATTCCTATATTCATAAAATGTGCTGGAATTCTTACAATGATCTTAACGTCGATAAAGCTTGGTGTAGATTTATGTTTGAACGTAGAGAGCCTTACTGTAAAACACGTGGGACCTTGGTCAGGATTCGGCCGGACGCTATAAATGTAAACACAGCCTAAAACTGCAGGTCCACTCTTACATTCACCATCAAATGAAGCTGACCGATCCAAGTCTTTCAAACAACAGAAGACGTGACCATAACACATGGCAGCACTTCGCTTCCCACTTCTTCAGATCTGTTTGTAAATGGTTCCATTCATGCCCGCAAGTATGTCCACCCCCCCCCGCAATCAATATAACATAGGGTATTAGCAGCACCATTTTCTGTCGATCGATATGTTCCCAGCCTCCCACAATGCACACGCCCATTACTCTCTAACACTTGCCGTGTGTAAATTACAGATCTAAGACATTATTACTGCAGTTGGCCATTTCCGTTTGGCGATGATGGATGCCGTACAACAACAGACGCATGCTTATTCAGCACCGTGCCCACACATTATGTTGGCGATGGTACTAAAAATGGGGCCGATGAGATATCAGGAAAGGGTTGTCAAATGTTTCTCTATCCAATATTTATTAAAAATTCTAACACATGTAGAATGCATAATTGTTTGGTATCTCTGATGTTACTCTAATATCTAATAATATAGAGAAATGATATCTCTCACGTGACTCTAATATCTAACAAATACAGTGCCGCAGCCTTGATGTTTAGCAACCTTAAAATCACCAATACATGAAAAGAAAAAAAAATGTATATATTTAGAAATTTTTTAAAATTATTCCTTGTATTTCAGGGCTCAGCCAAACACTTGCTTATGCCATTGTATTTTTATTTTTAGATTTTACTTGTGTCATCTTAAGTGAACTTTTTTTTAATAAGTCAACAACACTCTTTACATTGTTTGTTAAAGGCTTGATTTTCTGAGAGCGAAAGAACAAACTCTGCGCCAAAAACAGTTTTTTCGCGTAGCCGAAGAATTTTTCATCAATCAAATTTATCTTAGTTTTTTTCAATCAACAAATATCAAAAGTTGAGAAATAAGATGGAGGCAGTGGTAGGGGTACCTTAACGAACGTGCTTTCAATTCGTCCACTTATGATTTTAACAAAAGGGTGTGAGAGGATCACACACAACACACACACTTCTACACTTTCAGATCGCCCCACACAATTTCCTCCCCCCCCCTCACTTCACGACTCTAAGCCAGTGTTGAGATGTGCCAGTGTTGAGATGTGCCAGTGTTGAGATGTGCCAGTGTTGAGATGTGCCAGTGTTGAGATGTGCCGTGCCAGTGTTGAGATGTGCCGTGCCAGTGTTGAGATGTGCCAGTGTTGAGATGTGCCAGTGTTGAGATGTGCCAGTGTTGAGATGTGCCAGTGTTGAGATGTGCTAGTGTCAACATGTTCCAGTGTCAAGATTTGCAGGTGTCAAGATGTGCCAGTGTCAAGGTGTCAAGATGTTCCAGTGTCAAGATGTGCCAGTTTTGTGGTGAGCAAGTTTTCATAGGAACTTGAAGTACATGTATAAGTTTAAAAAGCATATAAATATGTTACATGCTGCTTCTGCCTCATCGTCCCATCTAGTTTCATCAAATTAACCATTTATCCCAATTAGATTATAGGACACTTTTAAAAGAAATTGGGGGAAATGGCATGTTGAATTTCTTTGTCATGAAGAAACGAAAAAGATGTCGTTGAAACAGGACACACAGGACAAAGACAGGACCTAAAGTAAAACCTAAAGAGACAGAGATTTAGAGAGATAGATAATATATGAAGAGATAGAGCGAGGAAGTGCTTGGACAAATACAGAAGGATCATCAAGAGTTTCTGTCTACAATGTTTTTTGTAAAGATGTATTTTGAACAATATATAAGAACAACAGTATTAGACATGCAGAAGAGGAAAGGGAGAGAAAGACAATGAGAAAGAAGACAAGGAGATTATGGTGGCTTAGAGTGGCGTGCCTCCACTTCCGGTACAATTGTTACAACACAAGGCTGAAGGTGGCCGGGCATTGGAATCAATATTGATCCAGCAAGGGGAAGTCGCGCTACGAACAGCATGACGATTATTGCACAGTCCACAATGGGCTAGATTGGTCACATATGAGGACTGTAGGTGGATAATTGCACAGTCCACGATAGGCTAGATTGGTCACATTTGAGGACTGTAGGTGGATAATTGCACAGTCCACAATGGGCTAGATTGGTCACATTTGAGGACTGTAGGTGGATAATTGCACGTCCACAATGGGCTAGATTGGTCTCATTTGAGGACTGTAGGTGGATAATTGCACAGTCCACAATGGGCTAGATTGGTCACATTTGAGGACTGCAGGTGGATAATTGCCCAGTCCACACTGGGCTAGATTGGTCACATTTGAGGACTGTAGGTGAATAATTGTACAGTCCCCAATGGGCTTGATTGGTCACATTTGAGGACTGTAGGTGGATAATTGTACAGTCCACACTGAGCTAGATTGGTCACATGTGAGGACTGTAGGTGGATAATTATACAGTCCCCAATGGGCTAGATTGGTCACATTGAGGACTGTAGGTGGATAATTGTAAGTCCCCAATGGGCTAGATTGGTCACATTTGAGAACTGTAAGTGAATAATTGTACAGTCCCCAATGGGCTGGATTGGTCACATTTGAGGACTGTAAGTGAATAATTGTACAGTCCCCAATGGGCTAGATTGGTCACATTTGAGGACTGTAAGTGAATAATTGTACAGTCCCCAATGGGCTAGATTGGTCACATTTGAGGACTGTAAGTGAATAATTGTACAGTCCCCAATGGGCTAGATTGGTCACATTTGAGGACTGTAAGTGAATAATTGTACAGTCCCCAATGGGCTAGATTGGTCACATTTGAGAACTGTAAGTGAATTATTGTACAGTCCCCAATGGGCTAGATTGGTCACATTTGAGAACTGTAAGTGAATAATTGTACAGTCCCCAATGGGCTAGATTGGTCACATTTGAGAACTGTAAGTGAATAATTGTACAGTCCCCAATGGGCTAGATTGGTCACATTTGAGGATTGTAGGTTTTGGCGGGGGGGGGGCAAGATTTCAGAGGAAGTTTTATTTTGCTGTTTGGAGGCCTAAATTAAAGACTGCTGTTTGGAGGCCTAAATTAAAGACTGCTTTTTGGAGGCCTACATTAAAGACTGCTGTTGGGAGGCCTAAATTAAAGACTGCTGTTGGGAGGCCTAAATTAAAGACTGCAGTTAGGCCTAAATTAAAGACTGCTGTTGGGAGGCCTAAATTAAAGACTGCTGTTGGGAGGCCTAAATTAAAGACTGCTGTTTGGAGGCCTAAATTAAAGACTGCTGTTTGGAGGCCTAAATTAAAGACTGCTGTAGGAGGCCTAAATTAAAGACTGCTGTTTGGAGGCCTAAATTAAAGACTGCTGATGGGAGGCCTAAAATAAAGACTCCTGTTGGAAGGCCTAAATTAAAGACTCCTGTTGGAAGGCCCAAATTAAAGACTCCTGTTGGAAGGCCTAAATCAAAGACTGCTGTTGGGAGGCCTAAGTAAATGATTCCTTCTCCTGAAAAATAACATCACCTAAAAAGTTTTTTTTTTTTTGAAGTCATTTAAATATAAGTGTTTTCCGAAATTTAAAAAAAAAAAGATAATTTGCACTTCAAATTTTCAAAATCTCTAAGTTGGCAGTTCTAAGGATTACCTATGATTATATCCACTCATTTTCAACATTTGTGGATGGGTTATGATAGTAATTTCTAATGATAAGCGATAGTTCACATTTCTGATGATATCAACATATCAGCCAGCTTCGTCTTTCCTTGCTAGTGGTAAGTCCGACCCGACAAAGTTAGATATATATACACACCGCATCGCTGATCATAAGCCCGCTAAAACAAAGCGAGACATTTATAAATACTACATTGCTGTTTATAAGTCCGATCTAACACAGTCTGATAGTTATGCATACTATCTCTGATATCTTACGCCCATGTAGTAACGCTATTTGCCTGATAGCTAGACCATGAAATGCGACTGGACACTGCGGTCAAGGAACGGTCTAAAACGGAAGGGGTCAATGTGTGGGATGGTTTGTGGTAGATTGCTGTGCCGATATGTGCATGATATATGCATGTTATGTGCATGATATATGCATGCTATGTGATATGTGCATGATGTGTGCATGATATGTGCATGATGTGTGCATGATATGTGCATGATGTGTACATGATATGTGCATGATGTGTGCATGATATGTGCATGATGTGTGCATGATATGTGCATGATGTGTGCATGATATGTACATGATGTATGCATGCTATATTGCGGCTGTTTTTAAATGTGGTAAATTTTAGATTGTTTTTATTTCTCTTTTTAATATTGTTGACTTTGTACCGTGCTTCGAGCTTTTGGGGATGATTCGTGTTTTTCAAATAAACTTTATTAGTATTATTATTATTATGATATGTACATGATACGTATATGATATTTACATTATATGAGCATGATATGTGCATATGAGCATTATATGAGCATGATATTTGCATAATATGAGCGCGATAAGAGCGTGGTATGAGCATGATATGTGCATGATATGTGTATGATATGTGCATGATATGTACATGATATGAGGATGATATGAGCAGGAAATGAGCATGATATGAGCATGAAATGAGCATGATATGAGCATGCTATGTGCATGATATGAGCAGGAAATGAGCATGATATGAGCATGATATGAGCATGATATGAGCATGATATGAGCATGATATGAGCATGATATGAGCATGATATGAGCATGATATGAGCATGCTATGCGCATGCTATGAGCAGGAAATGAGCATGATATGAGCATTATATGAGCATGCTATGTGCATGATATGAGCAGGAAATAAGCATGATATGAGCATGATATGAGCTTTCTATGTGCATGATATGAGCATTATATGAGCATGCTATGTGCATGATATGAGCAGGAAATGAGCATGATATGAGCATGATATGAGCTTTCTATGTGCATGATATGAGCATTATATGAGCATGCTATGTGCATGATATGAGCAGGAAATGAGCATGATATGAGCATGATAGGGTGCTGGGTAGCTGAGTGGTCTAAACTGAGCAAATCTCAAGTTGGTGGTCTGGAGTTCAATTCCAGCCAAAGCAGTCAAGCAAAAACACCACCAGCACCCCGGGTAGATGGGACTCGCTAGCCTTGGATGGGCAGCTCATCTAAGAGAAGGAAAATGAAGGAAACTCTGAAATCAAACCCGGAGATGGAGTCTCGAAAGGCGGATAACATTGATACAATGAAACATTCCGACAACTCCTGAGACGCCACTGGTGCCAAGCTGTGTCATCCAATGATGTTCCCTTGGGTTATCCAGCGGTGTGGAGAGAGGCGATTTGCTGTTGGAAACCAGCTTATAATCCTTGAAAAAACAATCCCAGACCTTGTGGATTTCGGCCTCCGAAGCCCACACCATCGTCACATGTGACGGACGGATGCCATGATATGAGCATGATATGTGTATAATATAAGAATGATATGAGCTGATATGACTGATATGAGCATGATATGAACGTGATATGAGCGTGATAAGAGAGTGATATGAGCATGATATGAGCGTGAAATGTGCATTATATAAGCTTGCTATGTGCATGATATGAGCATTAAATGAGTATGATATGTGCATAATATTTGTGCTTCAAACAGAGATGGAAAGCTTTTATTCCTGAACTGAAACTTTGAACTTGACCTATTAAAATGAAATAGTCGTAGGCCAGGCTTGTCCGTCTTAGTTCTTCAGTAGGAAGTATCAAACCCGATATATTTGTTTATTTGTTAATTTGACTGGCTGATAAGTTTCCCCGCTCCTGCCACTTTACGGCCAGTACCCAGTAGATTTTTTGGTAGCCAGTGTCCAGTAGATTGTTTGGTGGCCAGTGTCCAGTAGATTGTATGGCTGCCACAGTGTCAAGTACATTGTATGGCTGCCACAGTGTTCAGTACATTGTATGGCTGCCACAGTGTCAAGTACATTGTATGGGTGCCCCAGTGTCCAGGAGATTGTATGGCTGCCAGTGTCCAGTTGATTGTATGGCTGCCAGTGTCCAGTAGATTGTATGGCTTCCAGTGTCCAGTAGATTGTATGGCTTCCAGTGTCCAGTAGATTGCATGGTTGCCAGTGCCAGTGTCCAGTAGATTGTATGGTTGCCAGTGTCCAGTAAATTGTATGGCTCCCCGTGTCCAGCAATGTACACACTAACTTACTCTCTGAAAACAAACGGTTCCATACATCTTCCGACTGTCCACTTCAGAAACTCCCACTCTGCTTCCAGCTAGGGCATGTTGATAGGTCGTAATCGCCCTCCATTCGCAGGAAGGCAGTGGCTCGCATGCTCTAATACAGACTTTACAACGGTATCGATCTTTTGATACAGGGTGAGCACGGTTTCGATCCCTTTCGGAATGTGGCCCGTATGTGGCGCGGCCCTGTAATCATGCCCTCAGGAACTGGTCATTGACCTCCGTTTTAGAATTCGGTTGCATGACTATTGAAGGTAGCGCAGCGTGCTAGAAGAGACCATCACGCACATTAGGTACGCCAATCCCATTCGAAGAAACAAAAACCGTTTTTAAATAAATGACTGATCATGGCTGCCATTAAAAATGTTCTATTATCTTTCAGTCTTTCGGGTGACTCTCAAACCTGGCAACTATTGTTCGACATGAAGCCATGTTGATTTAAAGTTTTTAAATAGAAAAATTATAACAGAACCCCCCACCTCTTTTGCCGCAAAACCAACATTCAACATTCCTAACCACAGCTAAAGAGGTCAATACATCAGAAGTACATTCTTGGTCGGGGCGGGGCGGGGGGGGGGAATTTAAGCACAGTTCCTGGGGCAGGTCGAAACTCTGAGATACATTACATCTGGTCAGTTTCCGTGAGGCATCGCGCCGTATGACTAAATATTGACCGTGGCAACGTGCCCAGTCAGTGACGGCCAGGACAGTTCCACTTTCAGTTTGCAATACATCAATGGCGCTGGTTTAGGATTAGACATAACTATGTGTTGGGGGGTGAAGAATGGCATCAGATCAAGTTTATTTCGGTGAGTATTGATGGCGGGGCAGAGGGATCGATACTTTTATTTGGTAAGTATTGTTGGCCTGGTCAAAGAATCGATACCTCTTCTAGCTATCGGTGACATGGTCAAATAACCGATACCTGCTCTAGGTATTGGTGGCGTGGTCTAAGAATTGTATTCGTTGCGTATGATATAGCACATAAGAATCGATACTTTTAAAGTTTTCTAATTTAATGTGTATCCAAAAATACAATATTTTCCATTTACTTGAATGAATAATTTTTTTTTTAAAATTACACCCAATAGCTTACCTTATGTAATCATAGGGTAATAGTAGATTGTGGTAATTTTAGATTGTGGTTTCTCAAAATGCAAATAGATTCTGATTTATTCAGCTGCTGAAAGACCTTATGATTTATACAGGATGCAACGCATATGATACTGTCCATCCATCGTCTCCCATCTGCCCAGTGATTTGTTTCGGGACACGGACATATTAGGATGTCCCTTTAAAATGTCACACAATTTTTGTTTAGATTGGAAAGGCACAGGTACAGGCACAGACATGTTACAGGCACAAACACGGACGCAGGCACAGGCACACAGTCGCAGGCACACAGACAACGACAAGGGCACAGACACAGGCACACAGACAAAGACACTGACACAGGCCACGAGCAGGCATCAGTTTTCAAGGAAGATCAACCCGACAGTTTTGAAGGTTTGAGTTAAGGCCCTTGTGCTGAGTAAACCTGATTGGAAACACTTGGCTCCTGGAAGACGGCACGTGCCGAGCACCCGTTGTTTGTTAGAAACTCAATTTCCCATGAAATATTGCAGGAATGACAAATAGCCTCGGGTCTGTCTGCGATGTGTCTGTCTTCAGTTATAAAATGCAGAAAATCAAAAAATTCAAACAAAAAAAAACAACATTTATTTGTTCCATGAATTATATTCATGTACTTTTTTATACAATAACCAAGTTGTTGTTAATGATATCCAACAACCAAATGTGTATCATATAACAAGAAGTTTTTCAATTGAACTATTTCTTGCCGCCCGGGGCGTGCCAAGATTTTTGCCACCACACCCTCGGAACAAACTCTGCTCATGGTCGAAGGCACCATCGCTTCATACAAAGGGAAAAAAGTGCCCTCCTTGGAGGAACCGCCAACTCCTCCCC
This sequence comes from Lymnaea stagnalis, assembly GCA_964033795.1. Taxonomy (NCBI): domain Eukaryota; kingdom Metazoa; phylum Mollusca; class Gastropoda; family Lymnaeidae; genus Lymnaea; species Lymnaea stagnalis. The sequence continues at coordinate 666,687 of CAXITT010000004.1, read as the reverse complement.
AAACTGTCAACGCCACTGTGATTACTGTAAATAAAGTTAATTATGTTACACATTTGTTTGAGCATTTCATCTTCATGGGTTCCGTAGTAGCATAGGTCGCCAAGCAGAAATTGCACTTAATGTTCCACACACGTGAATTGTAGGTCTACAATATATATTTTTAAAGACAAATACGAACAGCTATTAATAGACCAACGATTATCAAACAATGGATCGACCCCCCCCCCCCCCCAACACCCCAAATCAAAGGCAAACCAAGCCCCCCAGGCCCTAAACCTTGGCCGCCCCAAAAG
>CAXITT010000004.1:649823-662827 GCA_964033795.1 Lymnaea stagnalis | reverse complement strand
GGGGGGGGGGGGAGAAATAGAGAAATTAATTTCAACGCCAAAAAAATATGAATAAGGTCAATACGACGTGGCCAGATAAACCGGTGACATGACGACCCGATTGACCGGTGACATTGCGGCCAGATTGACCGGTGGAATGATGGCCAGATTGACCGGTGAATTGATGGCCAGATAGACACGTCAATTGATGGCCAGATAGACCGGTGAAATGACGGCCAGATTGACCGGTGAATTGATGGCCAGATAGACACGTCAATTGATGGCCAGATTGACCGGTGAATTGATGGCCAGATAGACACGTCAATTGATGGCCAGATAGACCGGTGAAATGACGGCCAGATAGACCGGTGAAATGACGGCCAGATAGACCGGTGAAATGACGGCCAGATAGACCGGTGAAATGACGGCCAGATAGACCGGTGAAATGACGGCCAGATAGACCGGCGAAATGACCTGTCTGATATAGGACAAACAGCGGTGGAAAAAACAAGTCGCAACGTGTATTACGGCATCATACTAGCAGAGGGAAAGAGAGGGCGGATCACATATTCTTTATGTTATGGTCACTAGCCGTGCATGAGTGACCAAACAAGAGCGTTGCTCTACTTTTGTGTCCGTGTCACAGTAGAGCCAGTGGTTTACCCCAAGCTGTCAAAGTGACACACCGTATATAGCCAGTGGTTTATCCCCAGTTGTCAGAGTGACACACTGTATAGCCAGTGGTTTACCCCCAGCTGTCAAAGTGACACACCGTATAGCCAGTGGTTTATCCCCAGTTGTCAGAGTGACACACTGTATAGCCAGTGGTTTACCCCCAGCTGTCAAAGTGACACACCGTATAGCCCGTGGTTTACCCCAAGCTGTCAAAGTGACACAACGTATAGCCAGTGGTTTACTCCCAAGCTGTCAAAGTGACACACCGTATAGCCCGTGGTTTACCCCAAGCTGTCAAAGTGACACAACGTATAGCCAGTGGTTTACTCCCAAGCTGTCAAAGTGACACACCGTATAGCCAGTGTTTTACCCCCAGCTGTCAAAGTGACACACCGTATAGCCAGTGGTTTACCCCCAGCTTTCAAAGTGACACACTGTAGAGCCAGTGGTTTACCCCCAGCTGTCAAAGTGACACACCGTATAGCCAGTGGTTTACCCCCAGCTGTCCAAGTGACACTTAGAACGTGTGCTACCCTATGACTATTAGTGTCACTTTGCCCCATCTGATGTAAAGTTACTGTCACGACTATACTCCCTCACCGTGCACAGACTACCACAATGCTCATTACTAACTCTATATCTACCAACAACAGAGGCGTTGTGGACTTCAGTGAAATATAGTGACTATCATTTATTATTAATACACACTCACGAATAAGCAATTATAATCACAAATAGAGAATACTTATCACAATCACAACCTGTTCATTATCTTATCACATAATTAATCTATTAATAGCATGGACTTAAAACTACCGCCATGATTCCATCTTCCATTGCACCCCCCCCCCTTTTCTCTTCTCCCCTTGGTTCCTCTTACCAAGTTCCATCCTCTATAAATTACAAGTCCTAATTCTCACCTCACTTAACTCCCTTAACTCAACTTAGCTCTGTGACAGTTACCAATCAGTCTCTGGCAATGCTATAGTTTAGAGCGGTTATCGTTTGAGGTTAGGGTAGTGATAAACCATCCTTAAAGGATACGCTGATAAAAATGCTGGCCCTAGACCGAGATGGAGTAACAACAGTTTGAGAGAATGTATGAAAAGAAGAAAAGTTTTTTATTTTTTTATTTTCTAATCTTATAACATTTTTTTAATAGACCAATCTGTGACTCGAGTCGTATAACATATATTTCGAACAAACGTGCTAGTCGAAGTGTTATAATTCAATCGAGATCACTAACCGTACGGATTTTTGAGACATCTCACTGCTACTTTCATCCGCTGGACGAAACCAATACGAAAATGTTTCAAAAATATAATAAATACACGGGTCAGTTGACGACGGTCTGCATTTATCTAGCGCGGAGATGTGAAGCAAATGACAGAGATGTGATACCAGTGACATTTATCTAGCGCGGAGATTTGAAGCAAATGACAGAGATGTTATACCAGTGACATTTATCTAGCGCGGAGATGTGAAGCAAATGACAGAGATGTGATACCAGTGACATTTATCTAGCGCGGAGATGTGAAGCAAATGACAGAGATGTGATACCAGTGACATTTATCTAGCGCGGAGTTGTGAAGCAAATGACAGAGATGTGATACCAGTGACATTTATCTAACGCGGAGATGTGACGCAAGGGACAGAGATGTGATACCAGTGACATTTATCTAACGAGGAGATGTGACGCAAGGGACAGAGATGTGATACCAGTGACATTTATCTAACGCGGAGATGTGAAGCAAATGACAGAGATGTGATACCAGTGACATTTATCTAACGCGGAGATTTGACGCAAGGGACAGAGATGTGATACCAGTGACATTTATCTAACGCGGAGATGTGACGCAAGGGACAGAGATGTGATACCAGTGACATTTATCTAACGCGGAGATGTGAAGCAAATGACAGAGATGTGATACCAGTGACATTTATCTAACGCGGAGATGTGAAGCAAATGACAGAGATGTGATACCAGTGACATTTATCTAACGCGGAGATGTGAAGCAAATGACAGAGATGTGATACCAGTGACATTTATCTAACGCGGAGATGTGAAGCAAATGACAGAGATGTGATACCAGTGACATTTATCTAACGCGGAGATGTGAAGCAAATGACAGAGATGTGATACCAGTGACATTTATCTAACGCGGAGATGTGAAGCAAATGACAGAGATGTGATACCAGTGACATTTATCTAACGCGGAGATGTGAAGCAAATGACAGAGATGTGATACCAGTGACATTTATCTAACGCGGAGATGTGAAGCAAATGACAGAGATGTGATACCAGTGACATTTATCTAACGCGGAGATGTGAAGCAAATGACAGAGATGTGATACCAGTGACATTTATCTAACGCGGAGATGTGAAGCAAATGACAGAGATGTGATACCAGTGACATTTATCTAACGCGGAGATGTGACGCAAGGGACAGAGATGTGATACCAGTGACATTTATCTAACGCGGAGATGTGAAGCAAATGACAGAGATGTGATACCAGTGACATTTATCTAACGCGGAGATGTGAAGCAAATGACAGAGATGTGATACCATTGACATTTATCTAACGCGGAGATGTGAAGCAAATGACAGAGATGTGATACCAGTGACATTTATCTAACGCGGAGATGTGAAGCAAATGACAGATATGTGATACCAGTGACATTTATCTAACGCGGAGATGTGATGCAAGTGACAGAGATGTGATACCAGTGACATTTATCTAACGCGGAGATGTGAAGCAAATGACAGAGATGTGATACCAGTGACATTTATCTAACGCGGAGATTTGACGCAAGGGACAGAGATGTGATACCAGTGACATTTATCTAACGCGGAGATGTGAAGCAAATGACAGAGATGTGATAACAGTGGCATTTATCTAACGCGGAGATGTGAAGCAAATGACAGAGATGTGATACCAGTGACATTTATCTAACGCGGAGATGTGACGCAAGGGACAGAGATGTGATACCAGTGACATTTATCTAACGCGGAGATGTGAAGCAAATGACAGAGATGTGATACCAGTGACATTTATCTAACGCGGAGATGTGAAGCAAATGACAGAGATGTGATACCAGTGACATTTATCTAACGCGGAGATGTGAAGCAAATGACAGAGATGTGATACCAGTGACATTTATCTAACGCGGAGATGTGAAGCAAATGACAGAGATGTGATACCAGTGACATTTATCTAACGCGGAGATGTGAAGCAAATGACAGAGATGTGATACCAGTGACATTTATCTAACGCGGAGATGTGAAGCAAATGACAGAGATGTGATACCAGTGACATTTATCTAACGCGGAGATGTGAAGCAAATGACAGAGATGTGATACCAGTGACATTTATCTAACGCGGAGATGTGAAGCAAATGACAGAGATGTGATACCAGTGACATTTATCTAACGCGGAGATGTGAAGCAAATGACAGAGATGTGATACCAGTGACATTTATCTAACGCGGAGATGTGAAGCAAATGACAGAGATGTGATACCAGTGACATTTATCTAACGCGGAGATGTGAAGCAAATGACAGAGATGTGATACCAGTGACATTTATCTAACGCGGAGATGTGAAGCAAATGACAGAGATGTGATACCAGTGACATTTATCTAACGCGGAGATGTGAAGCAAATGACAGAGATGTGATACCAGTGACATTTATCTAACGCGGAGATGTGAAGCAAATGACAGAGATGTGATACCAGTGACATTTATCTAGCGCGGAGATGTGAAGCAAATGACAGAGATGTGATACCAGTGACATTTATCTAACGCGGAGATGTGACGCAAGGGACAGAGATGTGATACCAGTGACATTTATCTATTGCGGAGATGTGAAGCAAATGACAGAGATGTGATACCAGCGACATTTATCTAACGCGGAGATGTGAAGCAAGGGACAGAGATGTGATACCAGTGATATTTATCTAACGCGGAGATGTGACGCAAGGGACAGAGATGTGATACCAGCGACATTTATCTAACGCGGAGATGTGACGCAAGGGACCGAGATGTGATACCAGCGACATTTATCTAACGCGGACGTGCGACGCAAGGGACAGAGATGTGATATCAATGACGCTGATGAATGGCGCCACTGACGTGGTGACACACTTAAAAAATCTCGAGCAGTCGTAGTACAGAGTTGTACTGCAGTCAAGTGTTTTCAAGAAGTAAGTCTTCCGTCAGCAAGTGTCTAGATTAAGGAAGAGTGTTATTCATTTAATCCGTCTGAACATGTTCATTACAAGCCGACTTTGTTACTTAATAATCCTACTTGATTGCTTTATCAATCCTTCTTCTTTATTTTAATAAGCTTTCTTCGTTATTTTATAATCCGTATTTATTATTTTATAATCCGCCTTTATAACTTAATAAGTCCGTCTTCATCACTTTATATTTCTTTAAACACGTTCTGCTCCTCATAAATATGGAGTAAGACACTTACTCAAAGGCAAAGTGGCTACAGTTTAGTTAGTGGACGTTTATATGGCAACAAACATACACACAAGATGAACAGTTCTGCAAAAACAAACATGCAAGCACCGTGAAAAGTTCTGGGGTTATTGTATCAACATTTTTGGAACCATCAATTTCAAGATGAGTCTCGCGAAAATACAGAACAAATCATACATGTGTACCAGGGTGAGCAAATCATGAACTGGAAAATACGGGGCACACCCAAGGAGGGTTGGTTGGGGGGGGGATACCCTCCAGCTATAGAGGGGTCCGGGGGCCTCCGCCGGAAACTGTTTATTGAAATCAGCTCATTTGAACTATGTGGAGACCTAGAAATCTTTTTAAATTGTACCTTCACTTTTGTAATTTAATGTAAACTCCGAGGCATATCAAAAACGAAAACAATATAAGTTTGCAGTTTGCACTACTGGCACCGGCTACACAGATGGCCAGAATATTACTTGAAGCTATATTATAAATTAGGAAGGTTTAGTGATTTGAAAATGTGTTTGGTTTTAGAAACGGGACATTTAGGCGTCCCAAGAGATTTTTTCGGGACACCGGGTACGATCGTGAAAAAAAACGGGACAATCCCGTTTTTATGGGACGTTTGGTCCTAGTGTACGGTACAATATTTTACGAAAGATGAGTGCTTTCTTCTTGAAAGGGACATAACAGAAAAAAATGTGGGGGGGGGGGGGAAGGTTGGGGGGGGGTTGCTGCGGATCGGCAGGTCATTAAGATATAACAACAATCAGCTGATTGGCTTCTGTAAGGTGACACTTTATGTGTGTGTGTGTTCACATGAGTGCGGGTCTGTAAACTTATCTGCATGTGTGTGATAGGGTGCAAGTCCGTGTGTGTGTGTGTGTGTGTTTAAGGGACAGTTTGTATGTCTGTACGCGAGGGGTGGTGTATGTGAGTCTGATTCTGTACATTTATCTGTATGTATGTTTAATTAAGGCCCGGGGGCTGACAAAGATTTANGGTTGGGGGGGGGTTGCTGCGGATCGGCAGGTCATTAAGATATAACAACAATCAGCTGATTGGCTTCTGTACGGTGACACTTTATGTGTGTGTGTGTTCACATGAGTGCGGGTCTGTAAACTTATCTGCATGTGTGTGATAGGGTGCAAGTCCGTGTGTGTGTGTGTGTGTGTTTAAGGGACAGTTTGTATGTCTGTACGCGAGGGGTGGTGTATGTGAGTCTGATTCTGTACATTTATCTGTATGTATGTTTAATTAAGGCCCGGGGGCTGACAAAGATTTAACGTTGCAAAAAATAAAACACGTCAAAGGTGTCTGTTACTTTCAGTAACGACAGGCGTGTCAATGAATGGCGTGTCAATGGAAGGCGTGTCACGAAACAAGGTCAAGTCATTACGTCTAGGAACACAATAAGTTAATTGGTTTTGCAGGATTCTGTCTGTCCATCATTAATTGTTTCTATAAATAAGGCGCAGAGGGGGGGGGGGGGGGGGGGGCAGGGCGTGAACGTCTCGGCTACAAGAGTTAGCTGACAAACCATGCACTCAAGTAACGCAGTTTATGGTAGCGGTAACTTCTGGGAATATTGTCATATGCGCCTGTTGAACACAGAGTTAGTTACAGTCATACATACATACATGGGCACTTGCCCCCCCCCCCCTCTGGATTGATTGGATAAAAAAAAATTAGACAAAAATAGACAAAAAATTTATTAAAGTAAAGAGAAAATAAAGAGAAAGTAACTAAGCTGATGTCCTGTCCGTTCGTTCATCATACAAATACGCTACAGTAAATTAAAACTACATTAAAACATTACATTAAAACATTACTAGAAAGTTAAATGATTTTTTTTTTGCCCCCTACTTATAATATTGTATTGTAATTTTGTAACCTCACTTTGTTTCGTGGCTGGATTTTAAAATTTGAAGACGGCGCGTGAAATCTGCAAACATACGTCAGCTGTGTGTTTACGATAATAATACAAGATGGCCGCCACACCCCCCACCCCCCACCCCCCCCCCAAGATCTGAAAGATTGTTCACTAATTACGTAGGGTGTTCTGGGGCCTTCCCGTTATCGTGTCCCACACACACACACAACACACGGAAAGAGTAGACCCGTACTGCTATCATATTATTGGGCAGGATTAAGTACTGCGTTTAGATCGTTCCGTGGGCGGAGACGCTGGTGGGGTGCGGAAGGGAAACTGTATTTGTTGGAAGACGTGGATTGGAAGGATGCAGAGAAACAAAACTATGGCGCTAGTCGGTAAATGAGTTCCCCTAAACCCTATGTCGTCACTCTCAAAACAATGGCGCTAGTCGGTAAATGAGTTCCCCTAAACCCTATGTCGTCACTCTCAAAACAATGGCGCTAGTCGGTAAATGAGTTCCCCTAAACCCTATGTCGTCACTCTCAAAACTATGGCGCTAGTCGGTAAATGAGTTCCCCTAAACCCTATGTCGTCACTCTCAAAACTATGGCGCTAGTCGGTAAATGAGTTCCCCTAAACCCTATGTCGTCACTCTCCCAGTATACTATAGCATCGATTTCATTCAATAGCATTGATCTGAAGTGTCTGAAACTCCAGTTTACGTCACATATAGGGTTTTTATATGTGTGCTTCTGTTCGACTGTGTTTGTCTGTCTTTATATGAGTGTGTCCGTGTATGAGCGTGTATAAGTGTGTCTGTGTTTGTGTGTATCGTATTAAATTCAAGTGAGTGGACATACTATGCCTTCAAAATGTATGTAATTATCAATCAGTTTCGGATCTCACTGTAAGAATAATCACAGTGCAGAACAAGTAGAGACATACAAGTACCTAGGTGACACCATGTAGAGACAGATAAGTACCTAGTTGACACCATGTAGAGCAAGAAAAGACAGGTAAGTACCTAGGTGAAACCATGTAGAGACAGATAAGTAACTAGGTGGTACAATGTAGAACAAGTAGAGACATATAAGTACCTAGGTGACGCCATATAGAGCAAATAGAGGGATACAAGTACCTAGATGACACCTGCAGAGCAAGTGGACGGATATGTACCTAGGTGACATGTAGAGAAAGTAGAGACATGTAAGTACCCAGGTTACAGCATTATTACTTTGTTAAAGTGATATGACAACGTCCTAATAAAATAACAAGACAACCAAAGAAGACATCTGGATACGACCTTCTTCATCACAGATACATACCGTCAACTCGATCAGGGCCAATTCTTTCATCAAAGATACATACCGTCAACTCGATCAGGGCCAATTCTTTCATCACAGATACATACCGTCAACTCGATCAGGGCCAATTCTTTCATCACAGATGCATACCGTCAACTCGATCAGGGCCAATTCTTTCATCACAGATGCATACCGTCAACTCGATCAGGGTCAATTCTTTCATCACAGATGCATACCGTCAACTCGATCAGGGCCAATTCTTTCATCACAGATGCATACCGTCAACTCGATCAGGGCCAATTCTTTCATCACAGATGCATACCGCCAACACGATCAGGGCCAATTCTTTCATCACAGATGCATACCGTCAACTCGATCAGGGTCAATTCTTTCATCACAGATGCATACCGTCAACTCGATCAGTGTCAATTCTTTCATCACAGATGCATACCGTCTACTCGATCAGGGCAATTCTTTCATCACAGATACATACCGTCAACTCGATCAGGGCACATTCTTTCATCACAGATGCATACCGTCAACTCGATCAGGGCCAATTCTTTCATCACAGATACATACGTCAACTCGATCAGGGTCAATTCTTTCATCACAGATACATACAGCCAACTCGATCAGGGTCAATTCGTTCATCACAGATGCATACAGCCAACTCGATCAGGGCCAATTCTTTCATCACAGATACATACAGTCAATTCGATCTGGGCCAATTCTTTCATCACAGATACATACAGTCAATTCGATCTGGGCCAATTCTTTCATCACAGATACATACAGTCAATTCGATCTGGGCCAATTCTTTCATCACAGATACATACGATCAAATACATTAGCGCCAATTTTTTCATCACAGATACATACAGTCAATTCGATCTGGGCCAATTCTTTCATCACAGATACATACAGTCAATTCGATCTGGGCCAATTCTTTCATCACAGATACATACAGTCAATTCGATCAGGGCCAATTATTTCATCACATATACATACCGTCAACTCGATCAGGACAAATTCTTTCATCACAGATCCATAAAGTCAACTCGATCAGGGCCAATTATTTCATCACATATACATAAAGTCAACTCGATCAGGACAAATTCTTTCCAACAAAGTTAGAACCGGAAGATGTACGACTTCATTAGTTCCCCAATCTATTAGAATATTCCTAGCATGCCGCCCCCCCCCCCTGCTGTTACAACAATCTGAAAGTCAATATTGTTACAAAGGGAGAGAAGTTCTAAGATATATTACGTTTGATAATAGCGCTTGTGAGATACTCGCAGATGTCCTGTGTTGAAATCTAGTGGGGAAAAAGGTTTGTCGTCTTAAGAACATTTATGCATGTGCTAAAAACGACTATATGTGCAGTTCAATAAACACAAAACATTTCCATTTCTTTGGATCACTAAAAGAATCTTATCTCATAATTGTTCAAAAGGAGGTCTCAAATAATAATTTACCCACCAAGTTTAATGCAATTTACTTGTTTCCTAATGAGACACAAGACGTAATAGGTTTCCGTGAAGGAGGGGACTGGTGGGGGAGAGACCTAAAGCCATTGCTGGATATTGTTCACAGGATGTTCCTCAAGTCGTAAACTGTCTGCTATGTAACAGGTTATTGAAAACTAGTCAACTGAAATGATGAATGCAAAACGATGATATACTTGAAGACATCTCATGTTGGGGAGAAACAGCTTTTTATTGATTGGATAATTTCGATTACATCCCGGATTTATAAAGGACAGATTTATTTGACATGGTCATGCAACCGAATCGGCAAACCTGGGATGGACGTGACAGGCTCATTCAACCAAATCAGACAACGTGAGATTGAACCATTATTCATGGTTGATTGGTTTTCTGACACAACAACAAGACATTGAACAATACGTCATGGTTGATTGGTTTTCTTACACAATAACATGACATTGAACAATACGTTATAGTTGATTGGTTTTCTTTCACCACAACATGATATTGAACAATATGTCATGGTTGATTGGTTTTCTTACACAACAACAAGTCATTGAACAATACGTTATAGTTGATTGGTTTTCTTAATCCACAACATGACATTGACCAATTCGTTATGGTTGATTGGTTTTCTTATACCACAACATGACATTTACCAATACGTCATGGTTGATTGGTTTTCTTACACCACAACTTGCATTTTTTAAAACGTTATTACTTATCTTTTTGTAATAACTTATAGAGACGGAGGATAAAAACCATGACAGATGACACAAACAGTGACATCTAATAAAACAATGAAAGATGACACAAACCATAACAGATGAAACAAACAATGGCATATGACACAAACAATGGCATATGACACAACCATGACATATGGACACAACAATGACAGATGACACCACCATGAGATATGGACACAACAGTTGCATATGACACCACCGTAAAATATGGACACAACAATGACAGATGACACAAACAAGCAATAAAAAATGATACAAACAATGACACAAATCCTGACAATGTTTGTTCTATGTTTCAAGTAACGCTTTCTAATTTCTCTCTCTCTCTCTCTCTCTCTCTCCCTCCCCTCTCTGTCTGTCTTTGATGTTTTATTGCTTAGGTTAAGATGTGAGATTCGTGTTCCTTCAAGGTCACACATGTTTCCTTGGGTCCGACGAAAGCAGTACAGACATCCCCCCCACCCCTTATATCCTCCCTTATTCTCCAGCCACGTAGGCAGCCTCTATCTAAGTACCCGTTAATCATAAATCTGGGTCTTATATTTATTGGACAGCCGATTGTTTGGTTTGGTGCACACACATAGAATGGTACGGCAGACGAGAGCGGCTGGGACAAACTTTCTAACAAGTCACTTCACATGTCCGATTTTATTGTATTTTGGTGGGGTTTTTAACAAAGAATATTTTGATAGTAGGATATTGACCGACAATTCCAGAGCCAAAGAAAGGAAAGAAACCGTAATGCAATGATAATAAATTGAATTACTTCCACCAACGTAAGGTCCACAGAGTATCGTGTGAACCTTGGCGCTCTTTCGTCTGTTAGAGAATGAGGATTCAGAAAACAAATACAAATTTAGTTTCACGTTTTATGAAGCACACAGCTAAAGGGAGATAACACATTAGGCGTTTCATTCAGTAAATGCTACGTGTGCATCAAACAGTGTACATCTGCTTCATTCGTTTTTGTGCACTTGTTACGTTGTATTCCACCATAATGTTACTTTGTATTCCACCATGTTGTTACTTTATATTCCGCCATCTTGTTACTTTGTATTCCGCCATCTACCTACTTTGTATTCCGCCATGTTGTTATTTTGTATTTCGCCATCTTGTTAATTTGTACTCCGCCACGTTGTTATTGTGTATTTCGCCATCTTGTTGCTAGCTGGAATTCAAGGCTAGGTAGAATCTCGTCTGCCCTATTTGCAAGCTCGGATCTGAAAATGCAGCCGAAACATGAGCGCTTTGCTAAGGCCTGCGACAACTACGCCCTCGCCATTAATACGAGGAAAAACAACAACAGAGATCTTGCACCAGCCAGCTCCAGGAAAAACAACAGCAGAGATCTTGCACCAGCCAGCTCCAGGAAAAACAACAACAGAGATCTTGCACCAGCCAGCTCCAGGAAAAACAACAGCAGAGATCTTGCACCAGCCAGCTCCAGGAAAAACATACAAAGAACCTAAAATATCAGTCAAGGGGCATAATCTGCAAGTAGTGGGGAAACTTCAAACATTAGGGCAGCACCTTCTCCGGGTCAGTAACAATGGATGATGAGATCAATAACCGAATTTCCAAAGCAAATGCTGCTTTTGTAAGCTGATAGTATCTAGGGTAATCGTATAACACCTCTCCAATATGCGAGCGAGACACGGACAGTGTACAGCAGACATGCTAGACAGTTAAAAACCATCTCAACCTACGCTGTCTGCATAAACTTCCTTGTCATAAGGTGGCAAGACAGAGTCCCTGCTACAGAGGTCTTACAACAGGATCATTTTATCAGAACCCACACGCTCCCTACAAAAAAAGACAACGCCATATGTTGCGAGAATGCCAGACGGCAGACTTCCCAAACGGCTAATGTTCGGTGAACTCTCCAGTGGGAAACGCTCAGCTTGTGGGAGGAAAATACGCTTCAAAGACTGTCTAGAATAGTGTTTCCTAACTTAAGGCCCAGAGCTCCACAGGTGGGGGGGGGGGGCGCAATTTCAATGTTGAGAGGGGCGATTCGAAATGAGCTCTCCACAATTTGAAAAAAACAACCTTTTACTAATATTTAACTCGTATTTTAAAAAGGGAATAAACAGAGTCTCATTTGAACATGATCAATAGATTAACGACCGGTTCTAGAAAATAGTCAATAGTCTCAGTTGGTAAGAAATTATAATTAGGACGGGTGCATTTTCTGGTTGGTTTGTGAAAATAAGTTTGTTATAAATATTTAGTAGCAACAAAGATAAGTTTGTTATAAATATTTAGTAGCAACAAAAATAAGTTTGTTATAAATATTTAGTAGCAACAAAAATAAGTTTGTTATAAATATTTAGTAGCAACAAAAATAAGTTTGTTATAAATATTTAGTAGCAACAAAAATAAGTTTGTTATAAATATTTAGTAGCAACAAAAATAAGTTTGTTATAAATATTTAGTAGCAACAAAAATAAGTTTGT
>CAXITT010000004.1:635930-649729 GCA_964033795.1 Lymnaea stagnalis | reverse complement strand
AAAAAAAAAAAATAAAAAAAAAAAAAAAAAAAAAAAAAAAAAAAAAAAAGAAATTAGTTGTCAGTATTCGGAGGAATACCGGTATCTTAAATATAGACTTATACCCGCTGTTCACTATGAATGGTCAACTTTTGGTCACTAATGCCAATAAATGCTTGTCCAGCGAATCAATGAAACGAGGTCGTCTTGACGAGCATTTGAAGGCTAAACATGGCGCTCATTTCAATACAGATTTAAATCACTTTAAAATCTTTGGAAAAAGAACAACTTTAAAGTCATTGTTGACCGCTCACACTGCACCGGTCAAGCGTACTCTTGCTCACACTGCACCGGTCAAGCGTACTCTTGCTCACACTGCACCGGTCAAGCGTACTCTTGCTCACACTGCACCGGTCAAGCGTACTCTTGAGAATGGTTATGGAATGTCTTTACTCATCACTAAATCTGGAGAAAATCATACTACAGGAGAGAATTTAATCGAACCATCAATATCGGCAATTCCTTAAAACAGTTCTGGGAAAAGATGACAAAGACGTGAAAGCTGTGCCACCCAGTAACAATACTCTTAGCAGAAGAATAGACGAAATGAGTGGAGGTATTGAAATACAACTTGCTGAAAAGCTGAATACAAAAAACGTCTCAGTGCAAATCGATGAATTAACTTTGAGAGACACCGAGGCCGTACTGATAATTACTTATAAGATATATTGTTGAGAGACACTGAGGACGTACTGATAACTTACTTATAAGATATATTGATAAATGGGATTTTGCTGAAGAAATTGCGTTCTGTAACTCATAAGAAAGCAACACTACTTCGAAATATATATCTAGTATAATCTAAAAAAAAATACTTAGCTGTCAATAATATACCGATATACGTCTTGTGCTGCAAATGATGCTACTCATATGATAGGCAAGGAAAATGGCTGCTTAAAACTAACGAAGGATGTAGATCTAGAAATGCTTCTTGTGCATTAGTGTTATTCATGGGAAAACTTGGTAGCTACAAATGTTTTACCCGTTCTTAATGACGTACTAAATTCAGTTCTAAAGTGTATCGATGCTTTTAAAGCTAATACCGAATGTGAGCGCCTCTTCAAGCTATTTTGTGAAGAAAAAAAATGCAGAGCATGTGAGACTTTTACTTCACACTGAAGTAAGGAGGCCCTCGAAAGTGAACTGTATGAAAAGATGCATGGACCTATTTGATACACGTGGTGACCTTTTTAAGTGAGAAACTTGAAATACCTTGTAACAGTTGATGGTAAATCATTTGTGAGTTATTTAGCCGATATCTTTGAAAAATTAAATATAATAACTCACCAAATTCAAGGAGCATGCAACTAAAACTCATGTCGGTGCAAAGTTATTTTGTTTTATTACGTTTATTGAATTACCAGCGAGTACCCGGCATGCGTTGCAATGCCACTCAAAGAAATAAAGTGTTTGTGTTTTAATTATGTTTTTTTAAGTACTTTTTTATATACACAATGTTTTTTTTTACCGTCTGGTGCGTACTCGAATAAATTAGGAGGTTTTTGACAGCATGGGCAGACTACATACAGCTATCCATGTGAGAGGCATGGATGTTCAAAATTGAGTCCACACACTTGTAGCGATTGATCCACTCATGCAATAGTTATGTTTGAACTCATATTTATAGAGCTCATTTAGTACATATAAACACATTTAGGGCCCCCCGGCCCCAAACGGAATATCGTAAAATGGATGTACTCATTCAGAAAACTACTTATTAGGTCACATACAAACTAAAATGTCACAGTTTGTATTTCATTCAATTCCATCCACCCATGCAATAGCTTTGTTAGAAATTATATTTACATAGCTTATATAAGGAAAAAAAGAGAGAATTTAGGGCCCCCGGCCCCAAAGGGAATATTGTAAAATGGTTGTACTCCTTCACAAACCTTGTGCGGGCGTGCACACAACTCATCAAAGTTTGATCGCAATCAGATGAATGGTATAGGAACGCATGCGGACATTATATTGATATAGTTAATATAAGGGGATTAATACGTTGTTTAGTGACCTAGTGGGTTGAAATGCATAAGAAACAAGAGATACGTATATCCAGACTACAAGCTCACTCGTACACACACAGCCGTGGTCACTGTCACTCACAACGATCATCACACACCTTTTACCTCACGTGTTTTGTTCCACACCGACACGGTCATAGGTCATAGGTCAGACGCGGCTGAATAAAATTTGTGGGATATGGGGGGGGGGGGGATTGGACTAAAGAAAACAAAACACCATAGCTCCCTCACCTGGCACAGAACCACATAACGCGATCTGACTTAGGTCATAGGTCAGACGCGGCTGAATAAAATTTGTGGGATATGGGGGGGGGGGGGATTGGCCTAAAGAAAACAAAACACCATAGCTCCCTCACCTGGCACAGAACCACATAACGCGATCTGACAGTGACACACAACAACATACTGTGTCGGATTCAGAACGTTTTGAATTACCGGTACACATGCGTATATGAAAGATATGCATTGCAGTAAAAGGAAAAAAGGAAAGAGAGTATTGCCTCATGCGCCCCGACACTTTTATTTACCTCCCCCCCCCCAGACAACCGTCTGTGCCGTATCCTGTCTATCTGTAAACGTTTAAATATTGACAACTAGCTGTCCACATTCAATTTGAAACATTGAAAACTATCTGACTACATTCGATTTCAAACATTGAAAACTATCTGACTACATTCGATTTAAAACATTGAAAACTATCTGATTACATTCGATTTCAAACATGGAAAACTATCTGACTACAATCGATTTCAAACATTGAAAACTATCTGACTACATTCGATTTCAAACCTTGAAAACTTTCTGATTACAGTCGATTTCAAACATT
This sequence comes from Lymnaea stagnalis, assembly GCA_964033795.1. Taxonomy (NCBI): domain Eukaryota; kingdom Metazoa; phylum Mollusca; class Gastropoda; family Lymnaeidae; genus Lymnaea; species Lymnaea stagnalis. The sequence goes on along the minus strand of CAXITT010000004.1, from coordinate 646,840 downwards.
GAAAACTTTCTGATTACAGTCGATTTAAAACATTGAAAACTATCTGACTACATTCGATTTCAAACATTGAAAACTATCTGACTACATTCGATTTCAAACATTGAAAACTATCTGACTACATTCGATTTCAGAAATTTACTACTGTCTACATTCAAAAATTTACTACTGTCTACATTCAAAAATTGGCTACCGTCTACATTCAAACATTGACTAGCTTCTTACATTCAAACATTGGAAACTGTCAGTGTACATTCAAATAACGCTAATCATCTGTCTACATTCTGACATTATCAAATATATGTCTACATTCAAACATTGACAACTATATGTCTGCATTCAAACATTGTCAAATATTTGTGTACATTCAAACATTGACAAATATTTGTGTGCATTCAAACATTGACAAATATATGTCTGCATTCAAACATTGTCAAACATTTGTTTACGTTCAAACATTGACAAATATCTGTCTGCATTCAAACATTGACAAATGTCTGCGTACATTCTGACACAGAGGTGTAAGAAGCTCTCCACGCTGTGAGCAAGGGCCGGTCACATGCCAGTAATAAATATCTTGATCTAATAAATATATTGATCAAATAAAAACATTTTCAGCACGAGTTTTTGACGTCATTAAAACGGTTATCTCCCTGTAGCGCTAAAATAATTGAATTCATCAACATAATCCCACTCCATCTCCGGACACACACACAATCGCATGCGTCCGCGCACCCACTCTCTCTCTCTCTCTCTCTCTCTCTCTCATATATACATGCTCTCTCTCTCGCTCACGCACACACAAACGCACACACAGTCCCAATGAGCAGCCCTCCCACTGTTCCATTCACAAAGACTTCCGTCTCTCCTGCATTACTCTGATAGACTTCTCCAGGACGCGTGAGGTCCATTCATTGTTTGGGGTCAAAGAGAGAAATGTGTTGTAAGCCTATTACACTATTCTACATCTTCACTTCTCTGTCTGTCTGGTTAATAGCTGTCATGAAGCGTTATCTCTCTCTCTCTCTCTCTCTCTCTCTCTCTCGCTTTCTCATTCCTTTTACTACTTTGTGATCTGCCTGAAACTTAAAACTATATGGTAGTCTTTGTCCACCATATCACGTAGCCTTTGTCTACCATACATCACGTAGTCCTTGTGCACGGTATATCACGTAGCCTTTGTCTACCATACATCACGGAGTCCTTGTGCACGGCATATCACGTAGTCTTTGTCCACCATATCACGTAGCCTTTGTCTACCATACATCACGTAGTCCTTGTGCACGGTATATCACGTAGCCTTTGTCCACCATACATCACGGAGTCCTTGTGCACGGCATATCACGTAGTCTTTGTCCACCACATCACGTAGCCTTTGTCTACCATATATCACGTAGTCCTTGTGCACGGTATATCACGTAGCCTTTGTCCACCATACATCACGGAGTCCTTGTGCACGGCATATCACGTAGTCTTTGTCCACCATATCACGTAGCCTTTGTCTACCGTACATCACGTAGTCCTTGTGCACGGTATATCACGTAGCCTTTGTCCACCATATATGACGTTGTTAGAGACCGACCGAATGTGATTTTCTGATTTCGGCCGAAGCCGAAAATAGGCCGAAAGTTTAAAATGACTTTCGCCAAACCCAAAAAAGCCGAAAGTTTAAAAATGACTTTCTGCTGAAACCGAAAAAAGGCCGAAAGTTAAAAAATGACTTTATTTAGATATATTTGAAATTCGTTCCCGCATACATTCTGCATCCATCGAAAATGGTGGGGGAAAGTAAAAATATTTACATTCTTTTTATAAAAAATGAGATTATCGTGACTATTAATAAATAAACATCTAATATAAGGGTCTCAAACTCGCGGCTCGCGAGCCATTTTTGACCCGCAAGACGATATTTTGCGGCCCGCTACATGACAGAAAAGTTTAGTGTTAATGCGCCAGCGTTTCCCCCATTCTCATATCTATAACGTGACTCTTCCCGGCGGTTTCACTCTAATCTCACCGACTAGTCTAATTCTGATTTTTTTTTTTATATATATTTCTATAAATTTTTGTACGATGATTATAATGGTAAGAACCCTTTTAAACTCGGGATAAACGTTTTTATTTATTTTAGAGCTTTTGATGAGACAAACATGGCAAAGATGGCGGCTTTGAGAAAAGTTTTTAAAAGTAAGTTGACGGGTAATGCACAACCATAATTGTGTAAATCGTAGCAATCTGATAAAGTATCAAAGGATCCATATTAAAATTACCGCTAGTGTTTACGAGTGAGGTAAATTCCGAGCCTGTCAGCATGGTCACTTTCTAAATCATCTTCTTCTTATGCCTTTTTTACCCAGTCTGAGTCTCTACATTTTTTAGACTTCAAAATATAGACAGCCACTTTTAATCTTTTTGCTGACCTTTCTCCTTTAATTTCCAAGATGCCCCGCGCGAGGAGCTGAATGGAAAAACAGACAAGCATGGACATTTTATTGCATTGCCCTCCACCTTCCTTGAAATTTTCAGGTTGTTCAAGCGGAACATACGACTTTTTGGGAGTACCAATCTGTGTGAAAAGCTCTTTTCCACTATGCACCTTAACAAGTCAAAGTTCAGAGCCAAACTTACTGATGAGGATCTTCAAGCTATACTGAGGGTCTCAGTTGCTTCCTCACTCAAGCCAAAGTTGCTCAGCTGTGTAAAAAAGAAGCGCTGCCGGGTCTCTGGCAACAGTGAGTGGGTGGAAGAAAGTGAATCCTAGTTCTTGAGAACCCTTAATTTTTTATTGTTATTTATAAAGGTTGAGCAGATTGTAACAGTTGTAATCGCTTTTTTGTGGAATACTTGATGCGGCCCACTCTCACTCAGACACTATCTCCTGCGGCCCCCCCCCCTGATGATTTGAGTTTGAGACCCTTGATCTAATGAATACTTTGGATTTTACCATTTTAATATAAAAGTAATTTAAATTGCTTTACAATTTTCTAAAATTAGTGTGGTAAGAGAAAATTTGGCAAAAATGGGAGGGGGGGGGGATTAACGCCCAATAGACTCTTGAGTGCCTTTACTCTTATAATATAATTACAACCTAGAATATATTCCTACAATAATTATTGTGGCTCTAATAGAGCCAATTATCACCTAAATATATGTTATTAAGGCTATAAAAATATCACCACAATGTTTCGCTGTTTTCGTCATACTAATACTTTGTGTTTTCATTAACAGCTTGCAAGATGTCACTGTATTAATATTTAACCTCTTAAAGATCGGTTAGTTTGTTCTTAAAGATTGCTGAGTTTGTTCATAAAGATCGCTTTATTTGTTCTTAAAGTTTGGTTAGTTTTTTCATAAAGATCGCCTGGTTTTTGTTAAAGATCGCGTAATTTGTTGTTAAAGATTATTTAGCTTGTTCAAAAAAGATCGCTAAGTTTTTACTTAAAGATCGCATAGTTTGTGTTATTAAAAGATCGTTTAGTTTTTTTCATAAAGTATCGCTTAGTTTGTTCTTAAAGATCATTGATGTTGTTCTTAAATATCGCTTAGTTGTTCTTAAAGATCATTCAGTTTGTTCTTATATATCATTTAGTTTGTTTTTATAGATCTTTTAGTTTGTTATTAAAAATCGTTTAGTTTTTTCTTAATAATCACTTATTTTGTTGTTGGAGATCGCTTAGTTTTTTCATAAAGATCGCTTAGTTTGTTCTTAAATATAATTGATTTTGTTCCTTAAGATCGATTAGTTTGTTCTTAAAGATCTTTTAGTTTGTTCCTAAAGAACATTTAGTTTTCTGTTAAAGATCGCTTAGTTTATTCGTATAAATAATTTAGTTTACTATTAAAGATCAGTTGTTTTGTTCTTAAAGATCATTTAGTTCGTTCTTAAATATCGTTTAGTTTGTTCTTTAAGATCGTTTAGTATGTTTTAAAGATCGCTTAGTGGTTCTTAAAGATCGTTTAGTTTGTTCTTAAATGTCACTTAGTTTGTTGTTAAATATCGCTTAGTTTGTTCTCAAAGATGGCTTTATTTGTTCTTAAATGTCGCTTAGTTTGTTGTTAAATATCGCTTTCGCTGAGTATTAGATGACCGAAAACCTCAGTCGCTTTCGGCCTAAGTCAATTTCGGCCGAAACCAAAAAAAAACGAAAGTTAATATTTCTCTTTCGGCCGAAACCGAAATTAAGCCGAAAGTTGGCCGAAGGTGATAAAATGCCCACTTTAGCGCCGAAACCGAAGCCGAAATTCTGTCGGTCTCTACATGTTGTCTTTATTCACCATATATCACGTAGTCTTTGTCCATCATATATCAGGGGGTCTTTGTCCACCATATATCGCGTAGCATTTGACCACCACATAGACCATCACGTAGCCTTTGTCCACCATATATCACGTAGTCTTTGTTAAAAATATAGCACGTAGTCTTTGTTCACCATATACCACGTATTCCTTTGTTAACCATATATCACGTGGTCTTTGTTCACCATGTATCACGTAGTCTTTGTCCAGCATATATCACGTAGTCTTTGTCCATCATATATCAGGGGGTCTTTGTCCACCATATATCGCGTAGCATTTGACCACCACATAGACCATCACGTAGCCTTTGTCCACCATATATCACGTAGTCTTTGTTAAAAATATAGCACGTAGTCTTTGTTCACCATATACCACGTATTCCTTTGTTAACCATATATCACGTGGTCTTTGTTCACCATGTATCACGCAGTCTTTGTCCAGCATGTATCACGTAGTCTTTGTCCACTATACATCACGTAGTCTTTGTCCACTATACATCACGTAGTCTTTGTCCACTATACATCACGTAGTCTTTGTCCACTATACATCACGTAGTCTTTGTCAACTATACAACACGTAGTCTTTGTCCACTATACATCACGTAGTCTTTGTCCACTATACATCACGTAGTCTTTGTCCAATATACATCACGTAGTCTTTGTCGACCATACATCACATAGTCTTTGTCCACAGTACATCATGTAGTCTTTGTCCACCATACATCACATAGTCTTTGTCCACAGTACATCATGTAGTCTTTGTCCACCATACATCACATAGTCTTTGTCCACTATACATCACGTAGTCTTTGTCCATCGTGTATCAACCTCTTGTATATCAAACATTTTCTTCAATGCACGGTACAAGACGATGGGTTCCTGGTAGGTGTTATCCAGCATTTTGTTGAATGTTGTCGAGTTCGAGGTTTGAAGTTTGTGAGGCTGGTGGTTGGAGGTTATTGGAAGGTTGTCGAAAGCTTATGTTGAGTTCGAGGTTTGAAGTTTGTGAGGCTGGTGGTTGGAGGTTATTGGAAGGTTGTCGAAAGTTTAAAAGGTCAAAGTGTTCTAAAAAAATGTACATCTAAACGAAACATGGTTTCAATCAGAGATAAAATCCCATCTGAATTCAATCACATCCACGCATAAAGACTGACCATTAGACATGTCTGCCTGGCGTCCTGGGTGTGAGGAGTGGCCGGGGGGGGGAGGGGGAATTGGTGGGTGCAGGAGCGCCATCAGATACTGGAAGAATCATTCATCTTTAATAAGATTTTCTCTCCTCGACAAATACTACAAACATGTCCGACTTGGGCGAGAACAGCCCTTATTTATTCATCGAGCCTCTAAAACGTAGCCCTGAAAGAAGCGTGGTTCTGATCCGTGTCATATTTCAGGACATTTCTTTTTCTTTACTATCATCCCATACTCCAGAGATGCACGTCTCGGCTGCAGCTTTCATCACACGGTTGTGTACACCCGCAACACCACTAGGCGTTTTGTATGTCTTCGATAGAATGAATTCGTTTGTTAGTCGTGTCTGATCGCATCATTTAATGCAGTGGTTGCCAAACTTTTAAGTTTGCCGGACCGGTCAACAAGTTTCGAAATTTTACCAGGGACCGGTGCATAATTTTTTTTGTTATACTTTTATTTCTATTTGACAATAAATATTTATGTTATTGGGACCGGCAGCGTTAGGCATGCGGACCGGTGAAGGTCCACGGATCGCCATTTGGGGGACCACTGATTTAATGCTCCAGTCTGCTGAATTAGAAGTACTGAATGGCGAGATATCATCATAGTTTATATAAGTAAAGTCTGCCTGAGTTCTAAGATTGGGGTCGACTAAACAGTCAGGGCGCTGCGCCAACGCTATAAATATGGATTCAGTATAACTGCACACTGCATCAGTGCTACAACAATGGTTAGTATGCAGTAGTGCACTGCAATAGTGGTATGTCAATGATTGGTATGTAAAAGTGCACGGAAGAAATACCGTAACAAAGCTTGGTATGAAATACCAGTGCTATGACAATGGTTGGTAGGCAGTAGTGCACGGCTAAAATGCTATGACAATAGTTGGTAGGCAGTAGTGCACGGCAAAAATGCTATGACAATAGTTGGTATGTAACAAATTAACTCGATGAAGAGATGAACACTGGATCAACATATGAGCCCCAAGACACGCTTTGGTCGTTTATATTATGACTCAAACCATTGGAATAGATGTTTGCAGACTCTCACACAAATTAACGTTTTGTTTTGTAAAGCAGACTCTCACACACAATGAAGTACGATTTTTTAAATGGAAGTACTACCTTTGGCAATTTTAATATAAGCAGTTGTTGTCCGTCCCCCCCCCCCCAAAAAAAAACAACACCTTTTCTTGTTTCATTTAGCGTAAATCCAACGCTGCCAGAGGTCGCTTTCTGCCTGATCCGGACATTCCAATGGTGTTGTTTTTTTCCCCTACACTCTCAGTGACTGAAGAAACGCCTTTGAGTCAGGCTTTTTTTCACCCACTTTCCTTTCCCACACGCACATAAATACAAGTGTATGAAACCCTGCCGGGGTCGGAACTCTTCTGTCGGCCTCTGATGATACGTTTAGAGATGACCGGAGTTTGTGAGAGGGGCAATGATAGTAACTACTGGCATAGAGCGGTCCCGTCAAACACAAAAACTGCGCCCTTTTTTTTTATTAGTGGACCAGGGAGGGGGGGCGGCATTGAAAGGGGGGAGATAAATCCATCATCGCCTGATCTCCTTGGACCCACCCACCCCCCCCGCCCCCCCCCCGGGGCCAAGATTTTACTGGTGGCCGTAGGCTGCGTGGTGCCTGGTGGAAGGGTGTTGAAAGGCAGACAAACCCTCAGGCCGGGGTTTTGATAAGTGGCCAAGACGGGTAATGATATTGGGGGCGGAAGGTAGGGGGGGGGCGGCTTAAAAATTGGAAATTGTGTTATGTAGGGGTAAGTGATTGGCAATGATGCAATGATTTCTATGGGAGTGTGTCGTGAAGTGTTCCTCGGGCGTGTGTCCTGGAGATGAGATTGGGCGCTTGCCGTGAAGATGTTTTGGGCGTGTGTAGTGAGGATGGGATTGGCAAAAATGACATGATTTCTATGGGCGTGTGTCGTGAAGATGAGATGGACGTGTGTCGTAATTATGGGATGAGCGTGTGTCGTAATTATGGGATGGGCGTTTGTCGTAATTAGGGGATGGGCGTGTGTCGTAATTATGGGATGGGCGTGTGTCGTGAAGATGAGATTGGGCGTGTGTCGTAATTATGGGATGATCGTGTTTCGTAATTATGGGATGGGCGTGTGTCGTAATTATGGTAGGGGCGTGTGTCGTAATTATGGGATGAGCGTGTGTCGTAATTATGGGATGGGCATGTGTCGTAATTATGGGATGGGTGTGTGTCATGAAGCTGAGTTGGGCGTGTGTCGTAATTATGGGATGGGCTTGTGTCGTAATTATGGGATGGGCGTGTGTCGTGAAGATGAGATGGGCGTGTGTCGTATTTATGGGATGGGCGTGTGTCGTGAAGATGGGATTGAAGCTTGTCGTGAAGATTAATTTTAAAAATTTATTTTAAACCATTGACCAGTTTGTAATATTTATTTAATGAATTTTTATAAAAGAACTAGATCAAACAGAGTGCCCCCCCCTCCCACCCTCGATTTTTCACAACTTCCCCATTTTTTTAAAAATATGACGGTGTAGCTGGCCTTGTTAACTAATTTTGGTGCCGATAGATAAACTTCCAAGTGGTGGAGCTAGTTTTGATGCCACCCATGATGGGCCAAGATTTTTCCCTCTCTCCCTTTCACCACACACACTCTGCAGTTTTCCGATATGCCACCTCCTTATAAAAGAAAGTGACACCTGGACAGACCAACCATACAACCTCCCCTCCCTTGTCTACGCCACTCGCGCTTCTGTTATCCCCCCCCACACACACACACACTTTTCCCCTCGGAAGAAATTGTCTGAAGGAAACACTGCTGGTCCCTGAGATCAATATTCCTCTACTGCTAACCGATAACTATCGTCCACCACCACGACATGTAGACGGCTAACTATCCTCCACCACCACGACATGTAGACGGCTAACTATCCTCCACCACCACGACATGTAGACGGCTAACTATCCTCCACCACCACGACATGTAGACCGCTAACTATCCTCCACCACCACGACATGTAGACCGCTAACTATCCTCCACCACCACGACATGTAGACGGCTAACTATCCTCCACCACCACGACATGTAGACGGCTAACTATCCTCCACCACCACGACATGTAGACTCCTCCACCACCACGACATGTAGACCGCTAACTATCCTCCACCACCACGACATGTAGACGGCTAACTATCCTCCACCACCACGACATGTAGACGGCTAACTATCCTCCACCACCACGACATGTAGACCGCTAACTATCCTCCACCATCACACGTGAACCGAGACAGAAACTAAAATGACTGTTGCCCTCCCAGGTTTGTTCAACAGATTATCCTTGCTCCCGCCCTTAGAGAGATGTTGACAAAGGGACGGAGCCTCGATGCGACGGCTTGGGTCTCTCAATACGTCTGCACAAGATTTAGTTGACACGTCGCAAACAAACCAGATTTCGTGTTACATTTTACATAAAAAGAAAAGATTTTGGAACTAAAACAATGGATACGTTGATATAGAAATACACAATGATAACGGATACATATCAACACGATGTTCATAAAGTTAATGCTTTGAATAAGGCTAGGGAAAGACGTAAAACAATTAACGTGTTGTTTGTTTTTTTGTAAAGCAGAGGTTCTTAAGCTTTTTGCAGTGCCGCGCCCCCCCCCACCCTCTCCCGATTTCAAAATATTTTCCCACAAACCCCACCCAAACCCACCTCCGATAAAAAATTATTGTAATAATCTAATTAAGCATGAACATAATTATAGTTTTATGGTTTTTACTTCTTTCATTAGATTTGTACAAGTAAAAAAATTAACACACCACAAAACCATCTTCTGCTGCTAGTTAAAATGATGACAAACCCTAATATTTGTTTTTGAAAGCAGCAACAACTGGGAAGGGTAGAGAATCGTTTCTGAGTAGTCCCGTGTTCCCTGCCACTGCGGGGTATATCCCCCCACCCCACCCCCCAATCCCCCCATAGATCATTAAAGAACCCAATCTCTACAAAACTATATGCATGGCTTATATACCTGTAATTAAGTAAATATCTCAAGGATTTAGTTCATGAGCTTAATAGATCTGGGTCGCAGCTTCAGACACCAGCTATGTTTACCTGGCATGTTGTATGTCAATAAGGCCTCACTGACACCACAGCCGTTCACTGACAGCACAGCCGTTCACTGACACAACAGCCGTTCACTGACACCACAGCCGTTCACTGACACCACAGACGTTCACTGACACTCTTACAAAAATTATTAAATACTCAAGAGAATCAAATCAAAATATGTTCACGATTATTTTACTCGAAAATTAAGAAAATGAGCATTATTGACGGCTGTACAGGGGTACTTTCCCAGTAATATTGGAGAACTGCTGTGTGCTACTAAGTCAAGCGGTGCAATCAATTAAGATTCAAATACTTTTAGCCTAGAAAGGTTTTCCAATAATTCATTTTCCCATTGTATCCGCCATTAGAGTCAAATATACGTTTTCCAGAGAAACCGTCTTCTATTTAAGACGTGTGCCTCTAAATCAGCGGTTCTCAACCTGTGGGGCGAGAAACCCTTTGGGGGTCGAACGACCCTTACCCAGGGGTCGCCTAAGACCATAAAAAAACCCACATATTTATGAAGAAACAACAAAAATTATTTTATGATTGGGGGTCACCACAACACAGGAACTGCATTATAGAGCTGTGGCATTATGAAGGTTGAGAACCACTGCTCTACATGTTTAATGTGAAACAAACCCATTTTTATCGGCGTCAATGAAATACGCTGACTCCATGATAAAACACTTTTTTTGGTAAATTTGGAGAGATAGCACCGTGGTCGATATCTTGGTTGCCGCGACCCGCGAACTTATGCCTTAAATGTATCCCTAAACCTAACATGAACCCTACATCTATCCCTAACCTGGGTTTTGACCCTATCAGAAGCAGGGACAAAACATGCAAATGACGTCAGGGTGCTATCTCTCCAAATTAGCCCAGTTTTTTCCCCCGACTATTCTTGCCACTTACAAGTGACTTTTGCAACTACAAATCGTGTTTCATACGAACAACAAGCGAGTAGATTAAATGACCAATAGGGTAACTCTATAACATGTTTGATATTCTGACTTCTCACTATAGCGTGTAGCTTTAGATTAAAAAGTCCGGCAGCACTAATATCCTTCCTCATCATTATTACCCCAAACACGGAGCACTTCGGTTCGAGGATATCTAGTTTGGTAAGCCGATCAATACAAATCAACTTTGGAGAAGGAAAAAAAAAAGGGGGGTGTACCGAGACCAGATTCGAGAGTAGCCAATATCATCAAGTACTACTACACGTAGCGAGCCCCACAAGTAGATCTCAACTATTTGGTTAGTGGCTAGGGGTAAGTGTCGGGGTGGGGGGGGAGGGGGGGGGGGG
>CAXITT010000004.1:487371-635867 GCA_964033795.1 Lymnaea stagnalis | reverse complement strand
GGGGGGGGGGGGTGGTGTTAGAGTCAAACAGAAACATAACCCCCGCTTGGCGCCTTTCACCCCAAGCCTTTTCACTGCGATAGTAGTACGCACTTAATTAGCATGTTAGCGCGGCACAACTAATGTCTGTTGGTGGAAGCACGCTCCGGAAATGATCCATGAACATAAATTGCGGCACACTTCTCGCGTTGAACGCTTGATGCGAAGGGATACTCAGAGCTTGAACACATTTCTTCTATTAACTTGATGGACCAGAGCTTGAACACATTTCTTCTATTAACTTGATGGACCAGAGCTTGAACACATTTCTTCTTTTAACATAATGAACCGTTCGGAGGCTAGTAGGTCAAGCGTTATTAAATAAATCAGTATCATTGGATCGTGGAAGGTGTCCAGCATGGAAAAGACGATGGAAAAGTGTTTTCGATAATTCTAATTATTTCTCAAAATCATGATTCGTATGCCTATTCATGTTTGACTTGTACAAGCTGTTTATGATTCGTATGAATATACATGTGACGTTTGTACCAGTCATTTATGATTCGTATGCCAAGACATGTGACACCTGCACCAGTTATTTATTATTCGTATGCCAAGACATGTGACACCTGTACCAGTCATTTATGATTCGTATACCAAGACATTTGACACATATACCGGTCATTTATGATTCGTATGCCAAGACATGTGACACTTGTACCAGTCATTTATGATTCGTATGCCAATACATGTGAACCTGTACCAGTCATTTATGATTCGTATGCCAAGACATGGGACACCTGTACCAGTTATTTTTGATTCGTATGCCAAGACGTTTATACTTTTTTTACACGCTTTTATTCCACTGCTCGAGATTGGTGGTTTTTTAGCTTAACGTCCCCTTCTTTTACCTATCTTCAGCTTCATTACATCTACCATCTTTTGTAATTTTGTTTCACGACAGAAATGCTTCGATAGTTAATAAGAGCGATGGTATCGTCAGATACATGAGGAGGGTGGGGGGAGGGGTGGTCATCTCCTTTACGATCAAGTTTAAATATCGTCCAATATACAGACACGACTCAGTACGCCAAACGAAGCCAACTAGCTGTATGATCTTGCCGCAGTCCGATACGTACGTGCTCAAATAATTGACGTGAACACAGTTCCGGACGAGATGCCTGACGTAGTCCCCCGGGCAAAAGTCGGCGCTTATTCTATCCGTGGCCCGGGTTTTTACAGGATGTTAGTCTAAACCACAACCGCAGCCACAGCCACATCCACAACTACAGCCGGTTTCTCAGTTAACTTTCACATTTTTTTTCTCTTTTGGACCCTTGGTTATTTGCCTTTAGCGATTATGTCTGAATAACCTTTGTTAAGTACCGTTATGGTTTTGAAGGTTGAATATTTTTTACAGATTTGGCTCGTAGAATAAACAATACTTAACAAAGGACTGAGAAAAACGGGATGCAAAGAAAACGGTACCAGAGCTAGTGATGCTAAAAGTTTAGTTACAAAATTAAATTTCTGAACCATTTCAAATGGCAGGGAGAAACAAAAAAAAACTTACAGCACAGCAAGTTAAGAAGTTACACTTTTCAAATATACAAATAATGTATTTTGCACACACAATAATTTAATGTCTCGTATAGCAAAAAAATATATCCCTCCCTCCCCCTCCATATCCCATTCAAAAGTAAACAACATTTTCCCAACCAAGGGAGATGCGGGTAAAGGTTGACACAGCACATTTACTCGGTGTATTGGACATGGTGGCTAAAAATAACTCAATGTTGAATTTTTTTTTAAATAGGCCAGGCCGTACATTATACTAATGTGATAAAACAAATCTTTCAAAATGAATTATTTCAGCATCAATTCCTCTTGGAGAAAACTCTTTACGCAGACAACGTGGTGATTATTTGATATCAACACTGCAGAGATCGGTGCCACCCAGGTATCACCGGCTATCAACACAGTCCAGGTATTAATGCTATAGATATCTCACTATCACAGCGATCCTGACATCAATCCTATCTAGATTAGTCAGTTAGCATATGGCCATGAGAACTAGGGGACGTGGAGATAGTATTTAAGAGACATAGGATCAGATGCCAGTATATGATATGTACATCTGGGATCAGATCCCAGTATACGATGTGTACAATTGGGATCAGATGCCAGTATAGTGTGTACACAACTGGGTTTAGATGCCAGTGTGGATTTTGCAATCATGTTTATTTTGTTCACGTGGAAATAATGGGAACCAAATGACAAGTCTTATTTTCTCTTTGTTAATGTAATATTTATGCTGCAGGGGCGCAATTTGAATACTTCTTTTTAATTTAATGCAAGCTACCAAAGTATTTGTTTTAACAATGTTCTTAATGAAAGCTACCAAAGTATTTGTTTTAACAATGTTCTTAATGAAAGCTACCAAAGTATTTGTTTTAACAATGTTCTTAATGAAAGCTACCAAAGTATTTGTTTTAACAATGTTCTTAATGAAAGCTACCAAAGTCTTTGTTTTAGCAATATTCTTAATGAAAGCTACCAAAGTCTTTGTTTTAACAATTTTCTTAATGAAAGCTACCAAAGTCTTTGTTTTAACAATTTTCTTAATGAACGCTACCAAAGTCTTTGTTTTAACAATTTTCTTAATGAAAGCTACCAAAGTCTTTGTTTTAACAATGTTCTTAATGAAAGCTACCAAAGTCTTTGTTTTAACAATTTTCTTAATGAAAGCTACCAAAGTCTTTGTTTTAACAATTTTCTTAATGAATGCTACCAAAGTCTTTGTTTTAACAATTTTCTTAATGAATGCTACCAAAGTCTTTGTTTTAACAATTTTCTTAATGAAAGCTACCAAAGTCTTTGTTTTAACAATTTTCTTAATGAAAGCTACCAACGTCTTTGTTTTAGCAATTTTCTTAATGAACGCTAACAAAGTCTTTGTTTTAACTATTTTCTTAATGAACGCTACCAAAGACTTTGTTTTAGCAATGTTTTTAAAGAACAGTACCAAAGTCTTTGTGTTAGCAATGTACTTTGAGTTTGAAAATAAATAAAAGATTGAATAGATCAGGATAGCTGCCTGCCATGATAAGACAGATAAGGTGTGGACTTATTGCTTGCCTGGATGTAAAAGCCGTTAAGTCAACAGTACACATTGATGATAACAATATATTTAGTTGTGTCTACAGACTTACCCTATGTCCCGGCTGGGTGGGTGTGTGCGGGCGTGAGTATGTTTGTGGGGGGATGGGGGTGTTGTTGTTAGCCTGGCCCACCTTCAGTCGTTAACCTGGCCCACCTTCAATGGTTAGCCTGGCCCACCTTCAATGGTTAGCCTGGCCCACCTTCAATCGTTAGCCTGGCCCACCTTCAATCGTTAACCTGGCCCACCTTCAATGGTTAGCCTGGCCCACCTTCCATGGTTAGGCTGGCCCACCTTCAATGGATAGCCTGGCCCACCCTTAAATGGATAGCCTGGCCCACCCTTCAATGGATAGCCTGGCCCACCCTTCAATGGTTAGCCTTGACCACCTTTAATGGTTAGCCTGGCCCACCTTCAATCGTTAGCCTGGCCCACCTTCAATCGTTAGCCTGGCCCACCTTCAATCGTTAGCCTGGCCCACCTTCAATCGTTAACCTGGCCCACCTTCAATGGTTAGCCTGGCCCACCTTCAATGGTTAGCCCGGCCCACCTTCAATCGTTAGCCTGGCCCACCTTCAATCGTTAGCCTGGCCCACCTTCAATCGTTAGCCTGGCCCACCTTCAATCGTTAGCCTGGCCCACCTTCAATCGTTAGCCTGGCCCACCTTCAATGGTTAGCCTGGCCCACCTTCAATGGTTAGCCTGGCCCACCTTCAATGGTTAGCCTGGCCCACCTTCAATGGTTAGCCTGGCCCACCTTCAATGGTTAGCCTGGCCCACCTTCCATGGTTAGCCTGGTCCACCTTCAATGGTTAGCCTGGTCCACTTTAATGGTTAGCCTGGTCCACCTTCAATGGTTAGCCTGTCCTACCTTCAATCGTTAGCCTGGCCCACCTTCAATCGTTAGCCTGGCCCACCTTCAATGGTTAGCCTGGCCCACCTTTAATGGTTAGCCTGGCCCACCTTCAATGGTTAGCCTGGTCCACCTTCAATGGTTAGCCTGGACCACCTTCAATGGTTAGCTTGGTCCACCTCCAATGGTTAGCTTGGCCAACCGTGGGACTTGCCCCAATGTGTAGGACTTGCCTCTATATACTGATAGGTTCAGTAAACAGACTCTGCAGAAATATCCTGAAGCTGGTGTTGATGAGAAATTCTCTGCATGCATTACTTTGAATATCTCGCGCTAGCTGCTACTTAACTCGAGGTTCTTTTAAAAGAGATTACCACTAGAAGGTAGTTTAGATGGTCGTTGGTGGACATCTGGTGGATGAGACATTGAAACTGTGTTGGCCCACCTTCAATGTGACGTCAGATTGACTCCTATTTTTATTCCGCAACAAACAAATTTCAAACAAAAAAAATAATTTGTTACAAAAATGTGCTAATTATTGTGAGCATAAAATACGCTTTCGTTGTTTAATAATCGACCCCTATATAACCTCTCTACTCCTCTATAACCTCTCTACCCCCTAGCTAACCTCTCGACCCCTAGCTAACCTCTCTACTCCTCTATAACCTATCTGCCCCTACCAAACCTATCTACCCTTATCTAACCTCTCTACCCCTCTCTAACCACGGCACCCATAATAACCTCTCTACCCTTACCTAACCTCTCGACCACTCCTAACCTCTCTACTCCCCCCTAACCTCTCCACCCACTCCTCTCCTTCCCTCTTTGTCTTTATCTTCATGCCACTCATGACAGTGTAAGACAAGGCGCCCAATGACAAAACTGAGCTGTGACACAACTGGGTTATATATCATGTACATGGATCAGTTAAGCTCACGCCCGACGATATATGAATGAAGATCGGAGTAAATCAGTTCCTGGGGCTGCTCCGACCTGAAGGAAGGCCTGTAAGTTCTCGTAAACCAGACGACCTTGCTAATGAGGACGTTGGCTAATGAGGTCGCCTGGTGATGAGGGCTCGAGATAATAAGGGGGCAGTTCTAAATATAGGAAACAGCAGCCAAGATAATGTAGGGGGCAGTTCTGACAATGCCACAAGGCAGCTAAGATAGTCTAAGGGGCAGTTCTGACTATACGAAAGCACAGCTAAGCTAGTCCACAATCTAAGCGACGATTCTGATTTACAATACCAAATCCGTTTATTCATCGGTCACGCAAAGACTCCATACGTTCTTCCCAAACTTCTTTGACTACGCCGCCTCTGCGAGTCAGATGAAGTCTTTTTAGACATGGCCAATGAAATGACGGACTTCTCCCGGTCCAGATCTTATCCCGAGAGTAGTTATTTCGAAACTCAATCGTACCCGTACCATCAAAAATAATAACTAGGCGCACAAAACTCATCCTACCCTCACCTCCCACCCTCACCTCCCACCCTCACCTCCCAGCCTCACCTCCCACCCTCACCTCCCACCCTTACCTCCCACCCTCACCTCCCACCCTCACCATGTGATTGTCGATAATATGTTCTTACAGAGCCGTCACATACTCTTTGCTGACCCTGATACCAGCAATTTATTCTCACGTATTGTCTTCTGACGGGATACAAAAATCTAAGTGACTTTTGGGTCCACAGTTGCCTTCAAGCCGACCCTTCTCACGTTGGGACAAAGCCATGTTCCAGAAGCCGTTTTAGGTCTTGCCCCTGTGTGTTGGACTCGCCCCTATATGTAGAAATTGTCCCTATATGTAGGACTTGCCCCTATGTGTATGACTAGCCCCTATGTACTGATAGGTTCAGTGAACATCTTCAAAGTTTAAAACAAAACAAGCCACATCAGAAGTGTGCATCACGGCTCTCATTTTGTACACCAATACACCTGTGAACGTGAGTCATGAAATTTAGATTCTCGGCACCACATCATGATACGAAATTAATCAAATACTCTCTTACTTGTGGTCCTTTATTTCCCTCTATTATCTATTCTCGATTTTCGCGGTTTAAAATGTTACATTGAAAATTCTTAAATTCTTTTACCGGGCTAGTTCGGAACACAGCATAATGTGGGGGCGAACATTTTGGTCTTGAACAAGTCAACTTCCGTTTCTAACAATAAACATAGATCGCTCCCTGTGATGAAAATTGAGCTACATTGATTTTATTGAGATCTTCGAAAACATAGGTTTTATTTTTGAATTTTAATTTGATGTCTTGTTTATTGTATTGTATCGTCTGTTGAAGAAGGCTTCTGGTGGAAACGTCCGATTAAATGTCTTGTCTTTTATTTTCAAGCCATAACTTTTCTTGTTCCATTATTTATTTTAAATGGCCTGTACGCAGTCCATCTTGAATTATCCTTCACAAGTATTTTAATGACGTTTTGCACGTATTCAAAATTTAAATATTTCCAAGTTTACTTGGTCTTTGGTTTGCTATGTAAATCTGTTAATTTTAACAAATGGCGAAGAGGCGGTTAAAGAGTATAGGACATACATGTCTTTTCAAATGGCATACAGACGGTTAAAGAATATAGGGCATACATGTATTAACAAAACGTATAGTCTATTTATTAATACATTATTTTGTATGAGAGAAGTGGAAGCAGGAGAAATTTCCCCTAAATTCAATCAATTGAAACATGTATAAGCTCATTACCTTACATAAACTCATTAAAAGGCATGCGTATGTAAGTATAATCTTACTACATATCCATACTACTATCTAATATCTCATACTACATACTATTACTACATGCTCATGCTACATTGTTATAGTGCATACTACTTACTACTACAAACTCATACAACATATTCATATTACAAACTCATACAACTTTAAGAAGAGCAATGTAAAAAAAACTAAATCGGAATTATATTCTATGACGTACTGCCATATATTTATCATTTGGTTACTAATACCTACAAGTGACTTCATATGCTGGAGTTGGATTGGTAAAATATTACCTGAGTCTGAATCATTTTAATGATCAGAAGAAATTTCCAATGTTGAACAAGGGCAACATCTTCATTATCAGTAGAAAGGTTCCCAATAGGCCAATGCCTCAATGATCAGTAGAGAGGTTCCAACCTGGCAAATACCAGCGTGATCCCCACAATATATCTTATCGGGCCACGGGAGAGTTTGTTTAGAGCAAACAGGAAAGGAGTCGATCGCCAGCTCCTCGGTTAGAGATTACAGAAGATTTTTAAACTTTAAAAATTAAACAATAGAATTTATCAGGGCTCCTCTGATCAATACCCGTTAGTACTCGCTCACAGGGAGACCGTTAGTACTCGCTCACATGGAGACCGTTAGTACTCGCTCACAGGGAGACCGTTGGTACTCGCTCACAGGGAGACCGTTAGTACTCGCTCACATGGAGACCGTTAGTACTCGCTCACAGGGAGAGCGTTAGTACTCGCTCACAGGGAGACCGTTGGTACTCGCTCACAGGGAGACCGTTAGTACTCGCTAACAGTGAGACCGGAAGTACTCGCTCACAAAGAGACATGAAATATTCGCTCACAGGGAGACCGTTAGTACTCGCTCACAGAGAGATCGTTAGTACCCCGCTCACAGAGAGACCGTTAGAACTCGCTCACAGGGAGACCGTTAGTACTCGCTCACAGAGAGACAGTTAGTACTCGCTCACAGGGAGACCATTAGTACTCGCTCACAGGGAGACAGTTAGTACTCGCTCACAGTGAGACCGTTAGTACTTGCTCACAGAGAGACCGTTAGTACTTACTAACAGAGTGGACGTTAGTACTCGCTCACAGAGTGGACGTTAGTACTCGCTTACAGAGAGACCGGAAGTACTCGCTCACAGAGTGAACGTTAGTACTCGCTCACAGAGAGACCGTTAGTACTCGCTCACAGAGAGACCGTTAGTACTCGCTCACACAGTAAGCGTTAGTACTCGCTCACAGAGTGGACGTTAGTACTTGCGCATAGAGTGGACGCTAGTACGCGCTCACAGAGAGACCAGAAGTACTCGCTCACAAAGAGGCATGAAATATTCACTCACAGGGAGACCGTTAGTACTTGCTCACAGAGTGGACGTTAGTACTCGCTCACAGAGTGGACGTTAGTACTCGCTCACAGAGTGGACGTTATTACTCGCTCACAGAGAGACCGTTAGTACTCTCTCACAGAGAGATCGTTAGTACTCGCTCACAGAGTGGACGTTAGTACTCGCTCACAGAGAGATCGTTAGTACTCGCTCACAGAGTGGACGTTAGTACTCGCTCACAGACAGACCGTTAGAACTCGCTCGCATTGAGACCGGAAGTACTCGCTCACAGAGTGGACGTTAGTACTTGCTCACAGAGAGACCGTTGGTATTCGCTCACAGAGAGACCGGAAGAATCGCTCAGAGAGATCGCTAGTGCTCGCTTACAGAAAGACGGCTAGTACTCGCTTACAGAGAGACCGGAAGTACTCGCTCACGAAGAGAATAATCACAAGCAGCTTTAGAGAGCAGTACAAATGTCAGCATGCTAAACAAAAAAAAAACAAAAAAGAAAAAACCTGGATTTTCCTATGGGATCAAAATTTCAAAGTCCTGCTGGTTTATTTTTAAATCGCTCTTTTCCCCTGTCAAAATTATGATGGATATAATTTCATGAATCGCTGAGTAAATCGTCTAAATACTGTTTATGAAACATTCCTTGAACAACTTCCTATTTTGTGGAATGTTATTGTTTCGTACATTGTTTTCATTGCCCATGACTTGAGTCCAGAGAATGATCACTGACATGTTCATCGTTGTCAAAACATAGTTGTATTTCCTAGCGATAGTTTCGCAGCCATCCATATTAATAGTTTCCTAGCCATTCTAGCCATCCAGCGTTATAATTTCCCAGAAATACATATTTATGGTTGTCTAGTCATTCAAGGTTATAGTTTCTTATCAATCCACATATATAGTTTTCTTGCCATCAGCTGTTGTAATATCCTAGCCATCCATAGGTATAGGTTCCTAGCCATCCACAGTTATAGTTCCTAGCCATCCACAGTTATAGTTTCCTAACCATCCACAGTTATTGTTCCTAGTCATCCACAGTTATAGTTCCTAGCCATCCACAGTTATAGTTCCTAGCCATCCACAGTTATAGTTCCTAGCCATCCACAGTTATAGTTCCTAGCCATCCACAGTTATAGTTTCCTAGCCATCCACAGTTAAAGTTCCTAGACATCCACAGTTATAGTTACCTAGCCATCCACAGTTATAGTTCTTAGCCATCCACAGTTATATTTCCTAGCCATCCACAGTTATAGTTTCCTAGCCATCCACATTTATAGTTTCCTAGCCATCCACAGTTATAGTTCCTAGCCATCAACAGTTATAGTTCCTAGCCATCCACAGTTATAGTTTCCTAACCATCCACAGTTATTGTTCCTAGTCATCCACAGTTATAGTTCCTAGCCATCCACAGTTATAGTTCCTAGCCATCCACAGTTATAGTTTCCTAGCCATCCACAGTTAAAGTTCCTAGACATCCACAGTTATAGTTACCTAGCCATCCACAGTTATAGTTCTTAGCCATCCACAGTTATAGTTCCTAGCCATCCACAGTTATAGTTTCCTAGCCATCCACAGTTAAAGTTCCTAGACATCCACAGTTATAGTTACCTAGCCATCCACAGTTATAGTTCCTAGCCATCCACAGTTATAGTTTGTTAGCCATCCACAGTTATAGTTCCTAGCCATCCACAGTTATAGTTTGTTAGCCATCCACAGTTATAGTTTGTTAGCCATCCACAGTTATAGTTCCTAGCCATCCACAGTTATAGTTTGTTAGCCATCCACAGTTATAGTTCCTAGCCATCCACAGTTATAGTTCCTAGCCATCCCCAGTTATAGTTTGTTAGCCATCCACAGTTATAGTTCCTAGCCAACCACAGTTATAGTTCCTAGCCATCCACAGTTATAGTTTGTTAGCCATCCACAGTTATAGTTCCTAGCCATCCACAGTTATAGTTACCTAGCCATCCACAGTTATAGTTCCTAGCCATCCACAGTTAGTTTCTCAGCCATCCACAGTTATAGTTCCTAGCCATCCACAGTTATAGTTCCTAGCCATCCACAGTTATAGTTTGTTAGCCATCCACAGTTATAGTTCCTAGCCATCCACAGTTATAGTTCCTAGCCATCCACAGTTATAGTTTGTTAGCCATCCACAGTTATAGTTCCTAGCCATCCACAGTTAGTTTCTCAGCCATCCACAGTTACAGTTACTTAGCCATCCACAGTTATAGTTCCTAGCCATCCACACTTAATAGTTTCCTAGCCATCCACCGTTATAGTCGTAAGTTCCCTGCAATATGTGGCCTTTCAGCAATCCAAAGTTCCCTTGCCTAAGTTTTTTGCAGACCGGAAGTCCATTGATGCGGCCACGTCACTGACATTTACAGTACGGTATTGAACGCGTCACGAACTAGCATGACAGACGGCATTATGGACTTGTGGAAGACATCCGGTTAGAATCAGTAGACAGTGGTATCATGACAAAGGTGACATCCAGGGATGTCATGAAAAGGGTGACACCCAGCGACACCATGACAATGATGAAAGGCAGGGGTTTCGTGAAAAAAGATGATATGCAGGTGTGTCATGTTAAAGATGACATTCAGGGGTGTCATGCAAAAAGGTGACATGCATGGTTGGCATGACACAATGGCACACACATTTGATGTCGTGTCTGCATCATCAGCAAAGTCGACCATAGCAACTTGCGCTAACATCACACCACTACGTGATGTATCACAATGTGAGCGTGACGTAAGACGCTTGAGTAGGAGCCCACCTAGGATTAGGAGCCCACCTAGGAGTAGGAGCCCACCTAGGAGTAGGAGCCCACCTAGGAGTAGGAGCTCCTACAGTTGGAGGCGTGCAATATTATGGTCGAAAAGTCCAAAACATTCCACATGACGATCGCGGGACAATATTCCAGATATTCTGGTTCAAAATGTCCACTATGTGGGGTCATTATCCCAGCTATCCCAGGTATAGTTTCTAAAAGACCAGCTGGATGATATCCCGAATAAATCTAGATCACTATGCCAACCCTTACGGGACTCAAACCCATTACACCAGGGTAGTGTTACACTAGGACAGTCTTACACTAGGGTAGTGTGTGTTACACTAGGGCAGTGTTACACTAGGGTGGTGTTACACTAGGGTAGTGTTACACTAGGACAGTATTACACTAGGCAGTGTTACACTAGGGCAGTGTTACACTAGGGTGGTGTTACACTAGGGTAGTGTTACACTAGGACAGTATTACACTAGGCAGTGTTACACTAGGCAGTGTTACACTAGGGCAGTCTTACACTAGGGTTAGTGTGCAGAGTTGTTAGCGATGCACTTGGGATCGCGTGATAATTTCATAATCAAAATACGATGCCAGCATAATGAATTGACACAATCAGTGTCACATTGTGACTATAGTCTTTGAAAAGCCGACCTTAACCTGAATGTCCGACTAAGTTCATTTGAAGAAAACTGGTCAAAGTAGCACTATTTAACGCTTTCTGAACAAACAATGAACATGAAAACAGCTGTTTGGGGGGGGGGGGCATCATCAGAACACAACCCTGGTGACAGCATTTGACGTAACGGCATAATCTTCCACCAATCAATGAAGAGTCAATGACACGTGACCGTCACACATTTCTCCCACACGGCAGGTGAACTTACCTTTGAGAGGTCGCAATCCCTCCATAGGTCGGCAGCGAGGTGTTTGAAGGTTTTCTGTCTGCGCCTGAAATGGTGAAACAAATTGGGCGAGCATTAATCACACATGGCCAGCCGACTGGATCAGACCCGCGTATTTAGTACAAATAATGGTGCCCTGGATTTCGTCATGTCTCTATAACTCTCCCCCCTAACATTGTATGTACTCTTAATGTTTTGTGAATGACGACATACTCTTTTCGGCGTCCATACGGAGTCTGATTATCCCGCTTAGAGGGTAACATTGTTTTCATAGGTTTATTACGCGTCATCCCAAGGATATCCTCCTCATTGGGCGGATGATTACGAGCCATCCGGATGTTTGTCAATACCCCGAGTCGACCTAAACACGAATTTGAACCCAAGGACGCCTGTTCATAGCTTCAAAACATGAAAGATAAATGAAATAATTACGGGCAGCGAGGAAGGCATTTGTAAAACCAACCTATTAAACATAACACACGCGCACTGACGTCATCAAGGAAGACGCTTAGTAGTGAACTCGATATTTTTAATAACTTTCTACTAACTCCGTGAGTGTGTTACGTGCGTGCGTTTAAACGGATTTAGCTGCTAGTTATCTCTCATGATTAAAATGCTGTTGCTCTAAAGCCTGGTACACACCTTTTATTATTATTGGGTGGTGTCATATATAGCGCTTAGTGCTAGGCCCACTGCGCTTCACATAAAAATAAGCAATTACGGAAAAGTATACATTTAAAAACAATACCCCTGTCTAGCCAGGGGCAGCAGCCAGCAGCTTTGAGCGTTGTTTATCAGGAAGAGAGGGGTGAGAAAGAGTCGGTGTAGTACAGTTTGAAGAGATGGGTCTTGAGGGCAGTTTTGAAGGCTGGGACGGTCGTTATATTCCGGATGTGTCATGGGAGAGAATTCCATTGTTTTGAGGTATAGAAAGAGAAAGATCGTTCACCATATGTTTTAGTGCGTGTTCTGGGAACATAAATTTATAATTATGTAAATATTTTTTTAAGGAAATGTATTCATCAGAAGATTGTGTTCACCAGAAGATTGTGTTCACCAGAAGATTGTTTTCACCAGAAGGTTTAGAAGGTAAATTTGGAATCTGAAGTGAAAAACAGATGAAAGCATAACTTTCTTTTTAACCAGGGTTTCTTAACTTGTGGTCGATGGAAATGGTGCCATGGTGAATACTTTTATTATAAGAAGGGTTCCATGGCGTTCATCTGACATGCAAATTGGGGCGTTTCAATATGTATTTAACTTGTTTTTGTCAAATGTATTTTCCTTCGAAAAGGGCCACAACAACATACCTCTGACTTGGGAGCAAGTGTTTCACATAATATAGCATCCCAAACGCATAGCCAACTTAATCAAACAATTCTATGGGATACAGCACCACGCGACATTGTTAACTCATCCTATTAATAACGACATATTAAAAGTGAGAACCATTATTTTCGATCTTGTTTGCTAATATATGTTTATGTTAGCTATAGTTTCCATCCGTCATGCATACACATTGTTAATTTATCAACGCCAGATGGCAATAGGGCCCTCGTGTGGATGGTGGACATTGTGAGTCCAGTGGCTTTGTCTCATTTCCTAATCCAACTGGGTGAGAGACATGAAGAACCTTAGACGCCAGTGATACGGCTCTGCTGTTGCTCAGAAATCCAAACTAGTTCAGTGTTAAATGCAAGCATACCCTCAACAAAGAAAGTAGTTGAGCCTATAAAGCCACTTTATTTTTGTCTCATTTTATAATCCAACTGAGTGAGAGACATGAAGAACCTTAGACGCCAGTGATACGGCTCTGTTGTTGCTCAGAAATCCAAACCAGTTCAGTGTTAAATGCAAGCATACCCTCAACAAAGAAAGTAGTTGAGCCTATAAAGCCACTTTATTTTTGTCAAAATCAAATGACATTGGTCATTTGTGTGAAATCTCCTGGCTACATTATGTTGAAATGTGCTAAGACGTAGCAACCCACCAACAAGCTATCTTTTAAAGACAACATATTTACAACAAATACGAACTTCTACAATATAGTAATGCTAAATGCTACGTATTGAGCAAAGTTAAAGAGGGTCAGTAGGTCGTAACTTTTTAACCAGTTTAACACACACATAAATATAACATATCATTAAGTGGCCACTTGAAAGGAGTTAGTGGTCCTTAAAGTTTGTTAAAAGAGAGCCACAATAAAAAAAACATTCATGCATATGACGAACGAGAAGCTGATGGAGTTCAGATGTCCTGGGGTATCGCGAAAAATGGCCGCAGATACGAATGGAGATACGAGCGAAGATAGGACTGGAGATATGACTGAAGATATGACTGGAGCTTTGACTGAAGATATGACTGGAAATATGACTGGAGATATGACTGGAGCTTTGACTGAAGATATGACTTGAAATGTGACTGGAGATATGACTGGAGCTTTGACTGAAGATATGACTGGAAATATGACTGGAGATATGACTGGAGCTTTGACTGAAGATATGACTGGAAATATGACTGGAGATATGACTGAAGATATGACTGGAGCTTTGACCGAACATATGACTGGAGATATGACTGAAGATATGACTGGAGCTTTGACCGAACATATGACTGGAGCGATGACTGGAGATATGACCGGGATACTTGAATTAGTTATTTAGTTTTGCTACATTAAAATTTTCTAATGGTCAGTCAAGGGGGTCCTTACCCGTGAATCCGCCCTCTCTCTGGAAACGGCACAAGCAATCAGGGTAATCGAACCAGTGGCATAATGGGTGCTCCGAATCCGAGTTTAGAAGAAAAACAGTGGGGGGGGGGGCATCTGTAGAACACTTAAATACCAACTGAGGGGGCATTCATTTCAGATGAATTTCCCATGCTAAAGATCGAGTTTTTGGGTGATTGATAAATGCGAACCAACCGGTAAATCATCCTATGGACATGGAATGTCTTTATGACATCAAGAGGTGGGGGGTCAACAGTCGGGCAGGGATCTTGTCAGCTACTGAATGAAAATATCTTCATGCTAGAAATCTGTGGTGGGGTGGTGAAAGTGTTGGTGGGTGGTGTGCATTGGTGGGGTGAGAGGGTTCGTGGGGTGAGTTGGTGGGGTGAGAAAGTGGGATGTGTTGGCGTGGTGAGTTGTTGGGGTGAGTTGTTGGGGTGAGTTGTTGGGGTGAGTTGGTGGGGTGAGTTGTGGGGGTGAGTTGTGGGGGGAGTTGGTGGGGTGAGTTGGTGGGTGAGTTGTTGGGGTGAGTTGATGGGTGAGTTGGTGGGGTGAGTTGGTGGGGTCAGGGGGTTGGCTGGTAGGATGAGAGGGTTGTCGGGTTGAGTGAGTTGGTGGGGTGACATGGTTGGCGGGTGGAAATATTGAGCAAAGTTTATTTATATAAAGAGCAAGGTGATTCCGAAATGATGACATGTTTATAAATTGTATTGGCGCAAGTTCATAAATGTCTACAAAAGGTTAATCTCAATCAACTTTCACCTAAGATATATTTAAAATATTCTTTACCTAACTATTCATCTCTATTGATATTATCTCTCTCTCTTTGTCTCTCTCTATCTCTCTCTCTCTCTCTCTCTCTCTCTCTATCTGCCTCTGTCTATATCTTCTGTATTTCTCCTACTATTATCGTTGTCCCATTCGCTCATGCGATTCGACTGGATTATCTTTCCCAACAGTACATGAAATTATCACGCGATCCCATGAGACTCCCCATAGTAAGAAAACTGAGATCAAGCACATAAACGCATGTACTACTCGCCTGCAATAATTGGCTTCACAGGCAACCAATTAAAGGAGGTGGTGAGGGGGGTACGCTGCCCTTTAAAGCCTCGAATACTCGCCTAGTTAACACCACTCAGGCAAGCCTCGAGGCTGATGGGACGGACGATTTTCTTTGGTTCACTACAGCAACGTTTCTCAAACTGTGATTTTTGGACATGTTTCCCAATGTACCAGGGACCAATGGAAATATTTGCTAATGTACCAGGACCAATGGAAATGTTTGCTAATGTACCAGGACCAATGGAAATGTTTGCTAATGTACCAGGACCAATGGAAATGTTTGCTAATGTACCAGGACCAATGGAAATGTTTGCTAATGTACCAGGACCAATGGAAATGTTTGCTAATGTACCAGGACCAATGGAAATGTTTGCTAATGTACCAGGACCAATGGAAATGTTTGCTAATGTACCAGGACCAATGGAAATGTTTGCTAATGTACCAGGACCAATGGAAATGTTTGCTAATGTACCAGGACCAATGGAAATGTTTCCCCATGGACCAGTGACTTGTGGACATGTTTCTTAATTTACCAGGGGCCAGAGGACATGTTTCCCCATGCACCAGGGACTTGTGGACATGTTTTGCAATGTGCCAGGGACCAGTGGACATGTTTTCCAATGTACGAGGGACCAGTGGAAATTTTTCCCAATGGACTAGTGGAAATTTTTCCCATGTACCAGGGTAGGAACCAGTGGAATTTTTTCCCAATGTACCCTAGGTTGGGGTACCGCGCTATCAAGGACCACTAATAATAATATCATTCCCAATGCACCAGGGACCAGTGACATATTTTATGAAGTATTGTTATTATATATTATAAAATATTTTGTATCTGTCATCAGCAAAAATTATCCCCATTTAATACAGATGTTAACAGGTTGGTTCTCTATTGTTAAGGCTGTTTTATAATAAAAACTAGAGGCTATCTCAGGATTGGACAACTGTCTATGTCATGATTGGGCCACTGTCTATGTCAGGATTGTGCAACTGTCTCTAACAGGATTGTTGTTCAAATGTCTATGTCAGGATTGGGCAATAGTCTATGTCAGGATGGGGCAACTGTCTATGTCAGGATTGGGCAACTGTCTATGTCAGGATGAGGCAACTGTCTATGTCAGGATGGGGCAACTGTCTATGTCAGGATTGGGCAATAGTCTATGTCAGGATGGGGCAACTGTCTATGTCAGGATTGTGCAACTGTCTGTGTTAGGATTGGGCAACTGTCTGTCAGGATTGTGCAACTGTCTATGTCAGGATTGGGCAACTGTCTATGTCAGGATTCGGCCACTGTCTATCTCAGGATTAGGCAACTGTCTATGTCAGGATTGTGCAACTGTCTATGTCAGGATTGTGCAACTGTCTATGTCAGGATTCGGCCACTGTCTATGTCAGGATTCGGCCACTGTCTATGTCAGGATTGTGCAACTGTCTATGTCAGGATTCGGCCACTGTCTATGTCAGAATTGTGCAACTGTCTATGTCAGGATTCGGCCACTGTCTATGTCAGGATTGTGCAACTGTCTATGTCAGGATTCGCCCACTGTCTATGTCAGGATTGGGAAACTGTCTATCTCAGGATTGGGAAACTGTCTAAGTCAGGATTGGGCAACTGTCTATCTCAGGATTGGGCAACTGTCTATGTCAGGATTGGGGAACTGTCTATATCAGGATTGGGCCACTGTCTATGTCAGGATTGGGCCATTGTCTATCTCAGGATTGGGCCACTGTCTATCTCAGGATTGGAATACTTTTTGTGCACAGATGTCCACAAATAATGCAGTTATTTTTTCATTCGTGGATCCCCCCATGAAAATGTGTGTAGGTCACATGCGATTGTACGGATGATTACAGTTGTTTGGCTATTCTCAATGTGATTATTTATTTTCAAAGGCTCTCAGAAATAACAATTCACAATTAGTCAATTATTACAAAAATATCATTCGAGTTCTCGGAGCGTATTGCGGGCCTGACTAAACGTTTGAACGTGCCTCGTCTGGCCCGCGGACAGCAGGTTTGCTTAACTCTGTCCTGGACCAGATAAAACTTCCTCCTTTGGTAAATGGTTTCTTCGCGTAAGGGGCGGGTCAAGATATTTGCCGAACCCTCTCCACGAAAAAACATAATTGCAGATGCCCAAAAATAACCCCCCAACCTTTTCTTGTTTCCCCCCCTATATATCTTTTAAGTGCCTCAAACACCCCCCCCCCGGGCCACATTCCATTTTTTATGTTCTTTCCACATTTCTCAGGGATTAGGCTTTGATTTGTACGCATTATCTCCCTTGAACATTAAAACTTAACACTTTCAATTTACAGCCAGGGAGTTTCTTACAGTAAGGGAGTTAATGATGAGTTGAGCTTACAGCCAGGGAGTGAATGATGAGATGAGCTTACAGCGAGGGAGGTAATGATGAGATTAGCTTACACCCAGGGAGTTAATATTGATATGAGCTTACAGCGAGGGCGTTAATGATGAGATGAGCTTACAGCCAGGGAGTTAATGATGAGATGAGCTTACAGGGAGGGCATTAATGATGAGATGAGCTTACAGCCAGGGAGTTAATGATGAGATGAGATTACAGCCAGGGAGTTAATGATGAGATGAGCTTACAGCCAGGGAGTTAATGATGAGATGAGCTTACAGCCAGGGAGTTAATATTGAGATGAGCTTACAGCCAGGGAGTTAATATTGAGATGAGCTTACAGCCAGGGAGTTAATATTGAGATGAGCTTACAGCCAGGGAGTTAATATTGAAATGAGCCTACAGCGAGGGAGTTAATGTTGAGAAGAGCTTACAGAGAGTGAGTTAATCTTGAAATAAGCTTACTGCGAGGGAGTTAAAGTTGAGATGAGCTCACAGAGCTCACAGCGTGGGGTCGCTTTATGCTAAACTCAATCTAGATTTCTGAAGTTTGCTTTAAAACAAAACTCAAACATTAAACTTTTCCACCAGTCTTGACTTATGTAAGGCTCGCGGACCGACAACGGTCCGCGGACCTCCGAGTGGGTTACGCTGCACTAGAGTGGACAATAGTTTGTATACATGTAGAGCTTTCTCGAGGTGCGCGAGTGTTGGCACGGATGATTGCACGACTGGGTCCACAGCTGGGTGCACGGCTGGGTGGTCGTGGAGAAAATTGAGAATAGAGTTATCTTAAAAGATATTCTGCCGTTGGGGGCCAGTGATATTGACCCTCGGCATGAGAAGTGAATCTATTCACGAGAATATAGCGATAAATGGAGATGTTATCTTTACCTGAATGCACACCTAAAGGCAATATCGCCACCAAGCTTAAAAATAGCTGAATGACTTGGAATTTCCTGACTTATATTTATTTTTTTATTTATTTAGGCATTTTTATATAGCGCTTATCATAAAGCTCTAAGCGCTTTACAATTATTAAAACATGTAAACTAAGTAAATACAAATGAGACACTAGGATAGTAACTACTACTCTATAGAAACAATGAAAATGGCTATAAAACGAGGACACTTTGACACTTCAGGATCAACCCGAAACAGAAAATGAGGTAGGCCAAGGAGGGTGCATCACAGGTCATAGGCGGACCTAAACAGATGAGTTTTAAGGGACTTTTTGAAGATGGACGAGGTTTCACTATGACGTATATGGAAGGGGAGCTGGTTCCAGAACGTGGGCCCATGGAAGCAGAAGGAGCGTTCACCGATGGTCTTAGTTTTAGTTCTTGGGATTGAGAGGGTTCTTGGGATTGGGATTTATTAATACCCAAGTTTTGTCAGGGGTCATAAAATGATTTTAAATTCCATATGTCTAAATGTCCTCAATGATCAATTCTATATTGAGACAATATGTCAATGTCATCAATAATCAGTTCTATATTGAGACAATCTGTCAATGTCATTAATTATCAATTCTATATTGAGACAATATTTCAATGTCATCAATAATCAGTTCTATATTGAGACAATTTGTCAATGTCATTAATGATCAATTCTATATTGAGACAATCTGTCAATGTCATTAATGATCAATTCTATATTGAGACAATCTGTCAATGTCATTAATTATCAATTCTATATTGAGAAATCTGTCAATGTCATTAATTATCAATTCTATATTGAGACAATCTGTCAATGTCATTAATTATCAATTCTATATTGAGAAATCTGTCAATGTCATGAATTATCAATTCTATATTGAGACAATATATCAATGTCATGAATTATCAATTCTATATTGAGACAATCTGTCAATGTCATGAATTATCAATTCTATATTGAGAAAATCTGTCAATGTCATGAATTATCAATTCTATATTGAGACAATCTGTCAATGTCATTAATTATCAATTCTATATTGAGACAATCTGTCAATGTCATTAATTATCAATTCTATATTGAGACAATCTCTAAATGTCATCAATAATCAGTTCTATGGTGAAACAATCTCTACACGTTATCAGTGGTGGCCGAGTGGTCAAGATTGAATCAATCCTAATCGGACTGGAGAGGTCAATCCCCCAATTAAAAAATAACAACATCACCAGCACCCCGGGTGGATTTGACTCGTTGAACTTGGAGGAAACTCATCTAAGAGGCGGAAGCTCTGAAGTCAAAAACAGGACATGGATTCCCGTAGGCGGTAAGACATTGACACAATGTAAATTCCAACACCTGTGACGTGGAGTGCATAAAGAGCACAGTGAAACAAAGAAGACTTACTGCTCGCCCTTTACTACATCCTGGTCTATTTCCAGTCGTCTTGACTAAAGAGTCGTCTTGACTACCGTATATACTCGCATGTAAGCCGAATTTAGAACTATAAAATACAATACTGAGATCGGCTTAAATCGGGATCGGCTTATATGCGCATACAACAAAATGTACACAAGGACAGACACTAATGCCAATTTCCCGGCCACACATCAGCTATCTGACTCTTTATTTGGTTGTGTGTACAGAGTACTAATATATATATATATACAGATATTATTATAGCAAACAATGTGGAAAGAGCAGAACACGTTTTTGTGTCATTCCAAAAGGTAAACAAGCTGGTATGTAACATAAACGTAAGCATTTTACATCTTTACACTAACAAATTTCTATGAACCGAAAATATGGAGTAAAATTAGACAATTGTATGGTCGGCTTATATGCGGATTTTTGCAAAAACTTTCCATTTTAAAGCAGTTTTAGGGGGTCAACTTATATGCGATGTAGGCTTATATGCGAGTATATACGGTAAGTATTTCCAATGGATCAAATAGCCATGGTCCAGAGAATGGGGGCTCTCTCCTTTACTTTAAACGAGATACAGCTCAAGTCAAGGCTACTACTCAAGTGGAAAACTGATTTTTGTCATCTTCGTGTCCGAAGGACGTACAATAAAATAATATAAATGTCACAATGACCAGTTATATTGTCACAATGACCAGTTCTAATGTCACAACGACCAGTTCTAATGTCACAACGACCAGTTCTAATGTCACAACGACCAGTTCTAATGTCACAACGACCAGTTCTAATGTCACAATGACCAGTTCTAATGTCACAACGACCAGTTCTAATGTCACAATGACCAGTTCTAATGTCACAACGACCAGTTCTAATGTCACAACGACCAGTTCTATTGTCACAATGACCAGTTCTAATGTCACAATGTCCAGTTCTAATGTCACAACGACCAGTTCTAATGTCACAACGACCAGTTCTAATGTCACAACGACCAGTTCTAATGTCACAATGACCAGTTATAATGTCACAACGACCAGTTCTAATGTCACAACGACCAGTTCTATTGTCACAATGACCAGTTATAATGTCACAATGACCAGTTCTAATGTCACAACGACCACTTCTATTTCCGAATTATTTGTAGTCCAACATCTCGCCTTTTAGGCCCATTTAAAAACATGAACTAATTTGAGATTGGAATTTGAGGGGAATCGTATCAAATAACTGAGATTCAAGACCCCACCACAAACAAACGAACCAACCAACCAACCAACTGACAGAGCAGCCTAAGAAAATAAGCGTATGATAATATAAAGAAACTATTGGCCTGTCTTCGAGCAGACATTTGATTTTCTTACCTGCACAAATCTGTGGAGGAATGTTTGAAAGGTTTTGTCAGTGAAGGTTGTTGTCCAGGTGAAATTCCTTCTAGAATCCAATTTTACACCTACACCTCGAAAACGTCTCATTTATAACTACAACAATTTTCACCCTTCTTTTGTAACATGACCAAAACTGAACACACTGCCCACACACGTGTAATGTTACGCCGTCGACTGACCAGACGAAAGACACAAAGTCGACCACACACACAAAAAGAACACCAAGCAATGTGCGCCGAGCTAATCGTACATCCTGCAAAGGGACGACAACTTCCAAGCTAAAAAAAAACAACAACAATGCTTATTATTACATAAGCAGCACTTGACCTCGCGACTGACGGACCTAAGACACTACTTAAACACAAACAGGCCTGTGATATCAACCATCTTTACTCAGCACTGTGTTAAATAGTATGCATCGCTTTACAATTGTACACTTGAACAGCTTGTGTGCCTTATTTCCTGTTTAATATATTATCCAGATTATGAATTTTAGCTACAGCTCTTCAAAACACAGGTCAATCTACAGACATAATGAACAGGTCAATCTACTAATCTTTATGAACAGGTCAATCTATATATATTTATGAACAGGTCAATCTATATATCTTTATGAACAGGTCAATCAATAGATCTTTATGAACAGGGTAATCTATAGATCTTTATGAAGAGGCCAATCAATAGATCTTAATGAACAGGCCAATCTATAGATCTTTATGAACAGGCCAATCTGTAGATCTTTATGAAGAGGCCAATCAATAGATCTTAATGAACAGGCCAATCTGTAGATCTTTATAAGCAGGTCAATCTATAGAACATGTTAACCGAGAACTAATTTGTTAATTTAAATGCCCCAACAGGGGACGCTGTGCACCAAATTAGAACTCTCCACACTCTCGAGACAAGCCGAGTGGCGTCCCAAGCGTCCAATCGGATAAGCGCTTTAAGGATCCACTAACGTGAAAAAAATGATGGTGACCCAATGGCTTACACGTGCACACTACAAACAACAACAATAGGTCGATGAACTAACTGGTTGATGCACAGCGATAGCCCCATTAGTCGGCATTTACAACGGCGCCATCTCAAGGAAGTCTGAACTTGGCACCTATCGTCCGGATTGAACGGTTGTGTGCACATTGGATAGTTGTTTAGCTTGCGATCCTGGAGAAAGTTGACGTATTATTGGTTGGTTGACCTATGACTGGTTGGTTGACCTGTGACTGCTTTTTTTTACCTATGATTGGTTGGTTGACCCATCAGTCTTTGGTGGACCTATGACTGGTTGTTTGACCTATCAGTCTTTGGTGGACCTATTACTGGTTGGTTGACCTATCAGTCTTTGGTGGACCTATGACTGGTTGGTAGACCTATGAGTCTTTGGTTGACCTATGACTTGACTTTGCTAGGTTTTCTGCTTTTGAGTTGTTTGTGTTCGAGTATAGCTTGAAAAGATGTCAAATTAAATATATGACACATAGATCGGTCAGTGGGGGCGAAAGGGTGGGGTGTTGTGGATTTAGAAGTTTAACGCGTGGCGTGGGAAGGGGGGGGGGAGTTAGAGCGTGGGCTTCCCCTAAATCTACAAATAATGTGTTTGTTTTGTTTTTTTGGCAAACTTATTGCAATGTAGAATTTAAAAGACAGTTTTCTTTCCCACTATGTTCGCCAACTGGATCCGCAGCTGCTAACTGGATCCGCCGCTGCTAACTGGATCCACCACTGCTATCTGACATCGTGATGAAGCAATTATCCATTTGACACGAGAATGAAAGCACATGTAAGACCGTTCAAAGAGATTAGCATCAGTCGACTGGTATAAGTAGCCCACAAAAAAACTTTGTTTAAATAATTAACTTTTTCGAGACTGTAGTGAGATAAAATTAATTTGAATCCATGGCTAGCCATGACGTCAGCCTTGTGTGCTACCATGAATCTTATGGCTAGCCATGACGTTAGGCTTGTGTGTTACCGTGGATCTTATGGCTAGCCATGACGTCAGGCGTCTGTGATTACGTGGATCTTATGGCTAGCCATGACGTTAGGCTGTGTGTTACCATGGATCTTATGGCTAGCCATGAAGTCAGGCGTCTGTTTTTACGTGGATCGTATGGCTAGCCATGACGTCAGGCTGTGTGTTACCATGGATCTTATGGCTAGACATGACGTCAGGCGTGTGGTTTAACATGGCTCTTATGGCTAGCCATGACGTCAGGCGTGTGTGTTACCACGGATCTTATGGCTAAAAATGACGCCAGGCTGTGTGTTACCATGGATCTTATGGCTAGCCATGACGTCAGATTAATGTGTTTCCATGGATCTTATGGCTAGCCATGACGTCAAGTTGTGTGTGTTTCCATGGGTCTTATGGCTAGCCATGAAGTCAGGCGTCTGTGTTTACGTGGATCTGATGGCTAGCCATGACGTCAGGCTGTGTGTTACCATGGATCTTATGGCTAGACATGACGTCAGGTTTGTTTGTTACCATTGATCTTATAGCTGGCCATGACGTCAGGCAGGTATGTTATCATGGATCTTATGGCTAGCCATGCCATGACGACAGGCTTGTATGTTACAATGGATCGTATGGCTTGCCATGACGTCAGCCTAGTGTGTTACCGTGGATCTTATGGCTAGCCATGACGTCAGGTTAGTGTGTTACCGTGGATCTTATGGCTACCTATGACGTCAGGCTTGTGTGCTACCGTGGATCTTATGGCTAGCCATGACGTCAGGCTTGTGTGCTACCCTGGATCTTATGGCTAGCCATGACGTCAGGCAGGTATGTTATCATGGATCTTATGGCTAGCCATGCCATGACGTCAGGCTTGTATGTTACAATGGATCTTATGGCTAGCCAAAACGCCAGCCTTGTGGTGTTACCATGGATATTATGGGTAGCCAAA
This sequence comes from Lymnaea stagnalis, assembly GCA_964033795.1. Classification (NCBI taxonomy): domain Eukaryota; kingdom Metazoa; phylum Mollusca; class Gastropoda; family Lymnaeidae; genus Lymnaea; species Lymnaea stagnalis. The sequence continues at coordinate 611,293 of CAXITT010000004.1, read as the reverse complement.
ACGCCAGCCTTGTGGTGTTACCATGGATATTATGGCTAGCCAAAACGCCAGGCTTGTGGTGTTACCATGGATCTTTTGTCTTTGTTCCTGACTGAATGTTTCTGTTAATAATCCACATCTGACGAACCTTTGCTTCTCATTAGCATGGTTGCGCGTGGTTAGAGAAGGGTGGAGAAGTAGGAGAGGGTTTGGATGGGGTCGGCGTGGTTGGAGAGGGTGGGTTGTTGGGAGGGGGGGATTGGGGGAATGTTGGATTCGTTGAGAATTATCTGTACAACAAGTTGTTCCGTTTGGATAATTCTTTGGGGGGCGTTCCAACAAATCCAGTTGTGGATTGTTGACTTTACTTCATGATGTCATTTAGTTTGCTTGTAACGAATGTTAGACTTTGTTTAACAGACTTCATCGAATTCTTAATTACACGGCTAAAGGTGACTCAATAATCTTACATGGGAATTCTATCAGTCGTGCCTGCTTAACTCTGGTGACGGCTTCTCCATTTTGTCCATCTCTTTCTCTCAAATATAAACAATTTACCCGGTTCTCTAGCTCTGGGAGATGGGGGTGGGGGGGGGGATTGGTCTCTCTCTCTCCCCCCCTCTCTATGTCTTTCTGGTCCCACAATATTCTGACGTATGCTTATTCACACAATTATTTTTTTTTCTCTCTATTTCCCCCAATTTCTGTCTTAAAATGTGTTATTCTGGCTCTTTCTCTACTTCTTTCACTGTGTCCCTCTATCTCCCCACCGACTCTTTACGTTTTTCTTTCTTTTTTTCTTCTCATTTCTCTAGCCCTCTATCCCTCTTTCTGTCGCTCGCTCTGCCTTCTCCATCTGTCCCTCTTTCTGTCGCTCGCTCTGCCTTCTCCATCTGTCTCTCTTTCTGTCGCTCGCTCTGCCTTCTCCATCTGTCCCTCTTTCTGTCGCTCGCTCTGCCTTCTCCATCTGTCCCTCTTTCTGTCGCTCGCTCTGCCTTCTCCATCTGTCCCTCTTTCTGTCGCTCGCTCTGCCTTCTCCATCTGTCTCTCTTTCTGTCGCTCGCTCTGCCTTCTCCATCTGTCTCTCTTTCTGTCGCTCGCTCTGCCTTCTCCATCTGTCTCTCTTTCTCTTGCCGTTTATCTCTCTACCTCTATGTATATCTCTTATTCTCCTTGCGTTTATCGTTATACATCTCCCTCCTTAAGTTTCCATCCATTTCTACGTCTCTCCCCCTCTCTCTCTCTCTCTATCTCTCTCTTTCTTTCCGTCTCTGCATCTCTATGAATATCGCCTCTCCTTTCATCTATCTCAATCTCTCTCCCCCTCTATTTCCCTCGCTCTGAATCTCTATTTGTATCTCCTCTTTTTTTTCCCGTTTATATCCGTGATTTTCTCTCTGTATCTCTCTATTTCTCCCCTCTCCTACTGTCTCTCTCTCTCTCATTCACACACCATTTCCTTCTCTCTCTCTATCTCTATACCTCTCTCTCCCTCGCCCGTCCCATCCCAATGACTAGTGCCCTCTAGTGGCCACAAGGGCAATCTATCAAAATGCAAAAGGGGTAGCTAGGGAAAACGGTACAGCCTCATCAATAGGCGCGCCTGTCACGTGGTCTGGCTTCTCCAGAGTGAGATCAATGAGATGAGGTTTCTTACATTCACGTGCTGCATTTCAACGACTACTTCCGGCGTCCTCGGTCTATCTGGGTAATTGTTGACAACAGCGGCGCGGTCCGGAGCCACGACTTGAAGATAAAGCGACCGCCATCTTTTTTTTTATTTATTGGATTTGTAGAGTTCTTGTTTATTTACCATCTCCACTTTTCCCCTGTTTTACGCCACCGTGATCTAATTAGATGAGGAGTGGGGATAAGTCATATCACCGCGCGCTTAATATTACGTAGCTATAGGATGATATCTTCTATTTACGACATGCAATCGTGCCCTGTATTGAACCACCAATTAATTCTGAGGTCACATGCATATGGCTTCATAAGTCCAAACTACTGGGGAAAATAGCAGAGCGCCTTAAGACATTCTATGATTGGTCTTAACAAGTATGTTCTATTACATGCAGTTGATATCGGTGTTCTAGCATTAGTATGAGAAGTGGTGAACAATTTACAGGGGCAGAAAGTAAAGATGGCGTGAGGAGAAGTGGTTAAACCATTTAACCTGGCAGAAAGTAAAGATGGTATGAGGAGAAGTGGTTAAACCATTTAACCTGGCAGAAAGTAAAGATGGTATGAGGAGAAGTGGTTAAACAATTCAACTTGGCAGAAAGTAAGGACACTCAGAATTATAGAGGTAAATTTGACGATCAAGCTTCTTCCTCTGGGTCTCTATTTTCTCCGCCCCTGGTTCAGACCTACGTCATCAAATACATAACGTTAAAATATATTTTTTAAATTTTGTTTTTCAGCGTCTATAATTGAAAATCGAAACGTAATCATTGTGCAGGATGTTGTTTCAAATGAGAACCTAAGAATAGCTCGCCCATGGAACTCGACTTCAATTTTCACGTGATGTTCATTCATTACTGTACAGTGGTGAACTGTTGTACCGCTCTACCGAGCTGGACATCTTGACAATGAGCTCAATGAAAAGTACTCTCAGATCAAACAAACAAGGAAACAGATCAAAACGCCAACACATCAAAAGGTCACGTATCAAATGTGTATTTACAAAGTGTTCCAGCAAAACGCCTTCCCATCTCATGGGCTCCCACTATAAACCTCCCCCACACACTTGGTCTCAACATTAAAAGTCATCACATCATTTAGGACATAATTAAATCGCTCTCCAATTTAAAAAAAAGATATATCTCCAATTTGAGACGCCCTCAGATCATCATTGGTCTCCTATTCAATATGCCCTCAGATCACTATAGGTCTCCTATTCCAAATGCCCTCAGATCACTATAGGTCTACTATTCCAAATGCCATTTAATCACTATAGGTCTCCTTTCCAAATGCCTTTTAATCATTAAAAGTCTCCTACTCAAAATACACTTTAATCACTATAGGTTTCCTATTCAAAATTCCCTCTGATCACTTTAGGTGTCCTATTCAAATGCCCTATAGTCACTAAAGGTCCCATTCCAAATGCCATCTAATCACTATAGTTCTCCTTTTAAAAATGCCATGTTATCACAAAAGGAATTTTATTCAGTATGCTCTGTAATGACTATAGGTCTCCAATTCCAAATGCCCTCTGATCACTGTACGTCCCCTATTCAAAGCGGTATCTATTGAATAGGTCTCCTGATAAAATCCATTACACTGTATTTTAAATGTCAACTTTATCGACTTATTTATAAAACAACTCATGTTAATTGTCGATCAGGTCTATGGAGAGTGTCATATGGGGTGGGGGAGGGGGAGGTGAGAGCTGGCGCAGTTTATGATGGTGCCACACAGGGGATTGAGAGCTGGCGCAGTTTATGATGGTGCCACACAGGGGATTGAGAGCTGGCGCAGTTTATGATGGTGCCACACAGGGGATTGAGAGCTGGCGCAGTTTATGATGGTGCCACACAGGGGATTGAGAGCTGGCGCAGTTTATGATGGTGCCACACAGGGGATTGAGAGCTGGCGCAGTTTATGATGGTGCCACACAGGGGGGATAATAAAGGCTTTATTTAACTGAAGAAACTAGGTAAACCTGAAGACTTGACATTGAAGATTTACCGCCCTTCATGTATGTCGCTCTCTCATTTAACTGATATTCCTGATCCATACATTTGGGTCTTTATTGGCATATTTTTCTTTCAAATCGGAATGGAAGACAGGAGATTACCATGGCAACATCTAATGTACAACCGCTCAGGTCAGTCGCATTGCGCCTTTAATTTACTGTCTTCTCCGTTCGTCAAATTTCGTCCTCATTTTCTCATACACTAAACCCTGTCTCGCTCTTTCGATGTCTAGCTCTTTTGTTTCAATGTCTCGCTCTTTTGTTTCACTGTCTAGCTCTTTTGTTTCAATGTCTCGCTCTTTTGTTTCAACGTCTAGCTCTTTTGTTTCAATGTCTCGCTCTTTTGTTTCAATGTCTCGCTCTTTTGTTTCAACGTCTAGCTCTTTTGTTTCACTGTCTAGCTCTTTTGTTTCAATGTCTCGCTCTTTTGTTTCAACGTCTAGCTCTTTTGTTTCAATGTCTCGCTCTTTTGTTTCAACGTCTAGCTCTTTTGTTTCAATGTCTCGCTCTTTTGTTTCAATGTCTCGCTCTTTTGTTTCAATGTCTCACTCTTTTGTTTCAATGTCTCGCTCTTTTGTTTCAATGTCTCACTCTTTTGTTTCAATGTCTCGCTCTTTTGTTTCAATGTCTCGCTCTTTTGTTTCAATGTCTCGCTCTTTTGTTTCAATGTCTCGCTCTTTTGTTTCAATGTCTCGCTCTTTTGTTTCAATGTCTCGCTCTTTTGTTTCAATGTCTCGCTCTTTTGTTTCAATGTCTCGCTCTTTTGTTTCAATGTCTCGCTCTTTTGTTTCAATGTCTCGCTCTTTTGTTTCAATGTCTCGCTCTTTTGTTTCAATGTCTCGCTCTTTTGTTTCAATGTCTCGCTCTTTTGTTTCAATGTCTCGCTCTTTTGTTTCAATGTCTCGCTCTTTTGTTTCAATGTCTCGCTCTTTTGTTTCAATGTCTCGCTCTTTTGTTTCAATGTCTCGCTCTTTTGTTTCAATGTCTCGCTCTTTTGTTTCAATGTCTCGCTCTTTTGTTTCAATGTCTCGCTCTTTTGTTTCAATGTCTCGCTCTTTTGTTTCAATGTCTCGCTCTTTTGTTTCAATGTCTCGCTCTTTTGTTTCAATGTCTCGCTCTTTTGTTTCAATGTCTCGCTCTTTTGTTTCAATGTCTCGCTCTTTTGTTTCAATGTCTCGCTCTTTTGTTTCAATGTCTCGCTCTTTTGTTTCAATGTCTCGCTCTTTTGTTTCAATGTCTCGCTCTTTTGTTTCAATGTCTCGCTCTTTTGTTTCAATGTCTCGCTCTTTTGTTTCAATGTCTCGCTCTTTTGTTTCAATGTCTCGCTCTTTTGTTTCAATGTCTCGCTCTTTTGTTTCAATGTCTCGCTCTTTTGTTTCAATGTCTCACTCTTTTGTTTCAATGTCTCACTCTTTTGTTTCAATGTCTAGCTCTTTTGTTTCACTGTCTAGCTCTTTTGTTTCAATGTCTCGCTCTTTTGTTTCACTGTCTCGCTCTTTTGTTTCAATGTCTCACTCTTTTGTTTCAATGTCTCACTCTTTTGTTTCACTGTCTAGCTCTTTTGTTTCACTGTCTAGCTCTTTTGTTTCAATGTCTAGCTCTTTTGTTTCACTGTCTCGCTCTTTTGTTTCAATGTCTAGCTCTTTTGTTTCAACGTCTAGCTCTTTTGTTTCAATGTCTCGCTCTTTTGTTTCAATGTCTCGCTCTTTTGTTTCAATGTCTAGCTCTTTTGTTTCAATGTCTCGCTCTTTTGTTTCAATGTCTCGCTCTTTTGTTTCAATGTCTCACTCTTTTGTTTCAATGTCTCACTCTTTTGTTTCAACGTCTCACTCTTTTGTTTCACTGTCTCACTCTTTTGTTTCAATGTCTCACTCTTTTGTTTCAATGTCTCGCTCTTTTGTTTCAATGTCTCACTCTTTTGTTTCAACGTCTAGCTCTTTTGTTTCAATGTCTCGCTCTTTTGTTTCAATGTCTCGCTCTTTTGTTTCAATGTCTAGCTCTTTTGTTTCAATGTCTCGCTCTTTTGTTTCAATGTCTCGCTCTTTTGTTTCAATGTCTCACTCTTTTGTTTCAATGTCTCGCTCTTTTGTTTCAATGTCTCGCTCTTTTGTTTCAATGTCTCGCTCTTTTGTTTCAATGTCTCGCTCTTTTGTTTCAATGTCTCGCTCTTTTGTTTCAATGTCTCACTCTTTTGTTTCAATGTCTCACTCTTTTGTTTCAATGTCTCACTCTTTTGTTTCAATGTCTCGCTCTTTTGTTTCAATGTCTCGCTCTTTTGTTTCAATGTCTCGCTCTTTTGTTTCAATGTCTCGCTCTTTTGTTTCAATGTCTCGCTCTTTTGTTTCAATGTCTCGCTCTTTTGTTTCAATGTCTCGCTCTTTTGTTTCAATGTCTCGCTCTTTTGTTTCAATGTCTCGCTCTTTTGTTTCAATGTCTCGCTCTTTTGTTTCAATGTCTCGCTCTTTTGTTTCAATGTCTCGCTCTTTTGTTTCAATGTCTCGCTCTTTTGTTTCAATGTCTCGCTCTTTTGTTTCAATGTCTCGCTCTTTTGTTTCAATGTCTCGCTCTTTTGTTTCAATGTCTCGCTCTTTTGTTTCAATGTCTCGCTCTTTTGTTTCAATGTCTCGCTCTTTTGTTTCAATGTCTCGCTCTTTTGTTTCAATGTCTCGCTCTTTTGTTTCAATGTCTCGCTCTTTTGTTTCAATGTCTCGCTCTTTTGTTTCAATGTCTCGCTCTTTTGTTTCAATGTCTCGCTCTTTTGTTTCAATGTCTCGCTCTTTTGTTTCAATGTCTCGCTCTTTTGTTTCAATGTCTCACTCTTTTGTTTCAATGTCTCACTCTTTTGTTTCAATGTCTCACTCTTTTGTTTCAATGTCTCGCTCTTTTGTTTCAATGTCTCGCTCTTTTGTTTCAATGTCTAGCTCTTTTGTTTCACTGTCTAGCTCTTTTGTTTCACTGTCTCACTCTTTTGTTTCAATGTCTCGCTCTTTTGTTTCACTGTCTAGCTCTTTTGTTTCACTGTCTAGCTCTTTTGTTTCAATGTCTCGCTCTTTTGTTTCAATGTCTCGCTATTTTATTTTAAACAACTCTTTTCTCAGTTTTCTTACCTGTACTACCATGACATTTGCTGAACAATGACATCTTAGTTACAGCCCAAAAGCAGTGATTGATCTTTCACCATTGTTTTAATATGTTTGTTTTTTTCTGGTCTGTAAATTAAAATAATAATTATGAAGTGCGTTATTAGAACGCGTGTTTTGTCAAGTAACTTTAGTAGATATTTGCTATGAGAACACCCATTCTAAGACACATTAAAAAATAGTATTTAATTAAATCTATAACCAATTCCTACTCATTAATATATTTTATTCTTGTGTTGCTATTTTGTGATTGCGTACAGCCAAGTTTTGCAATAGTTCACATCACTCTATTCTCAGATGTGCCTCCGTTTTCTAAATCGAGTGTTTTGATTTAATTGAGATTTAAATGTTAATGCTGTTTACTGGGTATACCCGTTTATATAGGCACGTTCCTTTACAGGCCGAAACAGCCTGCTCATAAACCGACCCCATAAACTAACACGCTAGTAGAAACAATTCGAGGACAAAACGTGAGAACCTATTTTGCACACGGCTTTATGACGACTCCCATTAACTACTTATGTCCTTATGTCCTTAGAGAAAATTATAAAAATCTTCTATGACTCGCTGATAAGCCGCCCACTCCAGTTTTTCCTCTGTAATACTTTTAACAAACAAAATAACCTTTGAACGAGTCGACTAGAGTTAAGTGAGTTTTCAAGTGTAAATTGAAGTGTCAATAAATATAACAAGATCTGCCTGTGAGATCCTATACTTTTGTCGTGGATACTGGAAAAAAGCATAGACTTGTAGTGTAAATAAATAATACAAAAACTTCATTGTGATGATTCACATACTGTTATTCTTTGCAAGTCTCTCATCCCCTCTCCAGGACACAAAAACACACAGCTGTCCATAAGGACACATCACATATCAGAGAACTCTGTTCTTCACAGAGTTCGAGAATCACCATATACAATGGTACCTCGATATACGAGTGCACTAACATACGAGATTTTTAAAATACGAGCCGTCGAGCGAGCGATGTCTTGCTTTGAAATACGAGAAATTCCACATGTTGTGGCGACCCCAAACAAACAAATATGCAGAGTATATGTGTTTTCCGATGGTCTTGTGCGACCTCTGAGAAAGGATTTTTCGATCCCCAAAGGGGTCACGACCCACATGTTGAGAACCGCTGACATAACCTTTAGACATCTCTAAAATATGTCAAATTTATTACAAGTCTAAAAAAGTATACAGAATAACTGTTATAACCGCAGCTCCGATAATATTTCATCGTTTTAAAAAAAGTGACTAATGAAGGAAACCTCATTTAAAGAAGTTTCTCAGAATCTAGACCAATTCAGATCTGGACCCAAATGATGCCTCGCACAGAACGCCAACGACCAACGAGAAACAAATTGTCGTCCTGCACTTCTCGTGCAAATGACTCGCGGGAAAGGACCAAGCGCTAACCCGGTAAAGTTACATTTTATTCTTAAAGACTCCTATTTTACTCGTCACATTATGCGAGACGTAAAACACCAGCTTTGATTCCGTCGTTATTTCGGTACTACAATTACTGGGACTTCTTCCCGACCCGTTCTGAGACCAGCCCCCTCTCCCCGGCGCCCGCCCCCCCCCCCCAACCCCCGAAACTTTTACAGTGATCCTAGCGCTCTGTCTTACACTTTGCATAAACGTCAGACTCGTGGGGCATCAATAAAAGGAAGGCTCCAGGCTGGAGAGCTCTTCAGCGCCGCTTTAAGCCCCGTGGCAGAAGCCCTCGACAACTGGCCCGTGTTGATACTGTACGGTCCGTGGACGGAGGAAGGATGTTATCACGCCATGACACCATTGTCTCGCGTGTTCTCGTTTGTGAGGCGAGATTTGAACCCCCCTTTAGACCAAAGATTTAAAGAGCTGTATTTTATTTTTTTATTTTTTTCGACAAGTGCTTGATATTGCAATGATGTGGTTGACAATGTTTTATTATGACCATGATTTTAAGAGTTCAAAGATTGGATGAATATGCCAGTGTACATTGCCAGTGCACATTGCCAGTGCACATTGCCAGTGCACATTGCCAGTGCACATTGCCAGTGCACATTGCCAGTGTACCTTGCCAGTGTACCTTGCCAGTGTACGTTGCCAGTGTACATTGCCAGTGTACATTGCCAGTGTACATTGCCAGGGTACATTGCCAGTGTACATTGCCAGTGTACATTGCCAGTGTACATTGCCAGTGTACATTGCCACTGTACATTGCCAGTGTACATTGCCAGTGTACATTGCCAGTGTACATTGCCAGTGTACATTGCCAGTGTACACCAGTACATCTGAGAACATTTCAACACGAAAACGCAATTCTCCAGTGTTCACATTCAAACCCCCAAGATCGAATTTTGCTATTTCGTTGTCAACATCAGTGCTTCTCAAACTGGTTGACCGCGAGAACTGGATTGTGTTGCTGGGATTATTGTCAACCAGGGTCCTTCACGCTTAGGAGTTTGAGAGCTAACAGTCCCCCACAACGTCATGTCATGAATCTGTTGACAGGAATATCATTACGAATACAACTTCAACTGTGATTTAAAAAAAAAATTAAACTAAGAAGATAATCTCAAACGTTTGTAACTTGGTCGCCTTGTACGAGACTCGCTCTGAAACTCGTGGCTAGAACCAACCGGGGGTAAACTAACACACATTACGGCGGTCAATAATGCGCTGGACACACTTGGCAATTATTTCAGATCTGTTTTCAGTGGCTTGGGAATTAAACAGATTTCCAAGTTGATCACTGCAGGAGAATGCCCCCACATAAATATGTGCAGAGATCACGTTGGTTCACGTGGGATCACGTGGGATCACATTGCAAATCTTAAACAGTCGACGACTACTCTTTAAACCCAGTGGCGGCCATCCGCGTCCACTAAAATTTATCCGGCCCATCATTTCAAAACGAAAAATCTCGTGGTAACAACTTAGATCATATAATGAGCTGAAAATTAATTGTTAACAAATGAGTACTGCTTCCAAACAGTGTTTGCTTGTGACATCATTGGACCACTGCTAACGCTAGTATCGTCCATCGATCAATTTCAAAAGCCAAAGAAAAAAAAATTTGTAACACAGCACCAGTAGGCAGACATTCCGTCAACGTCTTCCTCGTCTAACTGATCACGTGATCAAAGCGCGGTAAATTGGCTCTGCAAAAAAGAAGTAGTGCTAAAAAAGTAAACCTAATATAAAACGAAACGAAATTAGGAACGCCATGGCGCAATTATTCATGAGAGAAGAGAAAAGCTAATTTTGATAGTCTCACCCAAACCGAATCTCGTCGTGATTTGATCCGGGTTGCCGCCACTAAGTCCTATTAACTTTTATACAGTAATTGGTACTAGTGTCATTCTTCTTTACAGGACAGAGGGAGAGAGAAAGAGAGGCAGAGAGAGAGAGAGAGAGAGAGAAAGAGAGGCAGAGAGATATATAGAGTGAGAGAGTGAGAATGAGAGAGAGGGGCAGAGAGAGAGGCATTGAGATAGCGAGGTATAGAGAGAGAGGCATAGAGAGAGTGAGAATGAGAGAGTCGGTGAGAGAGAGAGAGAGTGAGAGAGTCGGTGAGAGAGAGAGAGAGAGGAAGACAAAAGGAGAGAGCCTGATCGGCAAAAATAAAATAATTATGCATAAAATAACTTAGACGATTGACCGTAATCTGCCCCTGGGGCCCTCGCAATGCACTTTGTGTTCTGGAGACAGTAAAGGCTGGACGTCGTCTCGTGTTGCCCTACCCACCGAGAGGAGGGCCAAACAGTGTTTGATTTGAGCCTTATTAGACCAGAGTATTCGCTAACTTGGCAAGCGTTCTATGGAAACTGAATCCATCAAAGATGTCCTGGCCAGAAGACGTAAATTCGGATTTCGGTGGTTCTAACACGCTTTTGAGAAGCCCTAGTTGGCTTAGTTGGGCCCCTTCTTGACAGGAAAAGACCCCACTAAACAGAGATTCAATTCTTATTTTCTAAATTAAAATAATTTTAAAAAACACATAACTATGAGAAGCCCTAGCGCTAACTGTAGTAAATGAACGGACATCTCAAAAGGATTGAGAACCATTGGAAAAATGCTTTAGCAAATTTGCCGTGCAGCATTTCGCAACCATCACGTGTTTATTTCATGTAAAGTTATAATGACAGACAAAAATCATTTTTTGGTAACAATAGTCTTCACAATCATTAAAGGGCTAATTTTCAATTCTTCTATTATTTTTTATAAACAAACAGCATTAAATTCTAATTTTTTAAAACTATTCTATTCAAAAGTCTCAAAGTTCCCTCCAATTTAAATTCCCCACTTCAAAATTGAGTCTTTGACTTCAAGACATTCAATTCCTCTAACCGTTGCCTCTGTTGCCGCCCAGGGAGATAGTGGGATGAGCCCCTGGCACGGCGAGAAGTTCTATGAGAAGATCAGAGGTCACTCCGTCAGTTAATGATGGCAATCCTATGCGCTGATTGGCGTCTTAGATCTCACGTGACTGACATTCTAGATCTCTCGTCGGCGATTGGTTTGGCTTCTGTAAGTTCGCCATTAAATCAAATTCATTCCTTTATTATAATTTGGTTGTTGTTGTTGAAAAATGACCTACTTTAACCAAACACAATGATTCATGCAAACAGAATGGAGTAGTTCATGAACTGGTATTTTTAAATTTGAATGGCAACGATGAACACACAAACTAACAAGCAGGGGTGGTTTAAACATTAGATAAAATAAGATATTTTGTTGCAACATCAAGGAAGATGGGCCCTTCATAGGCGTGCTCATTTTGCCTTATTTGCTATGGACAATATGTTACTCAATAAATGGGACTCCAAAGGTGATTCTTTTAATAGAAAATCCATGTTACTTGACAATGGAGGCGGCAGGCTGTCCTTTAGTGCTCACTAAATATAAGCCATTCATTGCTTATTAAATACCTGTCATTCTTCGTTCGATTAAAAACTGTCATGTCCTGTTAACTAAATAACTACCATTCATTGTTCAGTAAATAGTTGTCATTCATCGTTCCGTAAAAGAACTGTCATTCTTTGTTCATTAAATAACTGCCATTCATATATAGTTCAGTTTTTAAAAAACAAGCTGTCATCCATCAGTGTAAAAAAACTGTCATTTAGTATGTACTAAATACCTGGGGCTTTATTTGTTCAGTAAATAACAGTCTCTTTTCCCTTAGTAAATACCTGTTATTTTGTTTTCAGTAGATAATAAATTTAGACTGGTTTTTCCCCTCATCCAACTATTGTATAAAGTAATCAAAAAGTTCATCTTTGACATTGATAGGGGCGAATCTTTAAAATCATATCTCTTTGATGGAGCACTGATGCTGGTGAATTATACATGGGCATCAGGGCGAGCACAAAATGTTAAACTTGTACTCAAACATAATGCCGCTGTATGCATACAGAGACATGAATGATTCAGTCAAAGAAATATCTAAGCAGATTCCTCAACGGTAAGGCCACTGTAAACCTGAAATAAATGAGAGCCACTATTTTTTTTTTTTTTTAAATCCTTTTAACGGATGAGACAATAGATCGTCCATTACCTAGACTTTAAGAAGGAAAATGTTAGAGTGAAAGGTATCCATATTTCAGGAAGTACAAATGATTCCGTTTAGAACAGTAGTTCTCAACCTGTGGGTCGCGACCGGTTTGGTGTTCGAACGACTCTTTTACGGGGGAGGGGGGGTCGCCTGAGACCATCGGATGACCCGTACCATCTCCAGTTATGACGTAGCAAGGAACATAAGTTTGTGGTTGGGGGTTGCCACAACATGGGGAACTGTATTAAAGGGTCGCGGCATTAGGAAGGTTGAGAACCACTAGTTTAGAAGAAAAAGAAGAAAAAATGTATTTATTCTTGTTCGAAGGGAAATTATTTTTTTAAATAATAAAATAATTTCCATATACTGTTTCTTGTTCCTAAGATTATATTGATGATTATATGCATGTAATCGGATGTGTGTGTGTGGTGGGGGGGGTGGTTGTAACGTGACTGAAAGTAATCAAGGGCATGTAACATGAGAATGTAAAGCGGTTCATGGTAAAGAGAATAGTAAATTCTTCCAAGAGGTAGCATAAGTCAAAATCCGGCTTACAAAACATAGCATTATCAAGACTACCGCATTTTAATAATAAGAAAAAGAGGGGAGGGGGGAAGTTGATAGTGCTTTGAAAAAACTGCATTTTTATCCGTTCTCACAACACATGACTATTCATGCCACACATGCCTTTCCATACAACACATGCCTTTTCATACAACACATGACTATTCATACCACACATGCCTTTTCATACAACACATGACTATTCACACAACATATGCCGATTCATATAACATTGTTCTATGACAAACAAACCAAACACGAGTAATAAGGATAAATTACGCTATAACTTAGAACACGTGACAAAATAATCAGCCCGATTCAACTTCAACAACCAAACTGTTGGTTGCCACGTAAGAAAATGTCATCAAAATTCAACATTTCTGTCACGGCTTTTGAAACTTTAAAATGTGTCAAGAATAAAAAGCCTTCCTATATTTTAAATACATAGTTGTCTTGATATTCTTGTACCAGCAGACGTGAACATAGTCCTGAAAACATTGTCTGCTTTACCTTCCTATTTAACCATTTGGAGCAGAGATTACCGAGTGTTTTGGTTGGCCTGCACACCCACCCCCTCCCCTCCCCCCCCACCCTTTCGTACAACGTAACAATGCAATTTGAGACAGGACAACTGTGTCATCTATATATTTTTAGTTTTACAAAATACGAAAAGAATGTGCAAATAATAACTGTCGATGCGTATGTAATAACTGTCAGTATTTATATAATAACTGTCAGCTTGTAAATAAAAACTGTCTGTTTGCATGTATCAACTGCCACAACAACAACACCATTAAAACAACTATTTAAAATAATATAATTAAAATTGAAAAAGATTGACATACTCCGTTACTTAGGGGAAGATGATGTCTCTCGCTTATATGTAGAAAGGGGATGTCACTCCGTTATTTGTAGAAAGGGGATGTCACTCTGTTATTTAGGGGGAGGGGATTCACTCCCTTGTTATGGATATGGATGTCACTACGTTATTTATTGGAGGAAGACATCACTCCGTTATTGGTAGGAAGGGGTGTCAATTTTTAAATTAAAAATTTTCTAATTTTAAACAATCTTTATTCAATTAATTTTAAGAGTATTTATTTGAGGTCGAAATTGCTCCTTTTACTATGGGTACCGTGAAATTCAGTGGCGGTCACCTTCTGCGCATATCAAAAATGACGCAAAAACTGTTGTGGCCATTTAACATCCGGCTCAGGGATGACTTCGTTGTTTGGCGTGTTACGTGACAGTTTTCTAATAATACAACATCTTAATCCATTAGGGACAAATGGTAAAAAATAAAGTAAAATCTTAGTTAAGTTGTGAAAATTGTATGTATGTTTTGAATTGTTTTTACTTGTGACGTGACGCTAAGGTGGCGTAATTTGTGAACGATCACATAGAGATACAGCGGGATATTATTAAGTTTGATTTACGAAATGGAAAACTCAACTGATATTCTTTAAGTATCTTAAACGCTTGTCCTGACTTGTTAAGTCCATTTTCAAGTACATCATTTCATATAGTGTTTAGCGCCTTAAATACTTTTTTTTTTCTTTTCAAATACATAAATATATTCACAGCACATTTAAATAATAAAGATATTTGGTAATTTAAACTTCAAAACCAGGTAGACGGCCCACTAGTGTATCACAAAACCAATCCCTCGCTGATTTGTCTTACGTGAGAGAGAGCAAACGTAAGGAGGTGTTGAAGAAAGCTCCAGAGTCACTTCTCTTCACTAGACAACTTATAGATTCAGTCTCATTCTCTCCACTCAACAACTTATGGATTACTTCTCCTCCTTACCTGAAAACATCAGAAAAACCTGTTTGTCGCACACCTGTAATGGCATGGCCCGAGGGGGGCATCGACTGGGGGCGCATTACGTGTCGATATTCGGATCGAACTGCCGTTTGTTTGTAGAAAGTCAAGGAGTCCAGGTGCTACCATTCCATCCCCTCCCCTCCCAGAGACCTCCTCCAACAACGACTGCGGCTAATGACTATAATCACGACACAGCTCCTCCTCCCCCGGCTCTGGTGATGTGTACACACGGTTGAACAGCGTGGCCAGACCTGAAGCTAATGCCAGAGCGGTGGAAGTGCTTCCATTCACGAACTAACATTTGCAGATTTCTTAGTCTTAAAATGCCGTGATGTTATCTTCGCGGGTAAACCCTCGGCACCGCTGATCGCTCGGCTCTCGTTATAGCCTCGGCACCATGCTCACAGTCATCAATAACAATAAATATCAGAATGTACGAAAAAAACACAAAAAAGAATAACATTTAGTCGAAGTAGGGCTCAGCTCTGCCGTCAAGAAAATCTTGCTCACACGCCCTCAATGATATTGTTGTTGCCCTGCTACTGCACATGCCCTCAAAGGACATATTGTTGCCCTGCTACTGCATTTGTCCTCAAAGGACATATCGTTGTTGCCCTGCTACTGCACATGCCTCAAAGGACAGATTGTTGTTGCCCTGCTACTGCACTTGTCCTCAAAGGACAGATTGTTGTTGCCCTGCTACTGCACTTGCCCTCAAAGGACAGATTGTTGTTGCCCTGCTACTGCACTTGTCCTCAAAGGACAGATTGTTGTTGCCCTGCTACTGCAATTGCCTTCAAAGGACAGATTGTTGTTGCCCTGCTACTGCACTTGTTCTCAAAGGACAGATTGTTGTTGCCCTGCTATTGCATTTTTCCTCAAAGGACAGATTGTTGTTGCCCTGCTTACTGCACTTGCCCTCAAATGACATATTGTTGTTGCCCTGTTACTGCACTTGCCCTTAAGGGACAGATTATTGTAATCCTACTACTGCACCGGATTACAAAACAGTTGCCATCATCCACTCCCTTCAAGATACGTATTTCATGTTCAATTTATTTGCTTATTAAATTCATAAAGACTTGCGGATACCGTCCGAAAAATAACGTTACAAAATATTGGGTTGGATGATAGTCTTCCTTGGTGTATCCAATGGGCTGGATGATAGTCTTCCTTGGTGCATCCAATGGGCTGGATGATAGTCTTCCTTGGTGTATCCAATGGGTTGGATGATAGTCTTCCTTGGTGCATCCAATGGGCTGGATGATAGTCTTCCTTGATGCATCCAATGGGCTGGATGATAGTCTTCCTTGGTGCATCCAATGGGCTGGAAGATAGTCTTCATTGGTGTATCCAATGGGCTGGATGATAGTCTTCCTTGGTGTATCCAATGGGCTGGATGATAGTCTTCCTTGGTGTATCCAATGGGTTGGATGATAGTCTTCCTTGGTGTATCCAATGGGCTGGATGATAGTCTTCCTTGGTGTATCCAATGGGCTGGATGATAGTCTTCCTTGGTGCATCCAATGGGCTGGATGATAGTCTTCCTTGGTGTATCCAATGGGCTGGATGATAGTCTTCCTTGGTGCATCCAATGGGTTGGATGATAGTCTTCATTGGTGCATCCAATGGGCTGGATGATAGTCTTCCTTGGTGTATCCAATGGGCTGGATGATAGTCTTCCTTGGTGTATCCAATGGGCTGGGTGATAGTCTTCCTTGGTGTATCCAATGGGCTGGATGATAGTCTTCCTTGGTGTATCCAATGGGCTGGATGATAGTCTTCCTTGGTGTATCCAATGGGTTGGATGATAGTCTTCCTTGGTGTATCCAATGGGTTGGATGATAGTCTTCCTTCGTGTATCCAATGGGTTGGATGATAGTCTTCCTTGGTGTATCCAATACCTGTAGACCTGTATCATTTGTTGCAAACTATTTGTTAAGTGAAACGGCTAGAAAATGTCTTATAATTGCATGTGGTCAGAACAAACAAGGACGATGCCTTTATTAGTTTTCTTCCTTCCGCGGCAAAGTTTAGATATTTGATTGATATAATTTTTTTTTTCCTTAACATGTCTTGGTTTTCAAATGACTCTACTGACCATAACTGTTTAGCGGGTATGGGAGCACTCTTTTAATCTTTCAACTGTTCTTTAAATTCATTTTTTTTTAAATGTACGTATATGTTTACACCGAGTCAATGGAATAATCAATACTGTAATTAACTGAGCCCATCATCACGCTCTAGTTTTGACAGCGACAAACAACGTTTCTATTCAGTTCATTCTGTGGTAAGTGGTAAGTCCAGTTCATAATTTAGCTAAGATGTTTACGCCGGGATTGTCACGTACAGCAGTGGCACTAACGATCGTCGGTGTTCCACATACGATTTAATAGCTAAATATGTTAACGTAACAAATGATGGGTGTCAAAGGATAAGTCACCTGTGAGCAATATGAATAAGTGGCTCTGCTACCGTAAGAAGTAAGGCCCTAGGAGAGTTTATTACTGTAAGAAGTAAGGCCCTGGACGGTTCGCTACTGTAAGAAGTAATGCCCTGTAGGGTTTGCTACTGTAAGAAGAAAGGCCTGTAGAGTTTGCAACTGTGAGAAGTAAGGCTCTGGATGCTCTGCTACTGTTCTTCGGGGTGAGGTAATGCCCCCCCCCCTTTTGAGAAAGTCAACTCCACCCCCCCCCCCTTTTCCAGAAAGATTTGTACAACAATAAAGCGAAAATATTGTTAGAATTTTTTTTTCTAAATATAGCATTATTATTATGGTATTAAAGGTGACTTTCAACTGTTGAAATCATTAAAATAGTGGAACCAATGAAACATCGCTACGTTCGATATCTTTGGTGATCCGAACCATTTTAAGGCAAATCTAGATACAGCATACGATTCATGATACCGTATTGTAAAAAGATAAATAAAAATAGTTCACTCCATAATATAAGCTTCACCTCTACTTCCCGTTGATCCCGTAAACTAGTATTTTAAAAAAAAATATGTTTCATGTCTGAAACCAGCTTTTCTTTTAAGGTATCGGGGGTGGGGGTGGGTTGGAGAATGTCAGCTGCCCCCCCCCCTCGACACCCACGCCCTTGAGAAAAAGTGTGAATTACAAGGACATTGTAAAGTTCATAAATTTTTTATGAAGAGTTGCAAATACTTTTCACCCATAACGATTAGTCGGAGGGTGGAGCCAATGAAATATTGGTAGGATCGGAATATATTTTTACTGGTTTTTTTAATTTACTTCTCCCCCCCCCCCAAAACCGCAACAGCCTTACTTTAAAAATTAACATCATGTGGAAAAAGTGGCCTCTCCAAAGGGAAAATACGTAATAAAGTCTTATATTGTAATAATTTGAATTAGTCTTGTTCGTCCCCCTCGGCACCCACGCCCTTGAGAAAAAATTTGAATTACAAGGAAATTGTAAAGTTCATAAATTTTTTATGAAGAGTTTCAAATACTTTTCACCCATAACGATTAGGCGGAGGGTGGAGCCAATGAAATATTGGTAGGATCGGAATATATTTTTACTGGTTTTTTTAATTTACTTCTCCCCCCCCCCCCAAAACCGCAACAGCCTTACTTTAAAAATTAACATCATGTGGAAAAAGTGGCCTCTCCAAAGGGAAAATACGTAATAAAGTCTTATATTGTAATAATTTGAATTAGTCTTGTTCGTCAGTCGGGGGTCGACCATGACCACTTCACTCATCAGAGTTTGTGCTGGTTCTGTCTGTGGGGGCGCAGATGGCTGATGAGGCCGATTCTGGCACGAAATTCTCTTGTAAAGTAGGTGCAGGGGAAGATGGCGCATCTCCGGGAGCAGAGTCAGACCGGGCCTTCCTGGCATGCCTCTTGCGCTCTGCAGCTGCTGTTCTGCCAACTTCATGTTGCATGAAGCTCCTGTGCAAAGTGGAACGCCATGAAGTTCGATCTTTTGCTTGTTCCTCCCACGTGTCTGGGTTTATGTTGAACGGTTACAGTGAGGCTTTTAGGTTGTCTTTAAAGCGTTTTTTTCTGTCCGCAAGCAGACCACTTTCCTTGTTCAACCTCACCATAGAAAATTCTGTTGGGGAGACGGTCATCTGAGATTCTCACAACATGTCCCGCCCAGCGAAGCTGGAACTTCATCAAAATTGTGAAGATACTGGGGAGACCTGCCCGTGTGAGCACCTCAGTGTCTGGGACCTTGTCCTGGCATTTAATGTTGAGCATCTTTCTGATTCTTCTTTTATGAAAGTGGTTCAGAATTCTTGCATGACGTTGGTAGACCGTCCAGTTTCACAGACATAGAGAAGCTTAGGGAGAACAGCCGCCTGATATACATTCAGTTTAGTTTGAGTATTGATACCTGTCCTGGTCCATACGTTCTTAGTCAATCTTCCATAGGTTGCACGGGCTTTCCCAATACAGAGGTTAACCTCGTCATCGATGGTTGCACTTTGGGACAGTGTGCTGCCGAGATAGGAAAAGCCTTTCACCACCTTAAGTCTTTCGCCATGTACTTGGATGTTGGGCTCAACATAAGGGCTTCGAGGAGCTGGTTGGTATATGACCTCAGTTTTGGGGTGTTAATGGCGAGCCCAAAGTTTGTGCAGGCATAAGAAAAACTTGTAACGCAGCATTGCATATTCACTTCTGATACAGCGTTTAGGGCATAGTCGTCTGCATACAGGAGGTCCCTGATGGTGGCTGTCAGGACCTTCGTTTTGGCATGCAGCCTCTTGGGGTTGAATAGATTACCGACAGTTGGGTATCTGAGGCCAATTCCAGCGTCTCCTTCTCTGAATGCATCGGTCAGCATTGCGGAAAACATGAGGCTGAAAAGTGTTGGGGCAAGTACACAGCCTTGTTTCACGCCGTTTGTTACAGGGAATGGTTTTGACGTCTCTCCATTATCCCGAACTCTTGCCTGCATACCTTTATGGAATTGTCGTACCACTGACGCGAACTTTCTGGGGCATCCATATTTGGCCATGATCTTCCAAAGGCCCTCTCTACTGACAGTATCGAAAGTTTTGGTCAGGTCTACAAAGGTAGAGAAGAGGTCAACATTTTGTTCCCTGCACTTTTCCTGTAGCTGTCTGGCCGCAAAAACCATGTCGATGGTTCCTCGTTCCTTCAATGTGGCTTCCGAAAGGAACGAGGAACCATCGATACGGTGTTTGAATTAGTATTTGCTAACTATCAAACATTGACAATATGTATTCAATTCCTATTTCTTCACAAAATTATATGAACTTTTAAAGTAGGGCAGATTTTTGCCATTCATATACAGTAATTTTATACATAACAGTATTTTACACATCTTTTTTGTATCTGCTGGTAACATTGGAAATATTTAAGGAAAGTAATTATTTTACTTGCTTTTTGTGTCGGCCACATACAACATAGCTTTATTTGTTTAAAAATTCATTTACTAATGCGATTTAACGAAATAAGTTGTTGCCTCCAAAATATATTTAAAAACATTACTATTAGTAACAACTTTAAATAAAGTATTTGTATAAACACAACCAGGTCAAGAAACACCAAAATTATTCCGCACATTTTGAGGAGCCATCGGCGCCCTCGATTTCAGTCCGCCTCCCCTAATCAAAATGACGAAGTCGGCACCTTTTTTAACTAAATAAAACTATGTGAGTAATTATGATGATCTTTCCTGAACTCCAGAAATGTATATTTTACTTTAATTTTGCATATATAATTGGACTGTATATAATTTCAGGGGTGATACTTAGCTGGGCCCTAAAGCATACCCTCAAAGGCGCCACAACTGCAATGAATTTAGTTGATGTTGGGCGATGGGGCATGCCCAAATTACTGCCCTTCTGTTGAAAGAAAAAAAAGGGGGGCCACGGGGTTGCGGACCGGCATTCGCCCCCTTCCTAAGCCACTGGCACGGCCATATGGTCAGTCCAAATGGTCAGTCCATATGGTCAGTCCATATGGTCAGTCCAAATGGTCAGTCCGAATGGTCATTCCAAATGGTCAGTCCAAATGGTCACTCCATATGGTCAGTCCAAATGGTCAGTCCAAATGGTCAGTCCAAATGGTCAGTCCAAATGGTCAGTCCATATGGTCAGTCCAAATGGTCAGTCCGAATGGTCAGTCCGAATGGTCATTCCAAATGGTCATTCCAAATGGTCAGTCCAAATGGTCACTCCATATGGTCACTCCAAATGGTCAGTCCAAATGGTCAGTCCAAATGGTCAGTCCAAATGGTCAGTCCAAATGGTCAGTCCAAATGGTCAGTCCGTATGGTCATTCCAAATGGTCAGTCCAAATGGTCAGTCCAAATGGTCATTCCAAATGGTCAGTCCAAATGGTCAGTCCAAATGGTCAGTCCAAATGGTCAGTCCAAATGGTCAGTCCAAATGGTCAGTCCAAATGGTCAGTCCAAATGGTCAGTCCAAATGGTCAGTCCAAATGGTCAGTCCAAATGGTCAGTCCAAATGGTCAGTCCAAATGGTCAGTCCAAATGGTCAGTCCAAATGGTCAGTCCAAATGGTCAGTCCAAATGGTCAGTCCGAATGGTCATTCCAAATGGTCAGTCCAAATGGTCAGTCCAAATGGTCAGTCCAAATGGTCAGTCCAAATGGTCAGTCCAAATGGTCAGTCTAAATGGTCAGTCCAAATGGTCAGTCCAAATGGTCAGTCCAAATGGTCAGTCCAAATGGTCAGTACAAATGGTCAGTCCAAATGGTCAGTCCAAATGGTCAGTCCAAATGGTCAGTCCAAATGGTCACTTCATATGGTCAGTCCAATGATAAGTCCACATTTTCAGTTCAAAAGACAGTACGTTGAAATGGTTGTAAGATTTTGTTTTCCATTATACTGATCACAAAGGAAAGAGTTCAAAGGTGGGTCAAATTCTACAGCAATGCAAGACCCGAAACAATATATTGACGGTGATTTTAATCAAACACTGACGGAGGGACATTGACAGTAGACAACATGACACCATTGACTGTAGACAACATGACACCATTGACTGTAGACAACATGACACCATTGACTGTAGACAACATGACACCTTTGACTGTAGACAACATGACACCATTGACTGTAGACAACATGACACCATTGACAGTAGACAACGTGACACCCTTAAATGTAAACTATTTAATTGGAAAGAAGATATTGCTTGCCATTGGTGAATTACTTTAACAGAATTGATTTGTAATAATCGACTATTTGAAATGTGACAGGAAATAATGTAGCGATTAAGTGCCGAGTGTCATCTGCCATCTGTTGATGCTCAGAGCCTTTGACAATTATAACTTTAACAATCGGCCAACGATACCAAAGCAAGGTCTAAACATCCAGCCAAAGAACCATACCGTAAATCTAAATATTCAGCCAAGAGTACCATGCCTTAAGTCTAAATATTCAGCCAAGAGTACCATAATTTAAGTCTAAATATTCAGCCAAGAGTACCATACCTTAAGTCTAACATTAAGCCGAGAGCATCCAACCAAAGAACTTCAAATTCAGCAAATTCTCTCTCTCTCTCTCTCTCTATATATATATATATATATATATATATATATATATATATATATATATATATATATATAAGAGAGAGAGAGAGAGTTATATATTTTTTAATCTGTGTCTATCTCTCTCTCTCTCTCTCTATATATATATATATATATATATATATATATATATATATATATATATATATATATATAAGAGAGAGAGAGAGAGATTTATATCTTTTAAACTGTGTCTAAACTTCAAGGAATATATATATATATAATGGTGTCATGTTGTCTACAGTATATATATATATTCCTTGAAGTTTAGGCACAGTTTCAAAGATAATACTCTTGGCCATAGTGAACTAACCTTACCACCATCATTTACAAACATTATCACCATTAAATGTAGTGCATTACCTCAACGATACAATGGATACACATCCAGCTAACTTATGTTCGAGTACATTTGACGTTAAAATCAATTTCAGCCAGTTGCTATCGTCAGCCCCGGTTTCTGGTGACGAGATGTGATACTTTAGGCTAACATCGCGCTCTTCAGACAATTAATAGTCTAGTGCCTAGTCTGGTCTAGTGTCTAGTGCTTAGGCTCTTAACTAAGTTAGACAAGGCTATCACTTAATATGTTTAAATTCATTTCCGCTTTTAAGGTCGCCATTTTGTAAAATAAAATAAAACAACAATAAACCTCCTCTGTTCAATGTTTTGCGATGTCTATGACCTATGACCTAGTTCATGGGTGAGGGGTGCAAAGTACGTGCATGAAATTTTTTTAGTTGTGTTGCTGGTATGTGTTGCGAGTACGTTTGATATTAAAGTGAGATTGCAGTTTGGGGCACGCATGCTCAGGGCTATGTGTGGCGTATGTAGCAACTTTTGCATGATCAGGGCTATGTGTGGCGTATGTAGCAACTTTTGCATGATCAGGGCTATGTGTGGCGTATGTAGCAACTTTTGCATGATCAGGGCTATGTGTGGCGTATGTAGCAACTTTTGCATGATCAGGGCTATTCTATGTGTGGCGTATGTAGCAACGTTTGCATGATCAGGGCTATGTGTGGCGTATGTAGCAACGTTTGCATGATCAGGGCTATGTGTGGCGTATGTAGCAACTTTTGCATGATCAGGGCTATGTGTGGCGTATGTAGCAACGTTTGCATGATCAGGGCTATGTGTGGCGTATGTAGCAACGTTTGCATGATCAGGGCTATGTGTGGCGTATGTAGCAACTTTTGCATGATCAGGGCTATGTGTGGGATATGTAGCAACTTTCGAGCTATACGTAGGTTGAGAATTTTATATACTCGTCCCCTTTGTTGGCTGGCATTGACATCGCCCAGTTCTACCTTGTAATGTTGACATGACACAGTTCTACCTTGTAATGTTGACATGACACAGTTCTACTGTGTAATTTATTGAAGAAAGAATACGTTTATTACAGGGTAAAAATATGAATAATTACAACCGATAAACATTCAGATTACTCTCAATACATCTGACTAAATGAATCTAGAAAAGTCATTAAGTTCCCCTGACTAGATGAGTCTTGATCCCAGTGACTGGACCGCATTCTATTTGCTAAAGAAATGTTGCTTCAAGCGAAAGCTTCTCTCCATAGTTGAAGAGGTTCTTAGTAGAGGGAAGTTATAACTAATTGCCTTAACCCAACTTATGTTAGACATTTGTCAAGTCTAGAAAATTGACTGTCTTAGCAAATTACGGGCCGGACGTTGTCGTTCGAGGGCCCTAGACAAACCTATCGGGCCCATTTTGCAATTACCAGAGCACATCGTCACTCGGGGTAGAAGTCATCTCCCTTCTGAAATCGTTTCCAGGGAGGGGAGAGTAATGGTGGTTGTGGTTTGGGGGTTGGAGGGTGTAATGAGGTTTGAGTTACAGCACGTCCATTTTATCGAGGGACTGCTATGCGCTTAGTGGACGGTGGATTGTGTGACTCTAAGTGGACGTTGGATTGTATACTCAAGGTGGACGTTAGATTGTGTGACTCTAGGTGGACGTTGAAGTGTATACTCAAGGTGGACGTTAGATTGTGTGCTTAAGGTGGACATTGGATTGTATACTCAAGGTGGTCGGTGGATTGTGTGACTCTAGGTGGACGTTGGATTGTGTGACTCTAGGTGGTCGGTGAATTGTGTGACTCTAGGTGGACGTTGGATTGTGTGCTCTAGGTGGACGTTGGATTGTATACTCAAGGTGGTCGGTGGATTGTGTGACTCTAGGTGGACGTTGGATTGTGTGACTCTAGGTGGAACTTAGATTGTGTGACTCTAGGTGGACATTGGATTGTATACTCAAGATGGACGATGGATTGTGTGCTCAAGGTGGACATTGGATTGTATACTCAAGGTGGTCGGTGGATTGTATACTCAAGGTGGACGTTAGATTGTGTGACTCTAGGTGGACGTTGGATTGTATACTCAAGATGGACGATGGATTGTGTGCTCAAGGTGGACATTGGATTGTATACTCAAGGTGGACGATGGATTGTGTGCTCAAGGTGGACATTGGATTGTATACTCAAGGTGGTCGGTGGATTGTGTGACTCTAGGTGGACGTTGGATTGTATACTCAAGGTGGTCGGTGGATTGTGTGACTCTAGGTGGACGTTGGATTGTATACTCAAGGTGGTCGGTGGATTATGTGACTCCAGGTGGACGTTGGATTGTATACTCAAGGTGGTCGGTGGATTGTATACTCAAGGTGGACGTTAGATTGTGTGACTCTAGGTGGACGTTGGATTGTATACTCAAGGTGGACGTTGGATTGTATACTCAAGGTGGACGTTGGATTGTATACTCAAGGTGGACGTTGGATTGTATACTCAAGGTGGACGTTGGATTGTATACTCAAGGTGGTCGGTGGATTGTGTGACTCTAGGTGGACGTTGGATTGTATACTCAAGGTGGACGTTGGATTGTATACTCAAGGTGGACGTTGGATTGTATACTCAAGGTGGACGTTGGATTGACAATTGCTTTCATTGATTTTAATAACAAACTGAAAACAGTTCCCAAGCTGAAATATCACAAGATGGGGGTGTCAATATGAAGATGTCAAGATGGGGGTGTCAAGATGAAGATGTCAAGATGGGGATTTCAAGATGGGGATGTCAAGATGGTGATGTCAAGATGATGATGTCAAGATGGGCATGTCAAGATGGGCATGTCAAGATGGGCATGTCAAGATGGGCATGTCAAGATGAGGATGTCAAGATGGGCATGTCAAGATGGGGATGTCAAGATTGGGATGTCAAGATGGGGATGTCAATATGAAGATTTCAAGAAGCGGATTTCAAGATGGGGATGTCAAGATGACGATGTCAAGATGGGCATGTCAAGATGGTGATGTCAAGATGATGATGTCAAGATGGGCATGTCAAGATGGGCATGTCAAGATGGGCATGTCAAGATGGGCATGTCAAGATGAGGATGTCAAGATGGGCATGTCAAGATGGGGATGTCAAGATTGGGATGTCAAGATTGGGATGTCAAGATGGGGATGTCAATATGGGGATGTCAAGATGAGGATTTCATGATGGGGATATCAAGATTGGGATAATTCAATATTACAAATGTTACGCTAAACGTACATAATCTCTGCATTTTAAAATCTGCTACTATGTAGATAGTATTAATCACTTTCCAAATATGTAACTTCGATATGTCCCGTTGCAATAATGTCCCGCTGTGATATGTCCCGTTGTGATAACGTGGCGATGATATTAATTATAAGACTGTCACGCGACCAATGTGAAGTGGCGAGGAAGTGGCTTTTAAAACAGGAACAATCACTCTTGGAAACAAAAATGCAGACTCAAATAACTCCCCACTACTCACAAAGTACTTTCAGCTTATTACGTTTTTATCTTAAAGATTGTTTCAAGCCACGTTCAACCATAATATATTGGACAGCAGCTTGACAAACCTGGCCAAACTGCAGAGGTCGTCAGAGTGGGATTGTTTCTCTTACATCGTGTATAGTTAAATCTTTGGTTGATTTCTTTACACTGAGCAGCAGCAAAACAGTAACATACCCAAGAATATATTTAACATTTAAACCCCAACTTGGTTTAACCCTAGCTTGGTTTAACCCTAACTTGGTTCAGCCCTAACTTGGTTTAACTCTAATTTGGTTTAACCCTAAATTGGTTTAACCCTAACTTGGTTCAGCCCTAACTTGGTTCAGCCCTAACTTGGTTTAGCCCTAACTTGGTTCAGCCCTAACTTGGTTCAGCCCTAACTTGGTTCAACCCTAACTTGGTTTAACCCTAACTTGGTTTAACCCTAACTTGGTTTAACTTCAACTCGGTTTAAACCTAAACGTCCACAATTCCAACCCATTTAACCTAACCGATATTTCTTCGTCATAACCAGATCATCTTAAATACGGGCTGTTTCATTTCATTAAATGGGCCTCTGCTTGAGGCAAATCCAGATGTCCAGACAAAGTTAAGATTATTGACAAAGAGTCCGTCCCTGTGGACCCCGACCCCCCCCCCCCCAGATTTCATTACCCACACGTCTCGTGGACGGACGTGGGCGACTGCGTGGCTTTATTCAACTTACTTCAACAGACGGGGGCGACAGATACTGTTTTTAGTGTTAGCGTCCTTAGATACCAAATCAACATGGCTGTCAGTTTTCGTATGGAAATAAGATGGTCAAAATATATTTAGATCGATGCGGTGCGACGGTAAAACAAAATGATAAAGTTGAACCATAACATACATCTGACAAAAAGGTTTTTGTTCTCTCTTTTTTTCAAGTTTTTCTTTCACTTTCTTCACTTAATTATTTCGCAAAAACAAAAAAATCATTCAAATATACGTAACGTGAGTTATTTTGTTAGCGCAGATAATTCGAAAGTAAGAATTATAATATATAGTTTTGTATACCCCTACAATTTACACCATGTATAGCCCGGGAACCAAGCAAGATCAAACGTGTTTCGTCAAGTGGATCAAAACAACATAAATTATCAAAACAGAAACAAGAGAATGTTGTGGATACAGTGTTTACAGTAATAACATCAAGGCTAGCTCATTTGTTTACTCAAATTCCACAGCATGTTACACCGACGCCGACACAAACATCGTCATCGGAAACGGACACTGTTGACACAGTAGACACATTGGACACAGTGGACACAGTGGACACTGTGGACACATTGACCACAGTGGACGCAGAAGACGCAGTGGACCCAGTGGACACAGTGGACAAAGTAGACACAGTCGATACAGTAGACACAGTGGACACAGTAAGCACAGTGGATACAGTAGAGATAGTAGACACAGTAGACACGGCCACTTTCATCCAATAAAAATCCTTGGTGTCACAAGCACAAACTGATTCATCAATGACATCTTTGCCTCCAAATCTCATTTTTGCCTCCATATCTCACATTTGCCTCAAGATCTCATCTTGTCCTCTATATCTCACATTTGCCTCAAGATCTCATCTTTGCTTCTATAGCTCAATTTTCCTCACGATCTCATATTTGCCTCTAATTCTCACATTTGCCTAAAGATCTCATTTTTGCCCCTATATCTCATATTTGCCCCCAGATCTCATCTTGTCCTCTATATCTCACATTTGCCTCCAGATTCATCTTTTCCTCTATATCTCACATTTGCCTCCAGATCTCATCTTTTCATCTATATCTCACATTTGCCTCAAGATCTCATCTTTTCCTCTATATCTCACATTTGCCTCAAGATCTCATCTTTTCCTCTATATCTAAAATTTGCCTCAAGATCTCATATTTTCCTTTATATCTCACATTTGTCTCTAGATCTCATCTATTCCTCTATATCTAAAATTTGCCTCAAGATCTCATCTTTTCCTCTATATCTCACATTTGCCTCAAGATCTCATCTTTTCCTCTAAATCTCCCATTTGCCTCAAGATCTCATCTTTTCCTCTATATCTCACATTTGCCTCAAGATCTCATCTTTTCCTCTAAATCTCACATTTGCCTCAAGATCTCATCTTTTCCTCTATATCTCACATTTGCCTTAAGATCTCATCTTTGCCTCTATGACTCACATTTGCCTCAAGATCTCATTTTTGCCTATATATCTCACATTTGCCTCAAGATCTCATTTTTGCCTATATATCTCACATTTGCCTCAAGATCTCATCTTTTCTTCTGTATCTTACATTTTCCTCCAGATCTCATTTTTGCCCCTATATCTCTAATTTGCCTCCAGATCTCATTTTTGCCCCTATATCTCATATTTGCCTCCAGATCTCATTTTTGCCTCCATATCTCACATTTGCCTCAAGATCTCATCTTGTCCTCTATATCTCACATTTGCCTCAAGATCTCATCTTGTCCTCTATATCTCACATTTGCCTCAAGATCTCATCTTTGCTTCTATAGCTCAATTTTCCTCACGATCTCATATTTGCCTCTAATTCTCACATTTGCCTCCAGATCTCATTTTTGCCCCTATATCTCTAATTTGCCTCCAGATCTCATTTTTGCCCCTATATCTCATATTTGCCTCCAGATCTCATTTTTGCCCCTATATCTCATATTTGCCTCCAGATCTCATCTTGCCTTAAAATTCTCCTCTTGATACATCGAAAGCAAATTTTGATACCAGAGAAGAAATAAGAGTTAGTTGATGATGACAGCACATTAGTCACACCCTGTCACATTATTGTCACATTCGGTAAACGCATGGCGTGTGTCCTGCCACGGTACACCACGTCACGCGTCATGCCAAGATACACGTCACGCGTCATGCCAAGATAATTCGTCACGCGTCATGCCAAGACACTCCATGTCATGTCACGCCATGTCACAACATGTCATGCCACGTCAAGCCACGAAGCTTCTCACTTGACATCATTGCTAGGTTTGGTTTAATTCTTTTTTTTTTTTTTTTTTTGAAAATACAAATCAATTCTGAAATGAATCGGCAGACAACTACTGTCACTCTCTCGTGATTTCCTTCTCCCACTTTCATTATTTACATCCGGGCTTGGAGCAGATATCAAAGACACATTTGGTTCGTTTCGTTCGTTTGGGGTTTCCTATTTTTTGTTGTTGTTTTTTTAAATTAAACACTGAGACAACAACATTAAGATGTGCGAGTCATCGTTCATCTATTGGTATTCCCAAATAAAAATGACCAACTTGTAGATTTATTTACAGTGGATTCGAATACATGTTGTCGGAAAGTGGCAGCCGTTGGCTCAATTGCTTGTCTTTTCATCGGCCTGTACATCATTATGGCTGCCTGCTTTTTTGTCTACGTTCGTCTATGTGCACAAGGACGTCTACTCAAAAGGGGGGGGGGGGCAGTTGATTTCAATCGTAGTTAGGTGGAAAAAGGGGGGGGGGATAAAATCCTCCCCCTTGCCTGCTCTTGAATTTTTCCAGGTAACAAAATAAATTTGGGAAAAGAAAAAATAAAGGGGGGGGGGGGCAGTTGATTTCAATCGTAGTTAGGTGGAAAAAGGGGGGGGGGATAAAATCCTCCCCCTTGCCTGCTCTTGAATTTCTCCAGGTAACAAAATAAATTTGGGAAAGAAAACAATATAAATACTTCATTTTTATTATATATTTTATAAAAAGGTGAGGGGAGGGGGTGATTTTTTAAGAGAAAAAAAAATGTTTTTTTGGTGTAAAATTAGACTTAAGATGGGAATTGAATTCGAATTCTCTAGAATGGGAAGACACGTGTTTCGACCGAACAGCCAGCGAACAGTCAGTCAACAGCTAGCAAACAGCAAGCGAACAGTCAGCAATCAGCCAGTGAAAAGCCAGCGAACAGCCAGCAAACAGCCAGCGAACAGCCAGCAAAAAGCCAGCGAACAGCCAGCAAAAAGCCAGCGAACAGCCAGCAAACAGCCAGCCAGCCGTTCAATCAAAATCCGAATTTTAAGAATTAAAACCAAAATAAAAAAATTATAAGCCCACTAAATTTTTTGTCCCCAATAAGCACAGGAATTCATCATTTGATTAGCTGAAAAAAATGTGAAGAATTTGCGAGTTATCAGCGAAATTTTTTTGTAATCAATATTACCATTGAAAGTCAACAATGGTTGAATACATTTGTAACTGTTAATTTTTGTATTCACTGTGAATTCCCGAATTAAATACAAATAACATGACAGGCATGACCTACACACAGAATTTACAAAGTCCAAGGTCTAGGGAGGAACAGGGCTTTGCTTCCACCACTCAACGGTAAGGGGGGGGGGGATAGAAGCCCCACTTATTTACCTGTATATATGCATTCCATGTTGACTCAAATATGTGCCTTTTTATGTTTCCGTTTGTAAACGTATTTCCAGTTAAATTGTTTACCACCATGAAATGCTAATGAAACCATTGAGTTTGTGACGTGCCGTATGTTTATCTCTAAGTTGTAGCACATACTTTTGTTTCAAAATTCAACTCCACATCTGGTCAAAATTGAATGGGTGCCGCCATAGCAGACATGGGCAGACAACTGACTGTCAGACAATGGACTTTGCACTCGCTTGATTCACGGGATAATGGGTTTGGTATTTTCCAGGGACAGGCCAGATGGCGTAGACCAGATGCTGTGGCAGAAGTCTGGGGGTGGTGGTTTATATTTTGTGGTGGGCGGGGGTTGCCACCTGGATTTGTTATGGGTTGTGGGGGGCGGGGGTTGTCATCTGGATTTGTTGTAGGTGGAGGTTGTCAACTTGATTTGTGGTGGGAGGGGGTTATCAACCAACTTGATTTGTGGTGGGTGGGGGTTGTCAACTTGATTTGTGGTGGGTGGGGGTTGTCTAGTTGATTTGTGGTGGGTTGGGGTTGTCACCTCGATTTTGTTTGTGGGGTTGTCACCTGGATTTATGGTGGCGGGGTTGTCAACTGGATTTATGTTGGGGGGCGGGTTGTGCACTTGACACTGTCGTTTCAATCATGAATAACCAGGAACATGTTCATACATAAAAGACCCACCACACTACAACCAAATCTTAACATTTCATTAATCTATCCCCCCCCCCACAAAATAAAAACAAAACAACAACAAAAACAACAACAACAAAAAACAGTTTTTTTGTTGTGTTTTAGTAGGTATCTGAACTAAAAAGTCTTGTTTAAACCAATGCTAACTGCAGTCTCGGGACCTTCTCTGAGCCAACAACCTGAATCGATAGCCATGACCTTCTTACGGCACTGCCAACGTGGTAGATGGTATTACACAGATTTCTTAAAGCACTGTCAAAATTGATCATTTTGATAGACGGACAAGTTAAAGCAATGTCATATTTGATCATGTTGATAAACGGACAAATTAAAGCACTGTCATATATGATCATGTTGATAAACGGACAATTTAGAGCACTGTCATATATGATCATGTTTATGGACGGACAAATTAGAGCACTGTCATATTTGATCATGTTGACGGACGGACAAATTAGAGCACTGTCATATTTGATCATGTTGACGGACGGACAAATTAGAGCACTGTCATATTTGATCATGATGATGGACGGACACATTAGAGCACTGTCATATTTGATCATGTTGATGGACAGACACATTAGAGCACTGTCATATTTGATCATGTTGATGGACGGACAAATTAGAGCACTGTCATATTTGATCATGTTGACCGACGGACAAATTAGAGCACTGTCATATTTGATCATGTTGATGGACGGACACATTAGAGCACTGTCATATTTGATCATGTTGATGGACAGACACATTAGAGCACTGTCATATTTGATCATGATGATGGACGGACACATTGAAGCACTGTCATATTTGATCATGTTGATGGACGGACAAATTAAAGCACTGTCATATTTGATCATGTTGATGGACGGACAAATTAGAGCACTGTCATATTTGATCATGTTGATGGACGGACACATTAGAGCACTGTCATATTTGATCATGTTGATGGACAGACACATTAAAGCACTGTCATATTTGATCATGTTGATGGAATGGACACATTAAAGCACTGTCGTATTTGATCATGTTGATGGACGGACACATTAAAGCACTGTCATATTTGATCATGTTGATGGACGGACACATTAGAGCACTGTCATATTCGATCATGTTGATGGACGGACACATTAAAGCACTGTCGTATTTGATCATGTTGATGGACGGACACATTAGAGCTTTGTCATATTTGATCATGTTGATGGACGGACACATTAGAGCACTGTCATATTCGATCATGTTGATGGACGGACACATTAAAGCACTGTCATATTTGATCATGTTGACGGACGGACACATTAAAGCACTGTCATATTTGATCATGTTGACGGACGGACAAGTTAAAGCACTGTCATATTTGATCATGTTGATGGACGGACACATTAAAGCACTGTCATAATTGATCATGTTGATGGACGGACACATTAAAGCACTGTCATATTTGATCATGTTGACAGACGGACAAATTAAAGCACTGTCATATTTGATCATGTTGACAGACGGACAAATTAAAGCACTGTCATATAGGATCATGTTGATGGACGGACACATTAAAGCACTGTCATAGTTGATCATGTTGACACACAAATGTAACATGGAGTTTACCAAGAATCATCAACGATTTCTTTTTTTTTTTTTGGTCATCTTTTTTAAAAACCGCAGCTGTTTCTCTAACACTGAACAACTCTAATGTGGTCCGCAATGCTTTTTTTTAAATTTGAACTCCCACAGGTAGACACAGTATGTAACACTTAACGGCCCAAATCTGAGCAAGGCGTATGGCGATAAGATACGTCTTTGTGTTTACGTCCCTAGACTGATGAGTGGAAGATTGAGCTTTTTATTTTAAAAAAAAATGTTTAAAATTGAGCACACCCCAAAAAGAACACAGTTGTTCGAATGAATCCTTTACATGCACTTGGACAGTTGTTCGAATGAATCCTTTACATGCACTTGGACAGTTGTTCGAATGAATCCTTTACATGCACTTGGACAGTTGTTCGAATGAATCCTTTACATGCACTTGTGTTTGCCTCTATGTCAGTGCACGTCATGGATCATTTATTAAGAAGCGGTTTTGTGAACGGGCAAACTTCGGGCTAAAAAACCTTTTTATCTTTCCTTCATTATGCCCTTCAAAAACACATTGTATTTTTTACTGCAGACATAGATACGTCGCGAATGCAAAGCCCAGCCACACAATTAATCTCCACACCAAAACACGCACATGGAACAAATCATATTTCATTCATCTTCCCCTTGAAAAACAGGAACATTTTTTTCCTAGAGGTTGGGGTTTGGGGGGGGGGGGGGGGGGGGGCTGAAAATGTGAAAGAATGTTTTGTCATCGGCCACAAGACTATGTGCCAAATCTCACTTCGATAGCATTGCCACATACACACGAACAAACCGAAGTTAATATAAAGGATTTGAAAAAGGGGGGGGGGGCAACCTCTGTCATGGTCCGACTATGCTGAATGTAAACAAATATTGCACGTGGTCGAGTTCAGAACACTGTATCACACTCTTGTTTTGACATGCGCACTGATAAAAGAAAACCTGTGCATTAAAACCACCCGTTGATGTTGAGTTCAAATCATCAGTTACAGTGCTGTTTGAGCCGGTGTGACCCATTCAGTGTTCGCGACCCACAGCATGAGAGCCAGGTTGTGTATTTAAAAAAAAAAAAAATTATCTGTACACAACAATACACGTGAGATGAGATGACATGGCGCATGGTCCAGAAATAGATTGTCACGTAGTGTGTCTTGGTTGTTGGTGTGATCAATAGTTGCACGATGTCACACTTACACCATGTTCGTCGACATTCTGGTGCTCAAATCATCGCCTGACTCACTGACACTGTCACTTTCTGTCACAGTTACACCATGTTCGTCGACAATGTTGCACTCCAATCATTGCATGTCACACTGACACTGTCATTTTCTGTCAGTTACACAATGTTCCTCGACCATGTTGTACTCAAATAATTGCCTCTCACACTGTCACTTTTACAATGTTTTGATAATACGTGAGCAGGGGCAATAATTTGCGTTGGTCTGATTTTAAATCTCTTTAGCGGTTCTCAAACTGTCGCTTGTGTTATAATGGATAAACTACGTTTATCCTTCATTTTACACAATGCAAAAATAGGGGTTCTGGAAAAATTATAGAATATTACAAACGGATTTCCTTATAATTTCCATTCTTTGTATAACTCATAAAAATAGAATAAATACATTTTATAGAGCTTAAAATTCGATTAAAAAGTCCTGTTTATTATCATTATCTTGAAAGTCTTCATTATATCATAAATGCATTTAATTCTGTCATTACATCATCAATATAACTGATATTCAATGACATTGTCACCACGACCCTTCTATGCAGTTTATCGCCCCCCCCCCGACCCTCACTATTAACCGGATGTGTCGAAATTGGTCAAACACAAGATCATTTCTAACATCCCATAAGAGCGGTCTGTTTCAGTTTGCGCCGAGCCAATGCTCCAATTCCTAGCAACAAACTTTTAGCATTAATTTGATCTCGTAAGACGCCTCGCTTTTTAATCTCCCATCAATTCACCACATCGATTTCCCCCTGAACTCTCGTAAATCAATCTAACATCAAAGTGCAACATCCAGCGTCCCCTTCCCCCCCCCCCCCAAAAAAAACCCCCCCCCCCCCCCCTAGAATTTCGGGAAAAACTACATTCTGAGTGTCTGGGCCCTTCTCTCTTTTTATAGCATTTAAACAGCGTCAGACACGAGGTTTTGAATTTTATCCCTTTAAAAAATATAAGGCTTGTGTGGTTGAGGGGGGGAGGGGGAAGGGGGCGTAGTTCTGATAGGGTGTGAACGAGGAAAGAGGTGTGGGGTAAAATAAGGGGGCGTGGGGGTAGTTCTAGGTCCTGGGTATGCATTTTGAATTCCCTATTACTGCTTTATGTAATCTAAAATTCTCAATGATGACTACCGCAATAAAGCAATTGTAATTTCCACACTTTTGGGAGGTTTGGCTGGTGGTTGTATTTTTACTGCGATTTGAACAATTGCTGGCTGTAACTATCAATTTGTAACATACCAAACCGTGACATTTTGATGTGGTCAAATTGATACAATGATGCGTTGTGGTGTATGAGATGGTGTATTGTTGTGTTTATAAAGGTGTGTTGCGAGGGTATATAATGATGTGCATCGATGTGATGTCTAGAATGATGTGCTGTAACGTAAGCAATGATGTGCTTTAATGAATACAATGTCATATCAATTTAACTGATGACTAATGGAAACGTAAATAACCCATATCATCGCATATCGTGACATATGTCATAACATGTCATATATCATGTCATATCATGTCATATCAATATAACGAAGAATAACAGGGACGTAAGTGCCACATGTTATATCACGTCTTATCACAATAACTGATGAATAATCAAAACGAATGGACTAGAACGCGCCACGTGACATCATGGGCATTATAGCCAGATAATGTTTCTGTCAATCGTAACTTTCCTGCATGACTCATTAATTGGACCGAACTCACCGCCAATACTTAACTCACAAAAAAAGGTTAGATCTAAAATTCAACAATTCCTTGAAAGTATATGCATGCTTCCCTGAGATGAGTTCTTAAACTGTTTGTTTGGTGTCTTACCCATCAAACAAAGAAATGTTTACTGCTTAAGTTTTCACCATTTGAATTGAACACGTCGAGATTTACCCGATTCGTTTCATTTAGTCTTCAACGTCATTAAATCTTAAGTATCGTCATGGGGGTTGGCTACCATTTTGGAGTCACGGAGAGCCGTTCTCTGGAGTGTACAAACTCAGAAAGTATCTGGTGGCCAACACACAGGGGCGGATCCGAAGCACGAAATGTGCTCATGACACTTGGGGTAATATTTCATTTCTGGTCATTTTAATTGAGAAAAGGAAATTAAATTAAACATTTGACACCAGCCAGGCTGGTACCTGCCTTGGCAACACATACACTGACCAGGCGCATACCTGCCGGGGCAACACTTTCACCATCTAGGCCGGTACCTGCCGGGGCAACACATACACCAGTCGGCCGGTACCTGCCGGGGCAACACATACGCCAGCCAGACCGGTACCTGTCGGGGCAACACATACGCCAGCCAGACGGGTACCTGCCGGGGCAACACATACGCCAGCCAGACCGGTACCTGCCGGGCCAACACATACGCCAGCCAGACCGGTACCTGCCGGGAAAACACAACATCTAGGCCGGTACCTGCCGGGGCAATACATACACCAGCCAGACCAGTACCTGCAACATATTTAAATTTTTGATAAACTGAGCAAGTGTTTGAAAAGCCTTCATTTTAAGAGACTTTAAAAAAAAAATGTTTGATAGTTTAAAAGAGCCGCACGTGGCTCCCAGACCGCAGTTTTCGACCGCTGAACCGAGACAACATTGTTTTTTTCTTTTCTTTTGGAATGATCCACCGCAGGGAAATCAAATAAGATGACTTGAGACAAGATTAAAAAAAAAAATTCCCGCTAAATTTCCTACGACTCAGGCACACCAAAAAAATCAACTCCAGGCAGTAGTTTGGGAAATTTGAGAAAATAATAACGTAATCTAACGGTACACACAAAAGTCGGGAGATAATCATCCACGAATCAATAATTTACCTGAAATAAGATCCGTATGAATTGAAGACGAGCAGCAGAAGTACGTCAGCCACAGAATGTCTTAACGCGAGGACAGCGAAAGCCAGTCTGCGTGGCAGTCACCACCCGATTCCTGCCCCGTGAATTGGTGCAGCCATAACATTTCCGCCCCTCGCCCGCCGCTCGGATTTTGTGGACTCACAACTCACTCGTAAAACCTCGGTCGCTCGGGTGGAGAGGCAGAGAGGAATCGCTCGTGACTGTCCTTGTGAGGCGGCGAGAGAGACCTCGGCTGCGTGCACGCCATCTCATTTGATATGAACGTCAAGGAGTGGACAAATAGTTGATGGGATAGCTTTGCTCAGACATTTGGTTTTCAATAACAGTAAAATCAACATATACATTATTGATTATTTTTTGGTTATTTTTATCTTTTAATTTTTTTTAATGGGGGGGGGGGTAATTAATTTGGGTATTAACATCTTTGTATGACCTTCCTGCAACCTGATGTGGATGTGTGTATAGAATATTTTGGTAGTAATCCCATGAAAAGGAGTACAGCTCTGGTTCGTGGGCTGCCACACAACTAGATTCCCGTAGACCGTGCTAACCTCCAGGGGGTCGTTAGTTAAAAGTTGGCGAGACTAGGTCGTGTCTCTAGAGTCAAAGGATCGACGTGGGTCAAATGTTCGAAGCCGTGTATGGGAATAAGATAAAGATAGCCGCATGTCTTTCAACCACAGTGAGAGCCAAGTTGTTCTCATGAGTACAAAAAACGTTTCAACTTTAAACTCGGTGGGGCCTCGGCATCGGGACTCCGAAAGAAATTTCGTCGACGGAAAATTCATCGACGGAAGTTTGGTCGAACGGAAATTTGATCGAACGGAAGTTTGGTCGAATTTTATTTTAAGTGCACACGATCAAATTTTCGTCAATTTTTTTTTTGAACGCACTATAATAAATAGTAAAAGAAAATAATGCTTTCAAAAAGAAATTTGACGCAAAATTTGATCGTTTGAACTGAAAATAAAATTCGACCAAACTTCCCTTACGATCAGATTTCCGTTCGATCAATCTTCCGTCGCTCAGTTTTGCGTCGGCGAAATTTCTTTCAAACGAATTCCCGTACACGGTCCCGAATCTGTAGTGAGAGCCGGCCGTGTCTTTCTCGCAGCTCATTTGTATGCTTCTGTGCTCGTTTTCTGGTGTCTTAAATATATATTTATAGCTTAAAGTATTTCCCTTGGGGCCTAAAACGTTTAGTGAGGAGAGTAGGAAGACGGCTAGCAGAGATACAACTGAGGTTAAGAAAGATGAAAGCGCTAAGTAGGAAATCGGTCCACGTGCGGTTGATCTGGCTACCATGTCTGTGATGTCCTAATCGACCGTTGGTAGGATTTGTAAGAACAAAGAAACTGTCCAAGCAGCTGATGTGGCGAGAGGGGGTTACGACACTGACCTGGGGTTACGACACTGACCTGGAAATAAGACATCGACCTGGGGTTACGACACTGACCTGGGGTTACGACACCGACCTGGGGTTACGTCACTGACCTGGCCTTTCTACATTGACCTCGCGTTACCACCCTACCATGTGCTACGCCACTGACCTGATGTTACTACACTGACCCGGAGTTACGACACTGACCACTAACTCTAGGAGATCGACAAATATAGAAGAGGTGGAAGAAATAAATACCTCTTAGTCTGGATTAATTAAAATTCATCTCGCTTGTGATGTGTCTTTCTGGGACTATAATTTAAGAGAAAACCAAGTTGATGTGACTTCTGGGACTATAATTTAAGAGAAAACCAAGGTGATGTGACTTTCTGGGACTATAAATTAAGAGAAAACCAAGGTGATGTTACTTCTGAGACTATAATTTAAGAGAAAGCCAAGGTCATGTGACTTTCTGGGACTATAATTTAAGAGAAAGCCCAGGTGATGTGACTTTCTGGGACTATAATTTAAGAGAAAACCAAGGTGATGTTACTTCTGAGACTAAAATTTAAGAGAAAACCAATGTGATGTGACTTTCTGGGACTATAATTTAAGAGAAAGCCAAGGGGATGTGACTTTCTGGGACTATAATTTAAGAGAAAGCCAAGGTGATGTTACTTCTGAGACGACAATTTAAGAGAAAACCAAGGTGATGTGACTTTTTGGACTACAATTGAAGACAAAGCCAAGGTGATTTGACTTCTGAGACTATAATTTAAGAGAAATCCAAGGTGATGTTACTTCTGAGACGACAATTTAAGAGAAAACCAAGGTGATGTGACTTTTTGGACTACAATTGAAGACAAAACCAATGTGATGTGACTTCAGAGACTAAAATGTAAGATATAACTAAGGTGATGTGCCTTCTGTTCTGAGACTAAAATTTAAAAGAAAACCAAGGTGATATGTCTTTCTGAGACTACAATTTAAGAGAAAGCCAAGGTAATGTGACTTCTGAGACTACAATAATATAATTTAAGAGAAAGTCCAGGTGCTGAACGATTATTTAGACAAATGCATATCCTGATACCAGTGCTCAAACTGAGGAGTTTAAACGACAGTAGGTGGTTGGTTCGAGAACTTTAACAAAATTATTGGGATCCATAGAGTTTGTGGGGTCCAGGAGCGGATTAATCCATATCCATAGAGTTTGAGGGCCCCAGGAACGGATTATTCCAACTTCTATTATTTTAAAGATGTTTTTAACGGTCTTGGAACTCAAACAAGAGTCTGGAAAGGATTTTTATTTTCGGATTCCGATGGCCCACTTTACTTTGTTAGGGGTTAAGATTATATTGGACAATATGGTGAATCAAAGTTCCTAGACCGACCAAGATGTATCGTGCAGTGGCCTGGGAGGGAGACATGCGCAATAACCTTAAAAAAATACGCGCATTGTTACTTCCTGGTAATTTAGGACACCGGAAGTCATGGCTGTCCAATATCTGAGAGCTGCTCGGAGAAGAATTTAATGGATCAATATAATACGTGCAAAGGTTCTCAAACAATTTTTAAAACAAATTATGGTCTTTACATAAATATTTTAATAACTGGCATTGTCCGCGCAAAATACCTGGACGGTTTGCGTCTTAATGCAAATGTGAAAATATCGTGTGCCATATAGCAGGCATCTAATGACAGTATCGTGTGGCCATGTAAAGGGCCTCTAATGACAGTATCACAGAGCCATATAACAGGTATCTAATGACAGTATCGTGTGACCATATAAAAGGTATTTAATTACAGTTTCCTATATAAAGGTATCTAATGACAGTATAGTAGGCTCATATAAAAGACATCTAATGATAGTATCGTAGGGCCTATTAAAGGCATCTAATGACAGTATCGTATGATCATATAACAGATACCTAATGACAGTATCGTACTGCCATATAACAGACATCTAATGATAGTATCGTAGGGCCTATTAAAGGCATCTAATAACAGTATCGTATGATCATATTACAGATACCTAATGACAGTATCGTACTGCCATATAACAGACATCTACTGACATTATCGTTGGGCCATTTTTTTTCTGGCATCCGTCCGTCACAATGTGACGATGGTGTGGGCTTCGAAAGTCGAAGGCCTGGGATTATTCTTCAAGGATTATAAGCTGGTTCCCAACAGCTAAGCGCCTCTCTCCACGCCGCTGGATAGCCCAAGGGAACATCAAGGGATGACACAGCTTGGCACCAGTGGCGTCGCAGGGGTTGTCGGAATGTTTCGTTGTACCAATGTTATCCGCCTTTCGGGACTCCGTCTCCGGGTTTGATTT
Source organism: Lymnaea stagnalis (assembly GCA_964033795.1). NCBI lineage: Eukaryota > Metazoa > Mollusca > Gastropoda > Lymnaeidae > Lymnaea > Lymnaea stagnalis. Next base: position 570,620 of record CAXITT010000004.1, on the reverse strand, counting down.
CAGGGTTTCCTTCTCTTAGATGAGTTGCCATCCAAGGTTAACGGGTCCAATCTAACCGGGGTGTTGTTGATGTTTTTGCTTGATTTGGCTGGAATTGAACTCCAGACCACCAACTTGGGATTTGCTCAGTTTAGACCGCTGTGCCGCTCGACCACCCACCCAGGGCACATAACAGGCATCTACTGACAGTATCGGAAGACCATTAGAAAGGGATCACATGAGTATCGAGGGACCATAAGAAAGTGACGGTTTCGGGATCCATCCAAGCTTTAGCATCATACTTATAGCAAAAATATTTTATTCTTATATTATATCATAATATAATATTTTTATTTTTTTTGTATTTTTTATTTACAAGCAAAAAACCTAAATATTTATATTTTTCAAAACATCTTGAGAAATCTTCTAAATCGATTCTTCTAAAAAAAAAAACAACAGCTAGTGCGCACCATAAATGTGCGCACGCCATCTAAATGGGCGCACCATTTATCTGCACACACATGCACCAACGCCAGCCTTTTAAGAGGTAGCTTTTCAACCTGCCGTCCATCGGCGGGCGGATGAGAGTCTTTTCTGCCCTCTTCCCTTCCATAAGCATCCCTGTCACATCTTCTGCCAGCATGCACACAACTGCCTAACGATGTTATAGAAATAAGCATACGTCATACGTCACGTGACACCCTCCCCCCTCCACCAGATCAAGACATTCTCCTTAAAAAAAAGGGGGGGGGGAGGGTATTCACACGAGAGGGGGCATGTACTGACGTTAGCTAGTTCTAGATGGGCTGTGCACACAAGCTGGATTGGATAAATGAAAATTAGGTTTCCGGGGGAAAAAAGGACGCGTTTTCTGGTTGGCTGGAGTATTGGGGGAAGCCTCCCATTGCCAGTTCAATTATTGCACAGTTTTTATTTATAGAACACGTAATAAAGCTCTCGCTGGGGACTCATCCTTTCTAAATAAGACTTTGAGCGTGATCTCTACTCGCATGCTGCCAGCGTCACCAGTCACCACTTGTATAATGTAATTATTTCATACATACGTGGGTGTTCAGGTGGCTAACATTACCATTTGCATAATGTAATGTATGTGTGTGTTCAAATAACCAACATTACCATGAGCATTGTTTAATCTGCTCTTGTGTTTTTCTCTTATCTCTTCCTTATGAACTCCCTCTCTCATTTATCACTGACATGATGAATTGTCAATCAATCATTTCCTGGTTGTCAGAAAGAGGTTGTCCTCTATTCAAGTCTGCGTGTTCTATAAAACAATAGATTTGCGCTAACGCTTGTCGTATCAGAACAATATATTTGGACTAACACTTGCTGTCCTAGGCTATATATTCAGAATAATGCGTGGAGTACAAACAAAATGATTTGATAAAAAAAAAAAAAAACTATTTCGATTTTTTACCCCAAAATTTCTAATTTAACATAAGTGGAAATACTGAAGAGTTGAAAATGAAAGGGGGGGAAACTGAATATTTGTCAAGGAAATTAACTTTAATCAAGGGGAGATAATCTACCAGGATGTGTGTCGAATTTGTCGTTTCCTTTTTGTTGGATGGGGAGCTGTATAGTTTCAAAAGTGGGCGTGGGGTGAAATGTTCCATCTTTAGGTTGGAAGGGGAGCTGTATAGTTTCAAAAGGGGGCGTGGGGTGAAATGTTCCATCTTTAGGTTGGAAGGGGAGCTGTATAGTTTCAAAAGGGGGCGTGGGGTGAAATGTTCCATCTTTAGGTTGGAAGGGGAGCAGTATAGTTTCAAAAGGGGGCGTGGGGTGAAATGTTCCATCTTTAGGTTGGAAGGGGAGCAGTATAGTTTCAAAAGGGGGCGTGGGGTGAAATGTTCCATCTGTAGATACGCCTATATATGTGATATACAGTGTTATCATAATATATATTCCTAGATATGCCTATAAATGTGCCTGTTTACGCGCATGAATACAATGTGTCTATAAATCACGATATTCCTCTGCCTGTATGTACAAATGGTTTCCTTATAAATATTCCTTGAGCGTCAGTTCACACTATCAAAATTAGCTGCAAATATCGCGTCAAATCTTTGCATGAACGCACTATTTTGTCAGTGTTTGTTTCTTTTGTTTTTTTGTGAGTGTTTGTTGTTTGTTTTTTTGGAAAGAAAATGGGAATTAGATCAAATAGTAATTTGCCAGTTGTGAAAAGGCTTCATACAAAAATCGCATCAAATGCATGATCGAAAATTTGATCGTGTGAACTGACGCTTACATGCTTCTAAATAGGACATGATATTTTAGAAACGAGCGAATGAGTGAACAGTGTTTTGAACGATCGGGAGAATTTGTTTTGACTACATTTTAATCTTTGTATGCGTTTGTGTTTACAAATATTTGTACCTTTCGAAGATCATACTGTCTATTTGATTTGGTTTATTTTTGTATCAATCTAGTAATATTATTTAATTGAACATTGTTAGTATCACTAGCTCTGGTATCGTTGTTTTTTTTTGGTCTATGTAAACTGGTTTTCAGTCCTTTGTCACGTATTGTTCATCTAACGAGCCGCATATGAAATTCCTAAAACCACATAAAACCAAATAACGGTACGCAGCAGCAGTCAGGAGTGTTCTTTTACTAAGTTTGACGACCAGCTTTATGATATAGTAGGTTTGCGTATGGAAGAGGAAATCTTAAATTTGTGATTTAGCTCCAAATCAGCAGTTAGTCAAAATATGGGTTGGTACATATTCTGAGGATAAGAATGTCTCAGAGGCATACTTTGTTCCACCTTGAAAAATGTCAGTACGTAGCAGATTAAACTTTACTTTATTTCAATGTTTTACATTTATTATAAGCTTTTTAAATAAAAGACGAAACACGTTTACGTCTTAATGGTAAAACTGACATCCGATAATCACACGGACCTGTCAAATCTGGTCACTGAATAAGAGTGTCGAGGGAAAAAATAGACACATGCCAGATGAGATTTTAAGGCCAGCTGCTGGCCACACAACAAAGGACTACATTCTGAACCAGGAAATAAGACAAATGTTTGATATCATCCCAGTCAGCCACTTTATGGCTCAACAACACATTTTAAGTTTTGATTTGTACTTTAGCGACTTTTTTTTTGTTTGTTTTGGACAGGGTCCTAATTTCAGTTTACTCTTAAAACTTAAAGAATTTTTAACATTTTCATTACTTTTATGGAAACCCGAGCAACGTTTGGGTACGTTGGCTAGTAGTTCTGTATAACAGAGAGGAAAGACACGCCGCCATTTATACGAGAGCATCGTGAGTTAAGGTCCTTAAATGCTTTGTGGCGTCATGATATTTGGTGCGTTACTCTTCCGCTCCTGGCGTTACATCTCCAGGCCATTAGCACGCGGCCAGAGCGTGGTCCGTAACTTTAGGAAATACGGTTGAGCTCTTGTTACGTGTTATTGTGGTGGAACAATGCAGTGCCTTTTTTTTTTAGAATAAAAGCAAGAATCTGAAGTTAAAACTGATATTTCAGCAAGAATCTGAAGTTAAAACTGATATTTCAGCAAGAATCTGAAGTTAAAACTGATATTTCAAGCAAGAATCTGAAGTTAAAACTGATATTTCAGCAAGAATCTGAAGTTAAAACTGATATTTCAGCAAGAATCTGAAGTTAAAACTGATATTTCAGCAAGAATCTGAAGTTAAAACTGATATTTCAAGCAAGAATCTGAAGTTAAAACTGATATTTCAAGCAAGAATCTGAAGTTAAAACTGATATTTCAAGCAAGAATCTGAAGTTAAAACTGATATTTCAAGCAAGCCTTAAGTTTAAAATGTAAGTAATTTGGAAAATGAGTTGGTCATCATTCAGCACGTTAACTTTTAATCATAGCTTTACATAATTTACATACATTGTTTTACATACGGCCATACATTGTGTGCCTTACATACGGCCATACGTTGTGTGTCTTACATACGGCCATACATTGTGTGTCTTACATACGGCCATACATTGTATGTCTTACATACGGCCATTAAATTGTGTGTCTTACATACGGTCATAATCTTGTACCTTACATACGGCCATACATTGTGTGTCTTACATACGGCCATACGTTGTGTGTCTTACATACGGCCATACATTGTGTGTCTTACATACGGCCATACATTGTGTGTCTTACATACGGCCATTAAATTGTGTGTCTTACATACGGTCATAATCTTGTACCTTACATACGGCCATACATTGTGTGCTTTACGTACGGTCATACATTGTGTGTCTTACGTACGGTCATACAGTGTGTGCCTTACATACGGCCATACATTGTGTGTCTTACGTACGGCCATACAGTGTGTGCCTTACATACGGTCATACATTGGATGCTTAGCACAAACATTTATCATCATCATTTCACTGCACACGGAGACAAGTTCTAAGTCGAAACAATGTTGCAGATACAGAATTGTTTGTTCAGACTAAATTAGAGAGAACATCGATTTCGTGACGTCATTGTTCGTTTTTATCTAAAGGAGGAGTCGTTTTGAAAACAAAAATGTAACAGCTTTGTTTTTATATATAGAAAAGATTTGGGGGGGGGGTGTAGTTTAATCAATACTGATACAGGCACTAACAGCGATCGTTATCATAGATATAATTTATTGGAGTGGGTATTTGGGTTGGGGGTGGGGCGGGCTACTCGCGAGCCAAATTGAAGGGAAGTGAACCCAGGAGTACACCAGAGTAAAGAAAACTGTCGATGACCAGCCGGGCGGAAATGATTGAATGGAACGAAAGTAGGCGTGATTTCATTGGTCAAGAAAACGTTGGAGGGAAGACATGGTGGATGATGTTGTCTGAGTGAACTGATTTCCCATTCAGCGTTGGGGAGTTCTTTGCCTTACCAAAACATCGAGACGTGACAACATGTTCTTTGTACGATTAACGATCACGGCCGTTGTACAATGACTCGTACTGACAACTTTACAAATACCCATTTGAAAACTTTACACTCATTCATATTGATACCTTACACTCAAAAATATTGCCAACTTTAAAGTCAGACATATTGTCAAATTTACAGTAACACATATTTACAACTTTACACTTACACATACTAAAAGCTTTACACTCACACATGTACAGCTTTACAATCAAACATATTGTCATATTGTCATTTTTAAAATCACAAATATTGGCAACTTTACACTCAAACACATTGTCAAATTTACAGTCACACATATTTATAACTTTACACTTACACATATTAAAAGCTTTACACTCAAACACATTGACAACTTTACACTCATACACATTGTCAACTTTACACTCACACATGAACAACTTTACACTCAAACATATTGTCATTTTTAAAGTCCCAAATATTGACAACTTTTCATTCAAACACATTGTCATCTTTAAAGTTACACATATTGACAACTTTACACTCTAACATACTGTAAACTTTACAGTCACACATATTGACAACTTTACAGTCACACATATTGACAACATTACACTGACACATATTAAAGCTTTACTCTCATACATATTAATAACATTACAATCACCAATCATGACAACTTTACATTCAGCAGTTTAAAAATCTGGTATGTCACTTTTTATTACTCTTTTAGCCACATCAGAATTCTTTATTAAATTGCTTCCTATGATTCTACTTCCGGTCTGAACAATAAATGGCTCTGTTATTACCCAATCTCTCCGTGTCCAGGAATATATTTACTCTTAATCACTCGACCCATTCATATGATTTGCCCTCAGATACTTCACCACGACCCATACATAAGACTTACCCTCATATCCTTCATCACTCGACTCATACATAAGATTTGCCTTCAGATCTATCATACCCTACGTAAGACTTGTCCTCAAATCCTTTATAACTCGACTCGTACATAAGATTTCCCACCAAGAAATCTTAAATCCCTCGACTCATACATAATACTTACCCACAAATACTTCATCACTCGACTCGTACATGAGACTTGCCCTAAAATCCTTCATCACTCGTCTCATCTACTACAAGACTTGCGCTAAGATCCTTCATCATTTTACCAAGACATAAGACTTACCCTCAGATCCTTTATCCCTAAACTCAAACATAAGAATTGCCTTCAGATCTTTCATCACTCAACTCATAAATAAGACATGCCCTCAAGATACTTTATGACTCGACTTATACATAAGACTTATCCTCCTATTCTTAATCACGCAAATCATACATAAGACTTGACCTCAGATTCTTCATCGATTTACCAATAAATAAGACTTGCCCTCAGATCCTTCATCAGTCGACTCATACACAAGACTTACCCTCTTGTCCTTCAACACTCGACTCATGCATAAGACTTGCCTTTAGATCCTTCATCACTCGACTAATACATAGGACTCACCCTCTTGTCCATCACTCGACTCATACATAGGACTCACCCTCTTGTTCATCACTCGACTCATACATAGGACTCACCCTCTTGTTCATCACTCGACTCATACATAGGACTCACCCTCTTGTCCATCACTCGACTCATACATAGGACTCACCCTCTTGTCCATCACTCGACTCATACATAGGACTCACCCTCTTGTCCATCACTCGACTCATGCATAAGACTTGACCTTTGATCCTTCATCACTCGAATCAAACATAAGACTTGATCTCATATCCTTCATCACTCGACTCATTCATAAGACTTGCTCTCAAACCCTTCATCACTCCAACTTGCCCTCAGATCTTTCATCACTCGACTCATACATAAGACTTGCCCTCAGATCCTTCATCACTTGACCCTTACATGACACTAAATCACTAAAAACTAGTTTTTAGAATAAATCCTTTATAAAAATGTAATAACAAAAATGGAGGATGGAGCTGAAAATTTGACAAATTATGAATGCAAGTAACGCAATTTATTTTTAAAAAAAGAACAATCAGTTCTCCCGTCCCCCCCCCCCCTTTTTTTTCAATACTGACAACCGCACATTTTTTCTGGCCCCTGTACTATATTAATATCATAATGACGCACTCGCTGTTACACAGATTTATTTCGATCGAATTTTAGCCAGGATTATACCTACAATAGAGAAACCCTATCTCCCCCCTAGTCGCCTCAGATCCTTCATCCCAACATTGTCCTACAGACGGTAAATGTGTGTTCATCACGTACGTAAGATCCATTGTTACACAAGAGGAAGTGTGGGGGGGGGGGGGGGCAATGATCAGGGCGAGGACTGAAAGATATAAATATTCATTTGGCTTATTGACTCATGGGACAGGTGAGACGTGACTGATTGACTCATGGGGCAGGTGAGACGTGACTGATCGACTCATGGGACAGGTGGAACGAGACCGATTGACTCATGGGGCAGGTGAGACGCGACTGATTGACTCATGGGGCAGGTGGAACGAGACCGATTGAATCATGGGGCAGGTGGAACGAGACTGATTGACTCATGGGGCAGGTGAGACGAGACTGATTGACTCTTTGGTCAGGTGGAACGAGACTGATTGACTCATGGGGCAGGTGAGACGTGACTGATCGACTCATGGGACAGGTGGAACGAGACCGATTGAATCATGGGGCAGGTGGAACGAGATTGATTGACTCATGGGGGCGGTGAGACGTGACTGATCGACTCATGGGGCAGGTGGAACGAGACTGATTGACTCATGGGGCAGGTGAGACGAGACTGACTGACTCTTGGGTCAGGTGGGACGAGGCTGATTGACTCATGGGGCAGGTGAGACGAGACTGATTGACTCATGGGGCAGGTGAGACGAGACTGTGGGGCAGGTGGAACGAGACCGATTGATTCATGGGGCAGGTGGGACGAGATTGATTGACTCATGGGGGCGGTGGGACGTGACTGATCGACTCATGGGGCAGGTGGAACGAGACTGATTGACTCATGGGGCAGGTGAGACGAGACTGATTGACTCTTTGGTCAGGTGGGACGAGGCTGATTGACTCATGGGACAGGTGAGACGAGACTGATTGACTCATGAGGCAGGTGAGACGAGACTGATTGACTCATGGGGCAGGTGGGACGAGACTGATTGACTCATGGGGCAGGTGAGACGTGACTGATCAACTCATGGGGCAGGTGATACGAGACTGATCGACTCATGGGGCAGGTGAGACGAGACTAATTGACTCTTTGGTCAGGTGGAACGAGACTGATTGACTCATGGGGCAGGTGAGACGAGACTGATTGACTCATGGGGCAGGTGGAACGAGACTGATTGACTCATGTGGCAGGTGGAACGAGACTGATTGACTCATGGGGCAGGCAGGAGACTGAGTGACTCATGGGGCAGGTGAGACGAGACTGATTGACTCATGAGGCAGGTGGAACGAGACTGATTGACTCATGGGGCAGGTGAGACGAGACTGATCTGTTGACAACATCTAGATCAGCGGTTCTCAACCTGTGGGCCGCGACCCCCAAGGGGGTCGCGAGACCCTTTTCCAGGGGTCGCCTAAGACCATCTGAAAACATATATCCTTACAGCTATGAAGTAGCAACGAACATAATTGTGTGGCTTGGGGGTCGCCACGACACGAGAAACAGTATTAAGGGGTCGCGGCACTAGAAAGGTTGAGAACCACTGATCTAGATGATGTGTGATGTGAGGTATGCACGGGTGGAGAGGGCCGCTGTACTGTATATGATGATATTACAAACAGTGGCGTAGAAATGGGGTTAGAAAAGGGGCGTTCCACCCCGGGCGACACTTTCGTTCGTGTAAGGGGGTGGGCAAAAACCCTGCGCCCCCCCCCCCCATGCGGCACTAACCCTAACTACGCCACTGACCACAAGATAAAGAATTAACAAACCCAGACGTGCAACGGTATTTCAAAAGTGAAGAAAGACGTGGTAGAAATTGTTTTAGCGTGTGCCGCAATACCACAAAAGTTTGCTGGAAGGTGTGGCGTCGATGGGTCCCAAAAGTCCTATTATTGACTTTTATTCAAACATACGGTCATTTTGTTTAAGATGGTACTACTAGTTAGGGTAGCTTTTCATTTGAACTAGTGAACAGCCAAGTATGACATAATGAGTAGGCGTAATTTTCAATTTGCAAATGAGGTTAAATGTAGCAGGAACTGGAAACATTGGTTACAGAAGAAGCGGCACATTTGGTGCAATCAACATGAGAGGCGCGTTTGGTTCACGCGACATGAGAAGAACGTTTGGTGCAAAAAACATGAGAGGCACGTTTGGTGCAAGCAACATGAGAAATACGTTTGGTGCAATCAACATGAGAAATACGTTTGGTGCAAGCAACAGGAGAAATACGTTTGGTGCAATCAACATGAGAAATACGTTTGGTACAAGCAACATGAGAAATACGTTTGGTGCAAGCAACATGAGAAATACGTTTGGTGCAAGCAACATGAGAAATACGTTTGGTGCAAGCAACATGAGAAATACGTTTGGTGCAAGCAACATGAGAAATACGTTTGGTGCAAGCAACATGAGAAATACGTTTGGTGCAAGCAACATGAGAAATACGTTTGGTGCAAGCAACATGAGAAATACGTTTGGTGCAAGCAACATGAGAAATACGTTTGGTGCAAGCAACATGAGAAATACGTTTGGTGCAAGCAACATGAGAAATACGTTTGGTACAAGCAACATGAGAGACATGTTTGGTACAAGCAACATGAGAAATACGTTTGGTACAAGCAACATGAGAAATACGTTTGGTGCAAGCAACATGAGAAATACGTTTGGTACAAGCAACATGAGAAATACGTTTGGTACAAGCAACATGAGAAATACGTTTGGTACAAGCAACATGAGAAATACGTTTGGTACAAGCAACATGAGAAATACGTTTGGTGCAAGCAACATGAGAGACATGTTTGGTACAAGCAACATGAGAGACATGTTTGGTACAAGCAACATGAGAGACATGTTTGGTACAAGCAACATGAGAAATACGTTTGGTGCAAGCAACATGAGAAATACGTTTGGTGCAAGCAACATGAGAAATACGTTTGGTGCAAGCAACATGAGAAATACGTTTGGTGCAAGCAACATGAGAAATACGTTTGGTGCAAGCAACATGAGAGGCATGTTTGGTGCAAGCAACATGAGAGACATGTTTGGTACAAGCAACATGAGAAATACGTTTGGTGCAAGCAACATGAGAAATACGTTTGGTGCAAGCAACATGAGAAATACGTTTGGTGCAAGCAACATGAGAAATACGTTTGGTACAAGCAACATGAGAAATACGTTTGGTGCAAGCAACATGAGAAATACGTTTGGTGCAAGCAACATGAGAAATACGTTTGGTGCAAGCAACATGAGAAATACGTTTGGTGCAAGCAACATGAGAAATACGTTTGGTGCAAGCAACATGAGAAATACGTTTGGTGCAAGCAACATGAGAGGCATGTTTGGTGCAAGCAACATGAGAGGCATGTTTGGTACAAGCAACATAGTGCGGCACTTGCTACCTGCTATTGGTATGTCTCGACATATCGAATTTTTACGAGTTTTAAGATCTAACATCCTCAAAAATTAAGAAAATTTGTCCACAAACTTACAACGCATATTTATTAATAAATAGCAAATAAGATTTAAGAATTATATCTAGAAAGATGTTTACATTTCTAACATTGTAGGGTATTGAGAAATGTTAATCTTCTGTATAATATAGGCCTACCCAACCTTTTTTTTATTCAATGGAAATACCCACACAAAAATTATTACATAAATGTATTAATAATCTATACAAATTTAATACATATTAAAGATTACGTATACTTGCATAAAACCAGATATATTTTATCATTTTAAGTAGTTTCGATTCTCATAATCCGAGCGTATTAAAATTGATTAGATTTCTGTAAAATAACACAAATGTATCATCATTGTTTTTAAAAATCCGAGCGTAAAACGTCTACACTGACTCCTCCTTTTTATATGTTCCCCCAGTGAAAATGTGTGTAATTTTAATTGTGTTGTTAACTTAATGACTTCCTCAAGTTGATGTGTTGCAGTGTTAAACAGAGCCATTCTCATCTGATCACACAAACGCGTGACCGTGTTATACTGAAGAATGTCACATTGTTAAGGGCACACTTCATGCCCTACGTACGTGATCTGGAGCCCCGCTATGAAAGTATCACATCGCTTTCAGGCTTAAGGTGAGCAATACTACGACGTTATCGTAACGTCAGGGACGATAAGCTGAAATATTCATCACAAAGTGCATCCAAATGAAGGTCTATTTAATTTTAAACTGTCTAACTCTGACATCCATATGACGGTCTAATTTATTTTAATTTGTCTAACTCTGACATCCATATGACTATCTACTTCATTTGAAACTGTCTAAATCTGACATCCATATGACGGTATAATACATAAGACTTTCATACATAAGACTTCCCTTCAGATCCTTCATCACTCGACTCAGACATAAGACTTACCCTCTTGTCCTTCATCACTCGACTCATGCATGAGACTTGCCATTAGATCCTTCATCACTCGACTCATGCATTAGACTTGCCTTCAGATCCTTCATCACTCGACTCATGCATGAGACTTGCCCTTAGATCCTTCATCACTCGACTCATGCATTAGACTTGCCTTCAGATCCTTCATCACTCGACTCATGCATTAGACTTGCCTTCAGATCCTTCATCACTCGACTCATGCATTAGACTTGCCTTCAGATCCTTCATTACTCGACTCATGCATAGTACTCACCCTCTTGTCCATCACTCGACTCATGCATAAGACTTGACCTTTGACCCTTCATCACTCGAATCAAACATAAGACTTGCCCCAGACCCTTCATCACTCGAACTTGCATTCAGATCAGTCATAACTCTGACGTCTAGTCTAGATTAAATTTTACAAAGCAAAGTGCCCCCCCCCAATCCCAACCCCTTCATCCCCATGAATATTTCTATGAATTAAAACTTGTGTGCGTGTGTTATAGGGACCATCAGATGTCCGCGTGTGTTATAGGGACCATCAGATGTCCGCGTGTGTTATAGGGACCATCAGATGTCCGCGTGTGTTGTAGGGACCATCAGATGTCCGCGTGTGTTATAGGGACCATCAGATGTCCGCGTGTGTTACAGGGACCATCAGATCTCCGCGTGTGTTACAGGGACCATCAGATGTACGCGTGTGTTACAGGGACCATCAGATGTCCGCGTGTGTTACAGGGACCATCAGATGTCCGCGTGTGTTACAGGGACCATCAGATGTCCGCGTGTGTTACAGGGACCATCAGATGTCCGCGTGTGTTACAGGGACCATCAGATGTCCGCGTGTGTTACAGGGACCATCAGATGTCCGCGTGTGTTACAGGGACCATCAGATGTCCGCGTGTGTTACAGGGACCATCAGATGTCCGCGTGTGTTACAGGGACCATCAGATGTCCGCGTGTGTTACAGGGACCATCAGATGTCCGCGTGTGTTACAGGGACCATCAGATGTCCGCGTGTGTTACAGGGACCATCAGATGTCCGCGTGTGTTACAGGGACCATCAGATGTCCGCGTGTGTTACAGGGACCATCAGATGTCCGCGTGTGTTACAGGGACCATCAGATGTCCGCGTGTGTTACAGGGACCATCAGATGTCCGCGTGTGTTACAGGGACCATCAGATGTCCGCGTGTGTTACAGGGACCATCAGATGTCCGCGTGTGTTACAGGGACCATCAGATGTCCGCGTGTGTTACAGGGACCATCAGATGTCCGCGTGTGTTACAGGGACCATCAACATTGTTTGAAGAACGTTTTGATTTGCTTTGAACTGATGAAATGAGATAATGTTGTCTGAGATAATGTTGTCTGAGATAATGTTGTCTGAGATAATGTTGTCTGAGATAATGTTGTCTGAGATAATGTTGTCTGAGATAATGTTGTCTGAGATAATGTTGTCGCTCTCTCCGACATTGTAACTGAAACTCGGAAAGGAGGATTTCAGTGGAATTTTATGACTCGAAAAATACCGCCTGGCATTGATTGTCATCAGGTGCAAGCATAATTGACATTTCAAATCAGTGTATCTCAAAGTGGGTAACGTCCCCCAGGGGCAGAGGGATGACCCGTGGGGGGGGGGAGGCGCTAAAACGGTCAGTATATTTATGGTTGGCGTTGGGACTAACAGGGCGGTGATGAATTAAATCAGACATTTTTAAAATAAAAATAAAATAAAATTCATCGAATCATTAACGGCCTTGAAATCGGGTCTTGCATAAACAACAATCAATGAGTTGTGAATAAACAACAGTCAAACAGTACAATAACCATGTATAAACAACAGTCACAGACTCATGAATAAACATCAGTCAAACAGTACAAGGGAATGTTAACAACTTGAAATATTTACTTAACGTGACGTAATCAATATTCTGCACAACGCTAGTGAGTGTACTTTAAAGAGGTGCTGTCGACATATTTGTCCACACATTCACCGTCGACATATTTGTCCACACATTCATCGTCGACATATTTGTCCACACATTCACCGTCGACATATTTGTCCACACATTCACCGTCGACATATTTGTCCACACATTCACCGTCGACATATTTGTCCACACATTCATCGTCGACATATTTGTCCACACATTCACCGTCGACATATTTGTCCACACATTCACCGTCGACATATTTTTCCACACATTCACCGTCGACATATTTGTCTGCACATCCATCGTCGACATATTTTTCCACACATTCACCGTCGACATATTTTTCCACACATTCACCATCGACATATTTTTCCACACATTCACCGTCGACATATTTGTCCACACATTCACCGTCGACATATTTGTCCACACATCCATCGTCGACATATTTGTCTGCACATTCACCGTCAACATATTTGTCCACACATTCACTGGAGGCAAAAAATAATTAACTAATAACGTATATTTACACTGGTGATAGGGGGAACATTATTGATCGGATTGTTATCTTCGTCAGTCTTTCAAACAGGACTGTCTATTTTTAAATGCATAAAGTCTTACATAAACGAGACATTGTCAGAGATGGTCAGCATGCTGACAGGTAGAATCTAATTAGTGTTGTTGGTTTGTTTTTCCCACCATTTTATGACCTCGTTTTCAAAAACGTTTAATTGTCTTGATACAAAAGTCAAATAAACATCATTTTTATAAGGGGAAAAAAAAGGGACACAACAAAACAACGATCAAGTCGGCAAGGAACTGCAGTGGGGTATCCGAGAAGTTAACTACTTTGCAACTAAGTTTATTTTTCAAATCGTGTACTGTTGTTTGTTCGCTGATGAAGGCTTCTTGCCGACACGTTCGTGGTTTTGTTGCGTCCTCCCCTCCCCCCCCCCCTTTGGGTATCCGAGAAGTTTACTACTTTGCAACTAAGTTTATTTTTCAAATCGTGTTCTGTTGTTTGTTCGCTGATGAAGGCCTCTTGCCGACACGTTCGTTGTTTTGTTGCGTCCTCCCCTCCCCCCCCCCCTTTAGGTATTCCCATACCACTTTGTTTCGATCATTGTCTTTTACCTAACCTGACTGCAGTCTCTCCCCCATTTTTACCATTCTTTAAACGAATTCCATAAATTAATTTTTAAATGTACAAGAAATGTGCATATCAAATCTTTCCTAAGCCACTGCGTGCTCCAACATTGAGAAATAGACATCACAAATATGTACAACTTCGTGGTCACTTATTTCATCCTACCTTATGTCAAAGCTTCGAACGAGACGTCCATTTACCTCTCTGTCGAGAATCATCTGGTAAGGTAGCACCGAGTTGCAGCCAAGTTCTCCTCGCCAAACTGTTGCATTTCGCTCTTTAAAAAATATTGTTTAAAAACATTTTCTCCTTTTCCCAAGAGCAGACGTCGCATGTAATTGTTTATAGATTTCTTAAAAGCTTTTCGGCGGCATGTCACAAGCGATCCTGGCGCTGTCACCGAGGAACAAATGTAGGTCAGTTTAATGGTCTTTTCAATGTTTATTGCTGTTTTTTTTTTTTTTTTAGCAGTACACTCTGGAGCCTTTTCATAACCAGTCGGTTGGGATAATTGATTTAAATGGTTATCTTGTCACTGGTTATCTTGTCGCTTGTCATCTTGTCGATTGGTTATCTTGTCGTTGGTTATCTTGTCACTGGTTATCTTTTCAATGGTTGTATTGTTATCTTGTCAATGGTTATATTTTCACTGTTATCTTGTCACTGGTTATCTTTTTATGGGTATCTGTCACTGGTTATCTTTTCAATGGTTATCTTGTTATTTTAATCTTGTCAATGGTTATTTTTTCAATGGTTATCGTGTCACTGGTTATCGTGTCACTGGTTACCTTGCAACTGGTTAACTAGTCACTGGTTATCTAGAAATCGGTTATCTAGTTCCTGGTTATCTAGACACTGGTTATCTAGAAACTGGTTATCTAGGCACTGGTTATCTAGTCACTGGTATCTAGTCACTAGTTATCTAGACACTTGTTTTATAATTACTAGTTATCTAGACACTGATTATTTAGTCACTGGTTATCTAATCACTGGTTATCTACTGGTTATATAGTCATTGGTTATCTAGTCACTGGTTATCTAGACACAGGTTATCTAGTCACTTGTTATATAATTACTAGTTATCAAGACACTGATTATCTAGTCACTGGTATTTAGTCACTGGTTATCTAGTCACTTGTTATATAATTACTAGTTATCTAGACACTGATTATTTAGTCACTGGTTATCTAATCACTGGTTATCTACTGGTTATATAGTCATTGGTTATCTAGTCACTGGTTTTCTAGTCACTGGTTATCTACTGGTTATCTAGTCAATGTTCATCTAGTATTCTGGTAATCTGGTTACTAGCTATCTTGTTACTAATTAAGCCGTCCATAAAATTCGTATCATCTCCAACTTTAGATCTAGTTAAAGCTCATTGATCCGTAGCAGTGAATCAAAGAAAGGGTTAGCAAAAAGTCATTAATTCAATGTTAATTGTGATCATTTAACGCGAGCAGCGATTAGCGTTGTGAGTTGCTTATTGTAAGTAAAGACATTAATGAACGGCGACCAACTCATTATCTAATTAGTAACACCGGGTTACCGTTCTTTTACATTCTCATATACGTTTTTCCTGTTGTGTCATAAAAAGACCTTGAGTTTTGACCCAAAAAAATGTCCTTATACTCGTCAGGCTGCCATCATTAAATCTCTCCCCTTCTTCTTCCCCCCCCCCCGGAATAGACGAGAGAAAAACGACACATCAAGCTGAACGAAAACGAAATCTCCATTCGTTTATTGCTTTGATATTTCTGCAGCAAGTTGCGCTAACAAAATGTGTGTTGATCGTGGATGTAATGTTAACACTGCCGGTTTGTAGGCCTGCAGCATGACAACATTCATAACTTAGGGCTGACCAGCCGGTCGACTTCCCCCCCCCCCACGCACACTCTTAAAACAGACCAATCACAAACCAGGTTAATGACAGCCCTTTACATCCCTGATGTTTATCAGGAGGGAAAAGTGGGGAGAGGGTACAACTACTTTTGTTGTTTTTTTTCATGATGATGAAAGTGATCCATGTTTTTATTATGATGTTTTCGTTGTTGTTTTGATTCGTTGAATAAAAACGTTCATATAAAGTTTGACTTTTTTATTTCGTGAATTTTAAAAAACTTCTTTAAATACGAAGGTGTTATGTTGATTTATCAAATCCAGTCTACGCATCATCCGAATGATTAAGTCATGATTAGGCCATGATTAAATAATTATATTAAGTCATAATTAAGTCGTTGAACTGTCTTTGACCATGATTTGTTTTGAATTTGAAGAAGATGGAGTGGACAAAAGTAAAATGTAGCAATTTGAAGAGAGTTTTTTTTTTATATTTTTTTTTAAATCATAAATTGGGTGGCATTTCTGAAAAGCCATGTCATTATGTAGAGAACCTGGACTTAACGGGTAGTGCAAGCTTAAGGTTTAGTATATTCTCATGACAATGAACGTTTAGTTCCGTTCAGCCCATTAAAAAATAAATCAATCTGATAAGTTGGATAAATTAAGCACCAGATTTGATGTTACACGTATCTGAGAAGTTGGAGGAAGCAATCACCAGATTTGATATTACACGTCTCTGAGAAGTTGGACAAATTAAGCACCAGAATTGATGTTACACGTCTCTGAGAAGTTGGGGGAATTAAGCACCAGATTTGATGTTGTTACACGTCTCTGAGATAATAAAACCAGATGCAGTGATATAATATACGACCTGCCAACGTCTTAAGGCTCTAAACCCCACCTCCTATTAGCATAATTTAATACTTTGGTGTTCCGTGTCCGGTGTGTTGGTCTCAGGTCGGAGTTGCAAACCTTGCGGGAATGCGGGCTGCTTATTAAATCAGCATTGCACTTAAAATTTGGGCAGTAGTAAAATTGTTCTAAATGGGAAGTCAGCTGTGACCGAAACTTGCCTTTCGTTTTATGAAGTATTTTGCAATGTCCTACCAACACTAACAGTGCTTCTCAGACCTTTTTAATCGATAACCCCATATTTAGGACCACCGAGGAGGCCTAGGTCAGTGAACATCTGTGACTGCTAAGAAGGGCGTAGGTGTAAGCAAACAAATACATTTATTTACAATGAAACTTAATTTTTTTTTTATTATTTTTTTTTTTTTTTTTTTTTTTTTTTGGGTGTTTTTTTTTATTTTTTTTTTTCTTTGGAAATAAAAAACCTCGCAGTTATGCTTTAAGGAAAAAAAATAATTATTAAAAAAAAAAAAAAAAATTGAAAAGGTCTGTGGTGTTTGGTAAAGTTTTGTAAATATTGTGCTATGGCAGGATCTCTGAGTCATTCCAAGGGTGATTGATCTGTCAAGTGACATGTTTTCATTTTGTCATTGTTTGTTGACCCTCGGGGAGACATTAATAGTGCTCCGGGCCTCGCCTGACACGCGTGTCGCAAGTTGAACGTCATATTGGTTATAAAAACAAAAGTGGCGTCTCAAGATTAATATTTGCGCCCCAATCGTCACCTCTGTGTAGGGCTCTATCCTCACTACCGTGTAGGGCTCTATCCTCACTATCTTGTAGGGCTCTATCCTCACTACCTTGTAGGGCTCTATCCTCACTACCTTGTAGGGCTCTATCCTCACTACCTTGTAGGGCTCTATACTCACTACCTTGAAGGGATCTATACTCACTACCTTGAAGGGCTCTATACTCACTACCATGTAGGGCTCTATCCTCACTACCTTTTAGGGCTCTATCCTCACTACCATGTAGGGCTCTATCCTCACTACCTTGTGGGTCCCAATCCTCATTACCGTGTATGTTTTTAGGAACATATTTTAAAGTTTGGGGGATTGGAAAAATGGTGTGCCGTATGTAACAACTCGGCCATTATTTTATCGGTGTCCATTTTAACAGTGAATGACATGCACGTTAGAAAAATACCATCATTTTACACATTGGTACACGGCACCATGCGGGGTGCACAATATCGAATCCTCGGCACCCTGTGTGGTGCACAATATCGAATCCTCGGCACCCTGTGTGGTGCACAAAATCGAATCCTCAGCACCCTGTGTGGTGCACAATATCGAATCCTCAGCACCCTGTGTGGTGCACAATATCGAATCCTCGGCACCCTGTGTGGTGCACAATATCGAATCCTCGGCACCCTGTGTGATGCACAATATCCATTCCCCGTCACATTATGTGGCACAATTCACCTAAACCAAGGCACTTTGCGTGATGGTGAGTGGTAAAATATTATTTGAATGCACATCTTATTTCAGGTCAAAGCTACCTTGGAAATCCCATAGCCTACACCCCAAAACCAATAGCCCATGACCCATAGCCCATAACCAATAGCCATTGACCCACACCCCATAACTAATAGCCCATGACCCATAGCCCATAACCAATAGCCCATGTCCCACACCCCATAACTAATAGCCCATGACCCATAGCCCATAACCAATAGGCCATAACCAATAGCCCATGACCCACACCCCAAAACCAATAGCCCATGACACATATCCCATAACCAATAGCCCATGTCCCACACCCCATAACTAATTGCCCATGACCCATAGCCCATAACCAATAGGCCATAACCAATAGCCCATAATCGGTAGGAAACATTTATTTCAAAGTATTAGTGTTATTTAACATTAGATCTTCCGTTAAGATTATTCTTACTACAAATAAATCATTTGGGGACAGAATATATGTCCAGATAATAATTGTTGCGCTCGTTTCCCCTTTATCTTCTACATATTTTTTTTTACACAAGACGCACGCTACTTTACTCTGATGTGATGTTCATAAGTGTGAAAAGGCAGGACTCATATAAATAGGAATCAATCAATCATGCAATGTCATGGAAATTTCTACTATAAGAGCGTCATTTAGTTATTAAATAAGTTGATTATGATTTGTTCTTTGAACTTTGACAATTTAAACTTTGACCATTTGAACTTTGACCATTTGAACTTTGACCATTTGAACTTTGACCATTTGAACTTTGACCATTTGAACTTTGACCATTTAAACTTTGACCATTTGGACTTTGACCATTTGAACTTTGACCATTTGAACTTTGACTATTTGAACTTTGACTATTTGAACTTTGACTATTTGAACTTTTACCATTTGAACTTTGACTATTTACACTTTTAGCAATTGAACTTTACCATTTGACCTATACCATTTGAACTTTACCATTGTGGTCATAACAGTCATAATGTTAATCCACAGTTCCCTTGGCAAATTAAAAATAAAGCATATTAAAGAAGCAAAAAACGAAAGTACATTCCCGCACAATCATAGGTTGAGAATCACTGCTGAGCCGTGTAATAACTTTCAATAATTGAAGGCGTTAATGTTAAGGATTTGTATCGATAAATTCCGGTTTAAGATCATAGCACAAAGACCGGGCGTCTCATAGTCGACACGGTTAGATTAAGTTTTTCAAAATTTCAAAGATCGATCAATGAACAGCTCTCATAACACCTTTAAACTACTGGATCGATTGAGATGACACCGACCAATTCAATATATCTAATGAAAATCACTGCCTATAAAATCGTTTCCATTCACGCACTGACTGAAAAACAGAGCTGAAAGTCAGAGATCGTGAATGGATGGTATACTAACAACTTGCAAAGTCAACATTTCGGGTGGCAGTTCAAAATTTAAAAATATAGTTCTTCAACAGTATTCGATCACGACGATTAGAGGTGAAACACGGTGTCTTAACTGGGGATATGGGTAGCTGGGAGTGTGCTGGGTTTATTGAAAGATCGAGAAAAGGAAAAGTACATTTACGCCTAGAAAATATCGTTTGTACTACCTTGATATTTTTCATATTTGTTTGTTAGCTTTTTCCCAAATGACCTATAGCTACGCTTGTGTTTGTTTTGGTTACAAGATCATGTTCAAATTTAATACAGTGATGGGGTATAGATAATTTAATGATGGGGTATAGATAATATAATGATGGGGTATAGATAATATAATGATGGGGTATATATAATATAATGATGGGGTATAGATAATATAATGATGGGGTATAGATAATATAATGATGGGGTATAGAGAATATAATGACGGGGCATGGGTGCCCGCAGAAAACTTTCTGGGGGGGGGGGGGCAAAAAAATCAATTAACTTTCTAGGGGGGGGGGCAAAATTTTTTTAGTAATGTTTTAATGTAGTTTTAATTTACTGTTTCGTATTTGTATGGTGAACGAACGGACAGGACCTCAGCTTAGAGATGGGAAGGGCTATCAATTAACTTTCTAGGGGGGGGGGCAAAATTTTTTTAGTAATGTTTTAATGTAGTTTTAATTTACTGTATCGTATTTGTATGGTGAACGAACGGACAGGACATCAGCTTAGTTACTTTCTCTTTATTTTCTCTTTTCTTTAATACATTTTTTGTCTATTTTTGTCTAAAAAAAATTTATCCAATCAATCCGGGGGGTGCCCCCCTTTCCCCCCCCCTGCGGGCGCCCATGTGTCGGGGGCATTGAGAATATAATGATGGGGTATAGAGACTATAATGATGGGTTATAGAGACTATAATGATGGGGTATAGAGACTATAATGATGGGGTATAGAGACTATAATGATGGGGTATAGAGACTATAATGACGGGGTATACAGAATATAATGACGGGGTATAGAGACTATAATGACGGGGTATAGACCATATCATGATGGGGTATAGATAATATAATGGTGGGGTATAGAGAGATTAGGAGAGACGCCATACATAAAGAGAGGGCTGTCAAAGAGATGCGGTAAAGAAAATCTTGGCGTGACATTGTTTCGTGCGATGCTCAACTTTGTCACACAAAACACATTCATTACCACTCATTGACAACGTGCAAGCCATGCCAAAAAGAAAGGCACATGAAGGTCAATACATCTAAGCAGTTGTACCAACCCCATACTGCCCGTGTTCCCTGTCATCAGAACGTATAACCCAGGCACTGATCCATCACGTGATTAATAAAAATACTCTATAACATAGGCGTACTTGACTCAATGCCGCCCATGACCAACTCCTAGGTTGTGCCCCCCCCCCCCCTAAACACTCAGGTACACATTTGTTATTATTATAGATTATATACCTTTTGCCACATTTTACACGTGCGCCCTAGTTGCGATGTCACCAATCTATCATTTGCATTACACCTACTATTTGAGACAAAGTATCATCATGAAACTGCCGTGTGCTTCCAGGGCTGAATTTAAGAAATTTCGTCACTATACCCTGCCGCCCAAGCAAAACCACCAAACTTATTGGAGAGCTGAGGATCTCAAGGCATACAATGATGACCAAACTAATCCTAGCCTCATCTTAAATCAAACCAAAGCTTTAAGTCAGGCCTGTATTGTCCGTTGTCCCTATCATATCAGAAGTTATAACCCAGACATTTATCAATCACGTCATTATTAAAACACTATGTAACTGAGGCGGACTTGACTAAATGTTGTCGCCCATGACGAATTCTCACGTGTGTGCCCTTCTTAACACTCAAGCACACGTTTAGTTTAAAAACGGTACACCGTAACCGTTATATAAACCCCAAAAGTGCTGCACGGGGGCATTGGTCCCCTTGGCACCCCTCTTAGTTCGCCATTGCTTTATCTCATGACTAGCAGAGGCGACGCAATCACGTTGTGCGTGTAACAGAGGTACATAATCTTTGATAATGATTCCAGATGGCGCCACATATATCCAGCAATGCTTAGTTGTATTGACTCTATACTGTCGACTTAGATAAAAAAAAATTTTAAATACATACATATATTAACAAGGATGCTGTTGGAGAGTTTTCTTTTGTGTGCCTTTGGTGCGTACGGCGCAGCGAATGAGAGCGCAGCACGGTGCCCAACAGGGGCTGACATGATCCAATCGGGAATTCCAGTATAAGGCAGTGCCCTTTACTTACCCCTTTCGAATTAGATCCTCGAAGACTCGCGTCCTTCACGATTCTTAAGAACTCCCATTGTCCCAGGAATAATCAGTCGTCCGTTGAGTCCCTCCTACTTGTCAGTGTCAGGCTATCACAGATCGTGGTCCCAAGTGTAAACATTGCCTAAATTAAAACATGATTACAAAGTAGTCAGCGTGAGAAGTGGGAATATAATATAAATGAAGGAATCTCTCTGTCACGTGATCCAGCCTAAAATCTTTGACTTGTTTTGATAGAGAAAGCGTTATGATAACTGAGTTCTAGAACTTTTCGTTTAGTTTTTACTTTTCTTTCTTTCTTTCTTTCGTTTTATTTTATTATATTTTTTTATTTTTTTTTTACAGGATGCTATTCACGGGATATTATTATGTCTTTCGGCGACATGACAATGTCCTTCTTGCCGCTGTGCCTTTAAGAAAAAATGTTTAAAATATGATTGATTATGGACACGTGCAGCTGAAGTTTTAAAACAGCTAGGTTTTTAAAAATAAATGGTCAGTGCTCATAGTATGCATAGTTGACGGTTATTGTGTGTGGCGGTCGAACTTTGTGACCTGATTGTCCTGTGTAGTTGTCATGCTGCACGACTGGACGTGGTGAGTTGTTTTGATGAATGTTTAGACTTACGGGCGTGAATCTTGGTTGTAGAACTGGAGTGAGTGATCACGTGATGTGGGGTGTAAACAGAATGAGCAATGGGGAATAAAGGTTCGTTGTTACACAGACCGCAGACGTGAGTTGGTATCTCATTTTATTCTTACAGACAGCGGCGTAGAAAGGGGGTGTGAAGGAGGCGGCCAGCCCCGGGTGACATTAATCATTATATATATAATATTATATATATATATAATTATGTTATATATATATATATAATTATGTTATATATATATATATATATTTGGATCGGGCGCATTTTCAGCCAACTTAAAGAGTTTTTTTTCGTGGAAGGGGTGGTAAAATTCTCGACCCACCCCAGGCTGCACAAACCCTAGTTACGCCACTGTACCTGATGGGTCGGGTGATTAAAGAGATGAGACTTATCAATACTTATGTCCCCAGCAGTCATTTTAATGAGAGAGAGAGAAATGCTGTGTAAGACATAACATGGAGATTTTATGATAAGAGAAAGTAAGAAATCGTGATAAGAAACAGGAAGAAATCGTGGCTAGAGGCAGGAAGAAATCATTAGAGACAGGAAGAAATCCTGATTAAAGACAGGTAGACATCGTGGTTAAAGACAGGTAGACATCGTGGTTAAAGACAGGTAGATATCGTGGTTAAAGACAGGTAGATATCGTGGTTAAAGACAGGTAGATATCGTGGTTAGAGATAGAAAGAAATCGTGATAATTGACAGGAGTCGTTCAGTAAGAAAGCTTAAGCCATTGTGGTACCAAGCCCATATCTTGACTGTATTTGTGTTTATTTTTTTAAATTTTATTTAACATTAATTTAATTTTGAAAGCGTTCAAAGTCAAGATGGTGCCAGGTATGAAAAGCATAATTTAAAATTTTTAAAAATATATAATCATAACAAGATTATCTAAGACACATTTATCCTGAGTGGATCTCCTGGGTGGAATAAAAGACGTATCCCCATTGACATGTGGCATGACCCCTGACGTATCCCAACTGACATGTGGCATGACCCCTGTGCTTTGGGGTAGTAATTTATGTTAAAAACTATTTTGACACATTAAATGAAAGAATGCCCCCATACACACACGCACGAGCACACATCCCCGGTCGTTACTGCACAAGTCTTATCATTTAACTCACCAAAATGTTTTCCCCTCAGTATCTGAATGTCTTGTATCCGTTAGATCTGCGGTAAATAAAGTCCATGAATTCAACTGAAATCCATCCAGTCACAGCAATACTCCAATGTAAGAACTAATGGGTATGTGAGAACTAATGGGTATGCAAGAATGCCATACTTCGCACTTCTATTACGTTGTCCCCCTCAACTATTCACAGAATAAAGCTTTCATTACAAGCTTTCCAGCACGGTCACACGTCTGGTGGCAAGTTGTCTCCCCCCTCACGCTAATCACGACCGACAACTGCCGTGTGACACCCTCGCGAGATTATGAAACACTCCTTGAAATAAATTAGTCCTCTCTGAGGGCGGGCTATAATCTCGAAACCTTTGTCGCATATTTAATATAGGATATTGGAAGTCTATTCGTACTCTGTAAATTCTTAGTGCACTAACGTGAAGTGTTACAGGATATGTTTTTTTAAACAATCTTAATAATAAAATGAGCCGATATATAATTTACTAATGTTTGAGTAATAAAAATTATCTTTCAGTAAGGAGCAGCGCATCAAGTGTAAATACTGACCAATTATTTTAGATTGATGCATTTAAATTTAATGTTCCCGAGTTCTATGCCAGTAAATTAACTCCCAAATATATTCTTTAAAAATATTTTTTTTAAAGTAATATAAAACTTTTGGGACACACCTGTGAACGTTGACGACACACCTGTGAACGTTGACGACACACCTGTGAACGTTGACGACACACCTGTGAACGTTGACGACACACCTGTGAACGTTGACGACACACCTGTGAACGTTGACGACACACCTGTGAACGTTGACGACACACCTGGGAACGTTGACGACACACCTGGGAACGTTGACGACACACCTATGAACGTTGGTGTTATACAGGCAAAATTTAATTTTATTGTAAAAAAAAAAAAAGAGAAGAAAAAAAGTGAAGTCGATTGTGAATAAAGTCTTGAGAATCTGCATTGCTTCTGGGCGCGACATTTATTTAACTATTGGAGCGTTTACTGCCGGTGTCAAATATTCGTCTGATCTTATGTCAAGACTATTTGCGTTGTCCATTGTCTCTCACGCCAAGTTAACAACACTGACAAGTTCTTTTGCAATGTGCATTTATTTCACTTGATCACAACGCTGATCACAACGCTGAACAGTTCAGCGGTGCGCTGTGCATTTATTTCATTTAATCACAAGTTAACTACATCCAGGCTTTTTCCAGGAGAAAACCGTGCAAGGTAAAACTACACAGCGAATCTAACCAAGAACAGTTATGTCTGTCTCTCCCTCACATCAGTTGTCACTGTCTCTCCCTCACATCAGTTCTGTCTGTCTCTCCCTCACATCAGTTATGTCTGTCCCTCACATCAGTTGTGTCTGTCTCTCCCTCACATCAGTTATGTCTGTCTCTCCCTCACATCAGTTCTGTCTGTCTCTCCCTCACATCAGTTGTGTCTGTCTCTCCCTCAAATCAGTTATGTCTGTCTCTCCCTCACATCAGTTCTGTCTCTCCCTCACATCTGTTCTGTCTGTCTCTCCAACACATCAGTTCTGTCTGTCTCATCCGTCACATCAGTTATGTCTGTCTCTCCCTCACATCAGTTCTCTCCCTTATCAATCTGAGCTACCCGCAGCCGTCTTTGAACATGACAAGAGTTCACACTCACCCCAGTTGTGAACAATCACAATACACACCTCACGTCTGGTGCCGTGACCTTGACAGCTGGCCTGCTGGATACATGCGCCGTCTGTGCCATGATGACCGTGAACGTCATTTTCAGGAGTAGGAGTTGTTTCACGAAATAGTTCATCTTTCCAGAAATATCAAGTGAAAAACAGGCGTGTTTACAGCGTTTCTGTTACATGAGATTGTTTTCCTGACAGCCGTGTGGACTCTTACTTCAGACGATTCTCAATCTGTTGAAATCCCTAGAATAGGGAAAAAGAACAACAACAACAACAAAAACAAAACAAAAGGGGAGGGGTGGGGTTGCAAAAGGCGTGCTTTGAAAAGGAGGGGGAAGACGTCTGCAAAGATACGAAGGAGGGGGGGAAAAAAGGTTTTCTATTTGCATTGCAGCCAGATATAAGACAGAATATAAACCTGTACCTTGCGATCAAAAGTCTGCAACAGAAACTCAAAATTATATCGGCAAAGTGAGATCATATGTCATCTTTTTTCTTTCCTGTATTTTTTCCAAGTGGTGATTAAGCCATTCATTAATTCTTTCCATTGTCCTCCGTCCTGAGCTTATATTTCAAGCTCGGTGAATATCTCGCCGCGTCTCTCACTAACTCATCGTTAGCAAACAGCCATCCAGAGGCCATCCAAGGCTCGCAGCAGAACATTTTTCTCACGCCCCTCAAGTATAAAATATTAATAGTCCAATGACCCATCCGCTTTTACACATCAGAAAATAGTGCGCACCAAACGCACTCGGGAAATGTACTTCGTGGAATCAGTGTCATCATATTTCCTTCGTCTTCCCCTTAAAAAACTGACAAAACTGATTTTTCGGGGTTTGGGGTGGGCGTGGGGCGGAAAATTTGATAGAACTTCAGCTCATTGGGTTGACGGGAAGTGGGTCAATTAGCTGTCCGAAGATTTTGCCAGCCATGAAAAAAAGTGAAGTTAGTATAAAGTATTTAATAACATTCGAATGTGTGCGTCAAATATAGGAAGACATTCACGCGTTAGGTAAGTCACTCTGCTCTTTAAAAAAAGGAGGTGGGGATTAAATTGATTCCGAATTGGCCCTTAGATCGATGAATAATGTCCCGATTTTAACGCAGTTAAAGTACCAATGTTTTAAAGGGATAGAAGGAAAATGCGTGATCATTCTACGGGAACCGAAGAACTTCAGGCACAAAGAACCAAACATCAAAGCGGTTCAGTGGGTTTTGTGTGGGGTGGGGTGGGGGAGGTGGCTGACTGGCCGACTTGCGCGGTACATCACCTTCTCATATACTGCTTCTATTTAATTAATAAGTTCTTACAGGAATTAACAGTGTGAAATATGATTGGATATAACCGAAAGCAGAGCATTCTCGTGACTTTTGCAGGCCCCATGCCAATTTCGATTTTTGTTTTTGGGCTATTTCAATTGATGCAATTTAAAAGAATTACTTTTTTTTACACATCGCAAATGTTCACAACTCTGGGTCCCTTAAATATCAGAGGCCCCACTTCAGCCGCAGTTGATGCAGGACCCACGCGATGGCTGAAGGTAGAGGTCTGACAGATACACGTTTGAGCTTTATTGTGATTACAGGTCTCCCAGCACAGGAACTCTTTTTCAGTCTTAAACTCCAGCTTTTTTCTTTTTTTATCTCCCACACAACAGAATTTACGTCTAACGTCGAACGGGGAATACCATGAAAATTTTTAACATTGATTTTCCCGACTTAAGCAAGCTGTCTACGATCTCATAGTTATCTTCACATTTTAGATACCGCACAGTGCTGCACGGTCTGGCGTGTTGATACCCACACAGTGCTGCAGACTACGGCTAAGTAATCCCTGCCCTAATCCCTGCATGTGACCCTCGTCTTGGCCTCTTGTTAAAGGGATTACCGAGTCAATCATGTTCCGACATTGTGTTTTCTTGAACCTCCTGCTGTTGACAACAGATTCGGGGTGAAATGTTATCAGAAGAAACCTGGAATTCAGGAATTCTAATATCCTGCCTATCTTCGCAGCTCTTTCAAAACAGTTTTGATTGCTTCCGGACCCCCCCCCCCCACTGTTCCCCCCGAGTTTATGAGAATAAAATTACAACAGAGTCGGGGTGAAATGTTATCAGAAGAAACCTGGAATTCAGGAATTCTAATATCCTGCCTATCTTCCCAGCCCTTTCAAAACAGTTTTGATTGCTTCCGGACCCCCCCCCCCCACTGTTCCCCCCGAGTTTATGAGAATAAAATATATAGATCACATCAGTAGTCATTTAAATGAAAACATAATAAACAGTATGCTGAGAACCGCCCCCCACAGGTCTTTAGGTTTATAATAAAGTGCATTTACGTCAATCAGAACACGTTAACTTCTAAATTTAGATTTCATGGAAGTGTCAAAACAATAGACGATTCATTCATGGATCCCTGGAATTCTATCAAAGTAAATAAAGATTTTGTGATTGCTTTTTCGGCAAGACTTTCAACAACAACAACAACACACACAAAAAGTTTCACGTGCACCTTATATAGTCAGTCACCATTATTGTTCATAGTAAAAAAAAATAATAATAATCACGGGTTGATCATATTAAATTCTATTTTTAATATGGATGTTTCCCAAAAAAATGAGGTATCAGAGACCTGGATCTTGACATTCCATATTCACTTTTTAAAAGGTCAATCCTCATTTAGATGATCAGACCCAGCATTATCAAATAAGCTTTGATAGATACCGAATGCTGTCACACAGACGATTAAGACAAAAATGGCCGCTTCTATAATCATTCTTCGCAATGGGGTTTGCCTTTTGTAACGCTGGAAAACGTCACATCGCATGACGTCATTATACTATGTTTAGACAATCTTTTCGTAAAATATGGCTTTTAACAATGTATTTCCGAATATATAAATATACCAGTAACAATTTGTTTGTAAAATCTTTCGTAAAATAAACTTGTTAACACGTTTTCGTCTGGGCTCAGACCCACTATGCCGGCTCAAGTGAACGTAGAAGTGCCGAACAACCTTTGAGAGATTGGACAAACGGAATTACAGGATTAAAAAATAATAATAATTAATATCTGTCCGCCTTTCATTGAGATTGACCAGACTGAATGCCCGGATGTTCCATTAATAGATTTCCGCCATTCAGTGACAAACCCAACGGCCAGAGTTTGTGCTACGTTGAAGCTCAAACTTATGGAATGCCATCCTTTAAATTGCTTGTTATATACAATTTCTTTTTAGTACCCCCAACCGTAAAGCGATCGTACAACCGTAGCTGGTCCATACAGCCTACCGAGAAGAGGTCATCCAATCTTTTGCTCATACACAACACAACATACTAAGGTATGGAGTGCAGTGGCGTCACTAGGGGGCCGCACCGGGTGACATCTCGATTTTTAAAAAAAAAATAAAAAATTGACGGGTTGTAAAAGGCTTGGACTGCGATAAAGCTTTTAAGTAGATTAACACACAGATGAGAGTTATCTCTAGCGACTCGATAACAGAACGGTAGGAATCCGGAAGCTTGCCTTAATGATCTCCTTTACGGAAGCGCCCAGCAGATGGGGCGCGCCGTAAAAATCGTGTCGAGGGTCCTAAGAGAGTAAAATCTCGACCCTTTTGAGGATTAATCTTTATAAGTAGATTAACGAGACGCAATCAATTTGTGTACATAACACAATACAAGTTCAGCTTTAATTTCGATTAGACAAAATTCAAATCAAAAATGCTTCAGCAAATCATTCACCAGCACAACAACAAAACATGCATATAATCATAAATTAAATGTACATGATATTTTTTGTTTCCTAACAATAACTAAAAAAAAATTAAGTAAAAGAATAAGAATCGACACACCTCAGTAAACAAAGATAAGTAGGTGGGAAGTACAATATTAAAAAAAACGATCAAGAAAAATACGTGCAGTTAAGTAGAATTGTGAATTTGGTTTACACCGCTTGTAGTCGTCATACCAGTTCCTTTGTGTTAATTTGTTTTCCATTTACATTAAATCAGGTGTATTACTCGCATCAAATATACCAGTAGCTACAATGTCCAATATTCCATTATGGTTAGCACTGTTGAAATGTTAAGCAACGGGACAAAGGGATTCTTTTATTGATGTAAAGATGTTCCCTCGAGTTGATATTATAATTGATCGTAGTGAAATGCACGGTCAGGCTGCCCCGCAGAGCAAGGTGTCATCTTTTCACCATATCAGACTGCCACCAGAGCAAGCTGTCATCTTTTCACCATATCAGGCTGCCACTAGAGCAAGGTGTCATCAGACCAGAGCTTTACCATAGCAGGCTGCTACTCAGAGGCGTAGCGAGGGGGTGCAGGGGGGACAGATGTCCCGGGCGCCTGTTAGTTAGGGGCGCCAAAATGCACTTTGATATTATTTTATTGATGAAAATAATGGGTTTGAGAGTTAAAAAAAAAAAGAAAAAGGGGCGCTTTAAAATGGATCTTGTCCCCGGGCGCGAATCTTGTCCCCGGGCGCCAAACACCCTCGCTACGTCGCTGCTGCTAATAGAGCAAGGTGTCATCAGATCAGGCTGCCACCTGACCAAAGTGTCATCAGAACAGGGCTTCACCATATCAGACTGCCGATCACAACCACGAGATGTAGTGCAAGAAGAAATCATCATTATTATTAGTCCAATGTTTCGCTAAGTAACATTATAATTATAGTGTTGCTTAGCCAAAGGTTAGACTAATGATGCTCTAAATGTGTGTAAGTGTCCAAATAATATAATGGTATTTCCCCTCACACTCGCTCAGTCGCTGGCGTCAAGTAACATTCTACGTTCGGACGCAGTCAAGCGGAACTATATGTCGATAACCTGATGTAGGTGAATATGTGTTGCGAAACAAGTAAATCTTGTATAGTTTCGCAGTACCATATCTGTTGACTGAGTCGAGTATTATATATTGAGAGATCACACAACAAACAGCGGGTCAAAGTTTTACTCTAAATCTTACAATAGTAACATTGGTTGGGGCCTAGTGTGCCACGTTGGTTGGGGCCTGGTGTGTCACGTTGGTTGGGGCCTGGTGTGTCACGTTGGTTGGGGCCTGGTGTGTCACGTTGGTTGGGGCCTGGTGTGTCACGTCGGTTTTGGGCCAGGTGTGTCACATTGGTTGGGACCTGGTGTGTCACGTTGGTTAGGACCTGGTGTGTCGCGTTGGTTGTGGCCTGGTGTGTCACGTTGTTTGGGATCTGGTGTGTCACGCTGGTTGGGACCTGGTGACGCATTGGTTGGGACATGGTGTGTCACGTTGGTTGGGACCTGGTGTGTCGCGTTGGTTGCGACCTGGTGTGTCACGTTGGTTGGGTGCCGGGGTGTCGCGTTGGTTGTGGTCTGGTGTGTCACGCTGGTTGGGACCTGGTGACGCATTGGTTGGGGCCTGGTGTGTCGTGTTGGTTGGGACCTGGTGTGTCGGGTTAGTTGCGGCCTGGTGTGTCACGTTAGTTGGGACCTGGTATGTCACGTTGGTTGGGACCTGGTGTGTCAAGTTGGATGGGACCTGGTGTGTCACGTTGGTTGGGTCCTGGTGTGTCACGTTGGTTGGGACCTGGTGTGTCGCGTTGGTTGCGACCTGGTGTGTCACGTTGGTTGGGACCTGGTGTGTCACGTTGGTTGGGAGTGTCTATTTCTTGTAACAATATACGCAACTTTAATCTCCTTGGTGATCTATTGCAAACTCTTTTAGACACCTGGGGCTTTGTTTTGGAGTTATCTACAGAAAACCTTTCAGACACATGATATCTTTTTTCAAATAAACGCTAATATATATATATAATTAAAAACAAATATGTCACAAAATGTTGATGTAAATGAACAATGACGTAGTTAGGGTTAGTGCCAATCAGGGCATTCAACACATTTTGCGGCCCCCTTTCTATGATAAAAATATCTGCAGATGGCTGACTATGACCACCCCTCAAAATAAAGAAAAAAGTTCAACCCGTGGCAGCCCTCTAGAAACGTCACTACAAGGGTTTTCTTCAGGGGGGGGGGGCAAAACTTGGCCAGCTTGTGTAGTTGTTTATCACTGGAGGGGCCACAGTACATGGTAATTAAAATAAAACCTTATCTGCAGATGGCTGACTATGACCACCCCTCAAAATAAAGAAAAAAGTTCAACCCGTGGCAGCCCTCTAGAAACGTCACTACAAGGGTTTTCTTCAGGGGGGGGGGGGGCAAAACTTGGCCAGCTTGTGTAGTTGTTTATCACTGGAGGTGCCACAGTACATGGTAATTAAAATAAAACCTGCCAATACAGAGTGAGGGGGCGGGCAAAGTCCCTCTCTGCCCTACCTAAATGACGCCCCTACAGCCCGCCCTTTTGCCTTCCTTTTCATATGCCATTGCAGAGGGGAAAAAAATCTAACTATAAAAATTAAATTTGAGCTTTAACCTAAAAACTGGATGGAAATGATAAGCTCCAAATAATGTAATATATATATATATATTGCTTCTGGTGTGGCTGCTTCCTTTTCTCAACCAACCCTTCCCCTACTCAAAATGTGTTTAATTAATAGTACTGATAAGGGGGAAATAAACTCTCAAGCGGCGAGCTTCCTGCGTGACCGTTGAACTCAGGTAAAAAATGTTGAATATTTTTGTAGGTGACTAAATAAATAACAATAATCTTCCAACGTACGGAGTCTTGAGTAAACTACTTTATAGAAAATGTACAACAATGCACAGTAAAAGGAATCTGGTACTTTAGAATTTCAGTAAAGTACAGGGGCGTGAAAAAATGTGCGGTACTGCACATAGGAGGCTACCATCCACAGGATGATTTTTCATTAATGTTTTGTTTTTTTAATGTAGAAGTGGGGAAGATTTGATTCTTTGATTTTGCCCCAGGCAGCACAAGATACGCCTCATAATAGGGGAGTGAATTTGATCAATAATTAATCCTTTTCGATAAACACATATCAGGGGGAGGGAATAGGGTGTGTACATTTTTACGTAGATGACAATCTATTTGAATTTCAAAGGGACTATTCGCACCCGGTTACCAGAAATGAGAGGTTGGGATTTTTAAAAAAAACTATTTAAAATATTATTGTTGGGTTTGTAAGACATAATAAAGTATCAAATGGACTATATGTTTGTAAACTTACTTTCTTCAGTTGAACTAAAATAAACTACCACAAATGACATCCGAATAGCTTTGAGTCAAAATGGCCCCGGACACGCAGCCCCGCCATTCGCACCCGGGGCCCATTATTCTCGAGTCTAAATTAAATGAGAAACATAAACATCATTACTTGGGTACTTCTATTTTTAAATAAAGATTTCTGATGCGTCTTTGTAATTGCAGGTAGAAATGCCTGCCTTTATTATCCCAGTAATCTGGTCATATCTTCTAGTGTACCATAATACTCCACACCAACACTGTCTATTTTTTTTTTTAAACAAACTGATAAAAATAAACTAAACCTGTAATGTTTTGTTACAGAGAAACTTTAATAATCTTATATATATAATTCGCCAGGAAAGGTCAAACAAGACGGGTCAAACACCACGCAGGCTATTTAAAGATACGCCAGAGTGTGGTTCAATAATGTGTTCACTGGCGCGTAAAATATAATTCCCGATAACCAAGCTAAATGATATATATATATATTTATTTATTTAATAACCCAATTGCTTTTGGTGCGTAATATTTTCTTTTCGGAAATGATATCCTCTCAGTTTAAGAATTGTGTAAAAAAATATTCGGTTTAAAAATGGTTGGGACATGAGAATATGAATATAGTTCATGGTCGTGAAATAAAAAGTGTGCAGTGACGTATCATAGGGGAAGGGGGAATGTAGCAAATATTGGGATGCTTAAATGTGATTCACTTGAGTTTATGTTTTGTCAAGTAACTTTACCAGATGGGAAATTCACGCATTACTGTCGCCAATGTTTGGCGGGCTTATCTAGTTGGTTATAATCTGTTGCAGGATGAAAAAAAGTTGAAAACCAGTGTTACAGATAATAAATCCAATAGATCCACCATGTATAAATGCAATGTTTACAAACAGTATTTTGATCATTTTAAAAAGACAAGTCATCGGTTTATAAAATCTAACAAATAATTTCATGAAAAGTACACTTAACTGATAAATAATAGAAATGCATGTTGTACATGTGTGTAAGTTGTCATAGATTTACTATTATATGAAAGACATTTATAAGTTCAGATGTTTAGTCTTAAGCTTATAGAAATTGCAATAGGAGGCACTGTAGGATGATAATACTGGGAGAAACAATTTAGGTCACTTAGCTTGGAGAGCTAACTCTTACCTATTTAATTTAGTTAGGGTATTTAACTCTGACCTATATCATGCAATAGGAGGCACTGTAGGATGATAACACTGGGAGAAACAATTTAGGTCACTTAGCTTGGAGACCTAACTCTTACCTATTTAATTTAGTTAGGGTATTTAACTCTGACCTATATCATGCAATAGGAGGCACTGTAGGATGATAACACTGGGAGAAACAATTTAGGTCACTTAGCTTGGGGAGCTAACTCTTACCTATTTAATTTAGTTAGGGTATTTAACTCTGACCTATATCATGCAATAGGAGGCACTGTAGGATGATAACACTGGGAGAAACCATTTAGGTCACTTAGCTTGGAGAGCTAACTCTTACCTATTTAATTTAGTTAGGGTATTTAACTCTGACCTATAATCATGCAGTCAAAGGATTTAACACTTAATTTTATTTTTTTAAATCAGGCCCTGCATGTCTCTCAATTTATAATTGGAATGATTAAATGGAATGTTCACCAAACTGGTGATTTAATCAATCAAAATATAATATGGAGTTTAATCAGAATTGCATCCACAACCTTTATTCAGAACACATTAATAGCTCCAAATGCTGAGTGTACTTCTTCCAGTCTGGCTAAAATGATACTTCTTGTCTGGTTAAAACTGAATTTGTCAAACTGAGTGGCTCCTTTCTAAGAAGCCTTTTTACTGCTGACTTATTGACATTTAGCGTAGATGAGTCGTGACAGTTTCTTCCCGCCATTCAGTGTCCATCAACTCCTTTTAATTGACACTCATCTTGTATCATTTGTTATTAACACAGTCCGGACATTACTTTTATCAGCATACTATTGTAATACTGTCTGAACATAACTTTTATCTGTATAATAATATTATTCATTCGATTCTAATACTGATTAAAGCTGTGAGTACATGAAAAATAAAAACTGCCGGAAACAAATTTCAATCATTTACAGTTAATTTATCCAGAACAAGTTTAGCTGCCACAGCATCTTCAATGGCCATACCTGGAAGTTAGAAACAAAATATTATTTTAGGCACATAAAAATACTTTCATAAATGATATCAAGTTAAGTAAGGCTAGTGAAGTCTATACTGTGATTGAATGGTTAAAAAAAGGATTAGACTAGGTCCATCCGATGTTATATAAATATAACATTTAGACAAGGTCAGACAGGTATGTATATATTTCATTCCACCCAAGTCAGACTACTATATAAAGATAACATTTACAATAGGTCTGACTAAGTCAGACAGATATGTAAATATGTAAGATACTTAAGATAGGTGTATAAATATAACATTTGACTAGCCCAGCAAAAATGTTTTTTTTGGGATGAACCTGAAAGATCCTGATTATTGGCCTTGTATTTCAATAATTTAAAATATTTAGTCAGTGTAAAGAACAGATTCTTTTTGTAGGACACATTTTTCGTCTGCTAATAACTAGCTCTCAAATTTATTTTTTTTCAATATCATGACAGTAACATTGTAAAGTCTATCATCATTATTTTAACCCAATCCTCTTCTAAAGATAAAGTGTATAAAGTATAAGTTTAGCCTTTTAAATGATCCGAGTTTAGAGTTTACCACCCCCCCTCCCTCCTTCCCCCTTTCAGGCATAATTTAACAGTACAGATTTTGTAACGTCTCCTTAACAAATTGTAAATAATTACCTAAAGATTTGAAAATTGTTATCTGTTCACGTTTAGCTTCACATGTTCCATTGATCACCTCCCCTATCTCTGCATAGATTTCAGCCTAAAATGTAAATGGGAACAAACAAAAAAACTTTCAGGAAAAACAAACCTTAAGTTTAAAACATTGAAGTAAAAAATATTGTTAGATAATCTTCGAATTTCTTTAACTTTATTTACTCTAATAAATATATGATGCGCTCTACCTATTAATTGTTTTCTTTAGTTAACTCATTCAACTTAGGTTACTCAGAAATTGTATCCATTAAAACCCCAGCCATGGGGAACAACTCCACATCTACCATAAATAGATTTAGAAAGAAAAGAAATCTATTTTGTAATATATTTTCATGAAATAAATTGTGTTCCACTTTTAACTGGTTGTCACAATACCTTATTTCCAATTGCTTTTGTTATATAAATTCTTTAACTATGATGAAGTACTCGAATACTCAGTAACATAATAATAAGAAAATAAAACTGCTCTTAAAATAATGAAGATTCATCGCCAAACGGGTAAACTAAAAAAATTTTTGGAAGTAATCTCTTTTGGTTTCACTTCTTGTGAGATTTTCATTTTAATGGTGGGCTTTTTCTGTACAGCAATGTGTAAACAGAGTGTGGTGTGGCCAGATTTGGCCATTATTGAATGGGTTAATGATGGCCTTTAACATCAAACAAAGATTAACTTAAATTTTGGGTCTTTTATGAATGCTGAGATTGAAAAGAATAGATTTTGTCTTTGTCGTAGGACGGCAGAAAAATAGGCCATTCAATACACTCACTAGTATTTAATGAAACAGAACCTTTTTCACCTTTGCTAAAATAATATCCCCGCTTTCTTTGAGGGCACCCTCCCGACTGTCTACATAAACAACAGCCGAGTTCACAAGCTCCGGCTCAAGCTCTGACCAATCGGGTCGACATGCACCAACAGCTGGTGTAATAAATATTTGAAATTCTTGGAAACTTGTTCTTGTTAACAATAAATACTTTAACAATAGTGGATCACTAAAATAGAAGTATAATGGGGAAAAAAAGTATTATTTATTCATGATAAATTAATTACTTTTCTTTAAAATTTTCTCTCAGAAAAAAAAAGGGGGGGTGGGGGGGTGGTGCCATTGACTGGACTGAAGATTATATATTCAAATTACAATTAATTGCACTATCAGACCTGTTTACTCTTATGATTCTGGCGTACAATGTATATACTGTATATTTATGTTTTTACTATTAAGATAATGTATTGAACGACTTTGTGATGTTATTGTACGATTTTAAGAGTTTGAGGGTAAACAGGTCTGCACTATTGAAAAGCTCTTTAACATATTAAATCGCATAGTAAAAGCAACACACAAAAATTACAGTGATGAAACAAATTGTAAAATAAGTGACGTGTGATATAATCTCTTTAATGTTTCCACTTTCTATTTGAATCCACCACTACCCGTTTTTATTACAAACACCAGACACCATAATTTCATCATTAGTCTATACCATTTTGTACATAGATTTCTCTCTGTCTAATTGACAACTTTTAGTGTCAAAGTTGCAAATTGTAATATTTTAAAGGTTTTATGAATTGATTTTTCTGAAGCCATTTGTTCCTATGGAATGTGTCAAAAGTCTTACCATTTATATGAACTCCGGGTTTGACCCACGCAGCCTTAAGGATGGGATCTTTAGCACTTGTCACGGTAACTATGACATCAGCATCTTCCACAGCCTCTGAGACTTTAGAGCAAGCAACACAATTATTGCCAATTTCATCTGCTAACTTATGAGCACCTTCTGGTCTATGGTTCCATATGCAAATCTCAGGATTATTAGAAAAAGAAAATGTACAACTATAATTTTTCAGAGTGTTAAGTTTTCAATCTTATATAATTAGTAGTAGAATAAAAGTATTTGAAGAGTGGAAATAACTTTTGTCTGATATAACATTTCTACAGATGTGTACTATTTTGCCTTTCACCAACAGTAAGAATCATTTTAAGTCAGTGTAATCATTTCCCATACTTTGGTTGGTAAAAATAATAATTAAGAGAAGATAAGATTCTTTTCTTTATTAAAATAGATGGAAATGTTTTTTATATTACTTTGCACATAATCATTTTCAGCACTTAAATAAATACATATTTTGACGCAGACAACATTTTACAATCAGAACAATTTAAACACAAGACATCTTAAGTATTTCTCTTCTGTAAAAATCAGCCATCATATACCAACAAAAATAATTAACTCCCTTAGTGACAATAATGAATTAATTAGTGATCACTTAGATTTGATATCCACTGGGGAAGCACACTGGTAAATTCTTACAGACTAGGGAACAAAAGAATTTTTATATCTTTCTGTCTTAACTTTAAGCGAAATAATTCCCCCAGATCGAGCTGATCCTAAGTATCTGTGATTAAGAAGGTGGGCTGTATTATCCAAAATTTATTTTTAGTTTTACAACAGAATTTTTCTTCAAATAGTTTTTCAAGTGAAGGATGTTTAGTTTGAGTATATTATTAGCTTTTTTTATTAGTCTATTTAATCATTGTGTGATGTCAGATGATCAATTCCCACACCAGCAGGTAATACTGAAGTTAAGTAGGTTTCCAATTGTTGCACTGTAGAATATGTTAATATCTTGTTTGTTTACCCCAAAATTTTACTTTTTTTTTTTAAAGAGAGAAAGTCTTTGATTGATTTTTCAACACAGAATTTGGTGGTGTTGATGCAATGTCAGCTAATTATTAATGGTGGCACCTGGCTACTTATGAGTTTCTACTTGCTCTGTCCTTCGATTATTTATTGCGAGATCTGAAATTGGGTGACTCCTCCTCCGGGAGTTGACAACCATTTCTTCCATTTTAAGACATTCAACTGAAGAAAATATTCATCTCACCCACTGATAAAGCTTGTAATTAAGTTGCAGTATAAACTTTCCTCTTTCAGTCAATGATGGTGCTATCTTCAGCAAATTTTTAATGATTGGAACCCAAGAACTAGGAATTAAATAAGTTTGGTTACCTGTTTAAAATGAAAGACCTCTGACAGTGCTATGTAATGAGATCTGGCCTGAACACCGGATCCCAATATAGCCAGTATCTTTGGTTCACCATTTACTAAATGCTTGAGAAAATATAAACTAAAGTTCTAATCATTACAGTTTTTACAATATATGTACAATGACTGTGATAAATAGACTAGAAATCTAGTACTCATCCAATTATATTTTCATTATTAAATAAAAACATTAAAAATAAACATAAGATTTTTTTAAAGATTAGCTATAAAATTTTTTGCAAAAATCATTTAACTATTTGATTCAAATAACTTCTGATTTATAAGTTTTTAAATTAAGTTCAAAGCTCATTTAAACATACACAATTAGCTAAAAATTGTCGGCCATAATTCAGAATGAACTATTATGTATGGGATTCCTACTTACTGTCAGGGACATAAAAATATTAAAATGGATGAGCATTTTTGCACCAAATGGAATATTCAGTCCATCCCAAGCTACAATGAAAAGTAAATATGGTGATACCTTGGAATCTTATTCCAGAAACCCATTTGTGATCCAAGACATTTAAGATCCAAGACATTTGTTATCCAAGACATTTGAAATCCAAGACATTTGTGATCCAAGAAATTTAAGATCCAAGACATTTGTGATCCAAGACATTTGAGATCCAAGACATTTAAGATCCAAGACATTTAAGATCCAAGACATTTGAGAACCAAGACAATTTTTCCTCTTTAAAATAATGGAAACTGGATTAATCCTTTTCTGTGTCCCACAAACTCAAATTTTCTAAATGATTTCAACAGTAAATACATTGGATTTTAAGGTAAATATTAACAAATAATAATACAGTATTTGAATAAAAATTTAACCATCCTGGGGAAGTAAGCCTTCATCTGGAGATTTTCTCCTGCAGATAAGCCTTTACTGAAGGAGAAAACTCCTTGTGTATCTATATATGTATTTGGGCTACAAGGCACATGCCCTAGAGGCTACTGGATCTGAATGATGATTATCACATTTAATCTCTTTGGGCTAAAAGGCACATGCCCAAGGGGCTACTGGATATGAATGATGATTATCACATTTAATCTCTTTGGGCTAAAAGGCACATGCCGAAGAGGCTACTGAATCTGACTTATGATGATCAAATTTTATCTTCACATAACATTAAGCTTGGTCTTGATGATGTCTTTCTTCTTTAAAAACCATGAGTTCTCTGAATAATTAAACAAGGAGACGTCGATCTTGCAGCCCAACTATCATTACCATTCAACAAGAAAGTAAGGCGGCCTTTCATTGGCTTATACCATGGTCCAGACATTTCTTACTTTGAGATCCACGTTCGCCTGAGTATCTTTTTCCAAAAGAGTCACAGTGGAACACTTGGTTCAAAACATAGACATACTCATCACTCCTGAAACTTCATTAAAATTTTTTCTGCTGCTTCCGAATTATAACAGACAGCTTCTCTGTGTTTAACAGCACTATGGACCCTAATGCTTTTCTAAAAGTCTTGAACCGACCTCTACTGTTTTTAATTAAACTATTACTTATCACCATTAGGCATGCCTTTCACTAAATCATTGTGTGAGAATTTGGATTCCAAGCAGTGTTAGGATTTTGGGCAAAACTTTTCTAAAATTTTATGTTCAGATTCCATGTTGTTCAATTTCTGGGTGTTTGGATTCCAAGTTGTTCAAGTTCTGGGTGTTTGGATTCCAAGTTGTTTTAGTTTTGGATTGAGTGGATAAAAATTTTTTAGACAAAAATGGACAAAAAATGTATTAAAGTAAAGAGAAAATAAAGAGAAAGTAACTAAGCTGATGTCCGTTCGTTCACCATACAAATACGCTACAGTAAATTAAAACTACATTAAAACATTACTAAAAAATGTTTGGCCCCCCCCCTGGAAAGTTAATCGAATTTTTGCCCCCCCACTAGAAAGTTTTCTGCAGGCGCCCATGTTTTGGGTGTTTAGATTCCAAGTCTCCTAAGTTCTAGGTTTTTGGATTCCAAGTTGTTTTAGTTCTGGGTGTTTAGATTCCAAGTTGTTCAAGCTCTAGGTTTTTGGATTCCAAGTTGTTCTAGTTATGGGAGTTTGGATTCCAAGGTATCACTGTAGAATACATTTTTCTAAAGCTAAATAAAGAAACTATTTCATAAATATATGCAAATGATAACTATATATTCACAAAAGTATGTTTAAATTTACAAACCTTGGTGGCTACAACCGAAGTTGCTGCTGTCCTTCTGGCAGTTATGACATCACCATCCAGTAACTAGTGGAAAAAAATGTATTTGGTCCAGAGAAACTAATCTGCGAAAAATCTAAAAGAATGTTAATAGACTAGGTGGAAAATGTATTGAAATTTTAGTGTGGTAAGCCTAGGAGTGAGTTCAACAAGGACACTTACAGCTCTTGGAACTCCAGTCTGAGCACACAAAACCAATACAACAGCATGGTGTGTAGGAACATCTTTGTTGCGTGGGAAAAATGAAACAATCTTTGTAGCTAAAACATCATCTTCTCTGCTGTAGACTGGCATACAACCTAAAAATCTATTTACAGGAAAGAACAACAAAAACAATGACATCTAAATAGCATTGGTCTAATGGGACTCTGGTGTGAATGGAGGCACTGCGTGTCCAGGGCCATTTTGACTAAATGCTATTCGAATGTCATTTATGGTAGTTTACTTTAGTTAAACTGAAGAAGTAAGTTTGCAAACATATAGTCCATTCAATTA
This sequence comes from Lymnaea stagnalis, assembly GCA_964033795.1. NCBI lineage: Eukaryota > Metazoa > Mollusca > Gastropoda > Lymnaeidae > Lymnaea > Lymnaea stagnalis. The sequence continues at coordinate 528,908 of CAXITT010000004.1, read as the reverse complement.
TCCTTTATTTGTTACCTCATTTTGTCTTACAAACCCAACAATAATATTTTAAATAGTTTTTTATCCCAACCTCTCACTTCTGTTACCCGGGTGCGAATAGCCAGTTCGAATTTTTAACCTTCTTGGGGCGTAAGGGCCGATCTATCGGCCCAAGGTGGACTAGCGAGAAAAACAAAAGTCCGAACCATGGGCCCCATAAATCGAGCCTTGTGATTGGCTGGCATTTTACCAGCAAATCAAATTTATTCTTACGTATTCCTGCAACTCCCGGCATTTTAATGGCTGTGTTCGTTGATGGTGAACTAAATTTATTTTTGTGCATGAATTATTTTGTGTCTGTATAGTTATATCGTGAAATTTGAACATGTCTGCTAATGTGGTGTATTAGGGGTCCTCAACTGGACAGAGATGACCCCACTGAATTTTTAGACAACATAGGTGCTACAAATAAGACATAAGCACCCCATTTGAGTACTTAATGCTATTTTCTACACTAAATATCACTCAAATGTTTATGAGAGAGACCAATAGATATGCAAACAACTTCTCAGTAACATCCAGCTTAAGAGAAGGTCCCTTGGTCATAAATGGGGGCCTGTTACAGTGAGTGTCTGTAACAATTGAAATAGAGGGGGGAGGGCGGTTGGAGAAGGAGTAGAGACATGTGCCAGATGTATCTGAAGACTGAAGGGCCTCCATGGGCTTTGTTTCCCAAAAACATAAGTTTTAGGACTTGTTCAGGCTTCATCCATACAAAAATTCACACAACTGATACAAGTAATTCATGTTTATTCTAGGTTTAACTTAACAAAAAATTACAAGTACAAGCATAAATTATGCAAATCAGGGTAGCTCATTTGCATAATAAATGTTGATATTTCAGTTTGATAGATAAAGATTGTATTTGTTCATTCAATTTCCTACAAGAATATATATAGAATTAGTTTTACATATATTATAGGTTATTAGGGAAATATTTTATTTGTTATAAAAAAAATTTGCAATGCGCTTGCCGAGCTCGTAAAAAGTGCTCCGTCTTTTTGGCACATACACCCCGAAAAGGCTCCGTACTCCGTACAAGAGGGTTAATAAACCTACCCATCAGAATTTGGTACAATTACAACACTTCTAACTGGTTGATTTACACCTGAATCGGTCCGATGTGAGAAATTCGCTAAACTCTTTTCAATAGCTGCAATAAGAGACGAATAATCTAATATATTTGCAATATTCTGCGCTGAGACAAGTTTCAGTGAAGAAATTGTATCCATTATTAATGATATTTTATCTGATTTTCATCAGGCCAGATCTCTTTGTAAACAGATTTGTCCTATGAACTTTCAACCTAAAGAACAAAATAAAGATAAACATTTTAAAATATTTTGTTAAAAATTATCTGTAGCGCAAACTTACACAGTTTGATTCCATACTGTAATACCATAGAATATATGATACATTATTAACAAAATATTTTGTAATATTTGTAATTTTTGAAATATTTGTTGTTGTTAATACCGTTAGTTCTCTTAATGATTTGAATCTTAACATGATCATAAATTAGTGTTATTAATTAGGCCTAATCGAAAATAAAATATTTTTAAACTATTGACTACCAGTGAAGTGGGATGGAACGAAAAATGATCGCCTGGTGGAAAAATAGTGGGAGGGGGGGTATCTTAGTAAATGTTCTCTTTTAAATAAAACAAGAACATAGGTAATAAACTCATTACCGAATAACTAGCTTTTTCCTCTAATTATTATACATATAAGTATAAGGGGCGCCAAAGTTAAGCATCAGGTAAACTTTCACCCTGTGCGAAGCACCCGTTCGGTGCCCCCTTCGCTGTCCCTGTATGGCTCCGTTCTTTTTCCGATTATGACGTATTTTTTCTGAGTTGCGCTTGCCTTGCGATTTTGCGCGCCGGAAAGCTTTTTGTTCCCATTATTCCTTCTACTGAAATAATTGAAGGAGGGACACAGGAAATACGGTATTAATTAATTAATTTCCACTCCCTTTCCACTAACTCGAGTGTAGTATTCAAATTAAGAATGCAACTTTCATTATATGAAAACTCATTGTATGAAAAACGATTGTACGAAAAGTTATAATAATACCGTTTCTCGACCCCGGACCCGAGGTTCAAATTTCACGATAATAAACTAAGGGGATTTAAATATTTACTGGGCGACCCAGGCGCCCTTCTGGTTCTGGTAGTGTTCGTTGCTGCATCCATATACTGGCATCTGTGCAACCGTTGGGGGAAACGATGTTGCTCGTCTAACAGTTCCTAGCAGATGCCAGGGCAGCCTAGAAACTTTCGACCGATGTCGAGTCCACAGCGGCATTGTCCAGGTGGTTCCAAGCAATTATTGTGCGTGGGAAGAATGATTGTTTATACTGCACTGTGTTACACCGAGGCAAAGTGAAGCATTATGGCCACGGTGCCCTGTGCGAGGGCACAGGTCGCACATCCTAAAGGCCGGCTCTGATCATGAGCAGTGTCCGTCACGGCTGTGTTGAAGTTATCCATCAGTGTGTCCATGTCTGAACAGTCGGCATCTATAATGTTAAGCGCTGCAAATTTTCTTCCTATCAATGCTTGGAAGGCGTCTGCTACTTAAGGATCCTTCAGCATTCCAAGGTCGACTTTGATTCTGTTGTATCCCTGTTTATTTACCCTCTTTAAGTGCAGCCTAAAGTTCATCATGACTAGGTCGTGGTCACTTCCAGTGTCACTGTCAGATCCTGGGAAGATGCGAGTCTTGACAATGTTTATACTAGACCGGAAGCGTGTTTGCAACATTATCATCATTATTTAAGGGTACTGTTAAGAATTATTTTATTAACCCTAGGCCATATGTCAACTCCTATGTTCTACTGGATTGGCTAATTCTTTAAGTTCTTTCACACGTTGAAATACGCCGTACCTATATTTAATAAACTCTTCATAATAATTATAACTTTAATATCTAAGCAAATACTGTACACATTAACGCATGCATATAATGCAGCTCGCTACCAGACATAAATAATACACATCCTACTTCCACAAAGTTCCATTCACGACAGGCGCACGACTAAAACTTACGTCACAATACAGTCTAGACAATACTGTCACAGTCAGCATAAAAATACGCCAAAGTCAAGCGCGGGAAGAGCGTTCACTAAATATTAAAACTCTCAAACACACAACGCGTGTAATGAACAAAATATTCAGTCGCAACAATTATCAATGAACTCCCATACTTGACACCCTATAGATCTATTATAGATCTATTATAGATCTAAGGTTTCAGATTGATCGGAGGGTGGTGTGAAAGTGATCTTTTACATTAGTCGTCTATGAAAAGGGAATCATTGATTATCATCCTCTTTTGAGGTGCTCTCCCGTGTTTATTTCAGGTGTTTCCCCCCACCCCCTCGCCGAGTGAAATGTGTACAACATTAAAACGAAAAGTTATTTAATAGTAAACATTGAAATTGTCATTTTACAGCAGTTTTAAAAAGAGTAGTATTGCTGTTGCCTTTCACCCATCATGCGCCTGGTTCTGGTAATGTTTCGATGCTGCATCCATGAACTGGCATCTTTGCAACAGTTGGGGATATGATGTTGCTATTCTAACAGCCCCTAGCTGATGATTGTTTATAACTGCACTGTGTTGCGTCTAGGAGGGGAAGAGTGGTGGGGGAGGGGGGTCACATTTTTATGACGATGTGTGACGAGGGTGGGGGCTTAAGCAATATGACGTCATATTAAAAGCGGGATATTATAGTGAAGAATTGCACTTAATGACACTAAATTACAGAGACACCCAAACTGTCCCTCTCAAAAACATCCCAAAAATTTCTTTTAACAATTAAATTAAATGCACTTTTGTTCTAAGAGGAAAACGTTGATTGGCAGCTTTGCTGAGAAAAGTTGACGAGTATTTAACTGAAGATGACATCATTGATAATTTAATCAATTAGTAAGTAATAAATATTTTGACTTTCCTTTCTGTCTATCAAAGACATAAAAGCGGATGATGCTTTCTGTCTATCTAAGACAAAACAAAAGCGGATGTATCAATGTCTCCATCAGTTTGTCTGGAAGTATTATCCTGAGCCTGAAGTTTCTTTTGTATTTCAACTTCTAACTGTCTCTTAAGCGGCGGCGTATCTTCAAATTTGTCATGCTCAGATCCAAGATGTTCAATTTCCTTGTTCATAGATATTTCCAACGAGGAATCGGAATCCGTTGTCTTACTAAGCTTTAAAAAAATCCACGATATGTTTTCGCATCTGGTCGCACTTTGGCCTTAGAAATACGTCCAAGTAGTCAGGGGAATGTGCAAACTTTAAATGAGTGTGAAGGCCTGAAGTTGTACCTCCCAATGTACCTTTAAGTATCTTGTAACATCTAATGCATTTAGCTGAGAGATTGTCCGTAGCTTTCAAGAAATAATACCATTTCAACTGGTGTCTTTATTTCCAATAGTTTCATATGATTTTCTTATTTAGGTTCATTTTTTCAGGGTTCCCTATTTTCTTTCTACCAACCTGACGGGAAAATAAATCATTAACAAAAATTTATTAATTAAATTGAATTGGTTTGACGTGAGTAACATTAAAAATTTCTTTTTTTTAAAAATGTTCATGTAAATGTTTGGCTAAGTACGGTACAGACACACTGGGACATTCAGTCATGTCAACGTTTGGCTAGGTACGGTATAAACAAGCTGGAACATTCAGCCTGGGACAAATAGCTCGAAAATCAATTATGAGCTGAATATAAATTATTAATATTGTTATAAAAAAATAGAATAGATAAATATATTTTTTATGTGTCTTAAACTTAAGGTATTTGATGATTAAAATACAGGTTTACTAATATTTTTAAATATGTGGTCTTTTTGGCATAATTAAAAGAAATCAAGCAATCAAACATTTCTGTTAATAATACATTTGACCCCGTGATTCGAGTGCAACGTGTAATTATTTCCTCATATAATTCATGTTACAAACAAACTCTTAATGGAAGTCAACATTCGATCTTCATTCGACTATACCAATAATAATTACTTATTTGTCAATAATATGAAGACATTGACTTATCAATCCTGTACCTTCGCGTCGCCACTCGTCTGCACTTACACACAACACACGCACGTCTGGTCCGTCGGTTGGCTCTCTTTGAACTTGAGACATGTCGTGTGAGGGGGTCGCACTTTGCACATCACATAAATTATTGATATATCTTGCTTTAACTTCGACATGGAAACTAAGAAAATTTATAAATATTTGTTGAAAATGAAATCCCGGGAATTTCGAAAATCCCGGTTTTCCTAAATTCAATCCCGGTTTTTCCGAGCATCCGTTATAGTCCGGTATTTTCGAGAATCGGGATCCCGGATTGCAACCCGTATGACAGGTAGGCCTATGCGATGTCGTAAAAATGGCCTCTGATCAAGTTACAGGGCGCGATGGAAGAGGAGAAAATCGGTGTAGTGACATTGACAGTCGAAAGAATTTATGTCGAAATGTGAAGATGGGAGTCTTAGAATTAGCGCTACCACGTGAAGCGGGATGGAAGGTGGACAAAAATGGTAGTATCATTTTTTATGGAATTGGCCTGATAATCGAATATATATGCCGATTCCATTTAAAAAATGATGCCAGTTATAGATAAAATTATTTTTCTAAATCGTCAATTTAAATATATACGTTGTATGGATTTGATTTTAAAAATATGCTTGAGTATATTGAAGAGGCAATTTGTAATTGATCTGCAGAAAGTTAGTTAAAGTTAGTGTGAATTTCGAAATAAACATTTCAATCAACCGAATTTTTGGCAATTTATACTCTATGTTTATATTTATACTCAAATAAAATCACATATTGCTAAATATATGATGTCTTTGAAAACATCTCATGTCTTCATAATATAATTATGCCATTCATATACGATTTATATATTAACCAGTTTTAAAAACCCATAAACATATATAGACTTTTCTACAAATTATTATAAATACATTTTCTTTTTTTTTACACCGGTAAAACTTAAAAATATTTAGAAAAGGTAAAAGTAATTATTGCCCTTTTTTTTCTTCTTCAATTTATTTCAACATGTAAAATAATGTTAACATTACTTTTTTTTTTATTGGAAACCTTTAGTGAAACAATTTTGTGTGTGTGTGTTTTAAATATATTTATTAATTAAGTAGTTTACCCCAAAAACAGTTTAAATACAAATTAAAAACAGCATAACTATTTAGTAATAAAAAATATGTACAGGCCTACATCACAATCAGATTAAGCAGAGCCGTCGCGTGATGATTTTTTTATGTTCGCTGCCACTTTTCGGTCTCCCCTCCACCCCCCCCCCCAACTTTGCATTCAATGTTGATGACCTTATAAAAGTGTCCAAATCACAATTTTAAAGCCACCCCCCCCCTCTTTTGCAGTCTTAGAAGTTGCAGGGCACACACGATAGCTCCGGGTCAAGTAAAACCTAAATTTAAACTAGATTCTCTAGCGTTGCTCTTCAATTTAGTGTAAAATGAAGCAAAACAAAATTCAGGTGTGTGCTAAAATGCATTCTTGCTCTTCGAATTTATCCAAAAAACTTTGGGTACTTTAAAGATTTAAGACATACCCTTAAGGGTGCCACAACTGGTATGAATTTAGTTCATATCGGGCTGGGGCATAGTTAGAGATGTCCTCCGTTCGTTATTAAAATTAATGGTGGCACTTCCCACAAGAAAGTCTGAAATCACCCCTCCCAAACTGAATTCAAGTATGCACAAAAATTCATCCCTGCATTTTAAATTTATCAAAATTTTTTTAAGGGGACCCCTGCCACCGCATTTGTTTAAGAGCCTCAATTTCTGCCCCCAACCCCTCTCAAATCAATTTCCCTGACTCTGTGCCCCTCTGCCATCACCTAGCTACGCCTCTGGCCACTGACACTGGCACTGCCCACACGAAAATCTGAAATGTGCCCTGCACCCCCGAAGGAAATTTTCTGAAAGAAACACTGTTGTCTTTACCAAAAAAAAAATAAAAAAATAAAAAAATGGTAATGTCGTCGCATGGAGCGAAAATAGTGATGGCATTCAGAAATTAATTAAAAACGTTCACTGATTCACTGGAAGACTGGAGAGAAATGCATTTGAGGCATGAGAGAGGATAAATCTTTCGTCATCAGATAGATGGAGATTTTGAGGGATGCATGGGGTTGAGTTTAAGGTCATTAAGATTCTTCTTTCTGTTGGTAGAAAGGAGGCAGTATAAATCACGATTAAGTTGGTGTATAATAAATCTTATAAGATTGAATAATATATGGTTCTCGGTAGTTTTAGAGAGAATCATAATGAAATGCGTTCGTGGAGTTGTGACTTACAAAATCGTATCAATCTTTTATGAATGGGAATGATAATGTGAATCAACTGAATCCCTTGCTATTTAGGGTTAAAATTACTAACTTGGAAATAAAAACATAATATAATAGCACTTTTATTAAGCCTAAGTCTTATCAAATAGGTTTGTTGAATGAATAATTTCAAATTTATTTTATTATCTAGAATTCTCTTAATACGCTAGTTAACCTGAACTTTTTTACTCGCATAGGCTAAAATAGTCGATATTCTTTGTAAAAAATCTCTGGAAAATGCGTTGGTGAAATACATTCATGAAATTTTAAGATGGCCGACAAAATTAAGTTAGCTGCATTTTACAAATAATACTTACAGGTTAGTGTTAGTCACGAAGGACACATTTGTTGAGTATGCCTGTTTTTTGCACTAAGTTATGTTTCTGAAAACAGATCGATACGGAAAGCACTATAATTTTTTTTTAAGGCACGTTTTTTTACCACGGACAAGTGAACGTCAATTCTCGCTCTGACACCGAAGCCGAAATTTGGCGAAAGAAAAGTGAAGATTATGTTTCAGTTATATCGTTATTGCCATTTCAATGTTGAATGTATACTCTTCTTTAGCTCTACATTAAACTTTAAAAATAAGTTTCTCAACTAACTAATACTGAATCATACAGCGCTTTTTTTTCTTTATTTGATTTCTAACTTCGAAACAAGGGAGACTACTACTTTTTGTGTATGGAAATAGAAATCGGCGCCGAAAAATCCGAGTTTTTTATTTTCCGATGTGTGTGTCTATTTATTATTAAATTTAAATTAGTACTTTCGATATTTGAGTTCCGTTTTCGGCCTTATAATTAGGTAGACATCTTGGCCTACATTTTAATCAATTTCTTTTTCATTTACAGTCAGCTTTGAGAAAATCCTTGGTAAATATAAGGCAACTTTCATCATTAAAATTAAGTCGAAGTAAAAGATTTGTCACTACCAAATTTTTTTTGCATCTGGGGAATGTATTGATCTACATGTATGCTAATTTTCACAGCGATAAGTGTCTTACGGTAGACGCCATGTTTCTACGCCATCGCACCAGGTCATGCAGTTCGCTCAACCTAATTTCGCCCTGGTGTGGGTCACGCCCCCTTTTTAATGGCGGAAGTTGCAGATACTTAGGAAATATTAATTTATTACCACTATTTACATCAAAATATTCGATAACTTGTGTTTCAGAATGCATTTTGAAGACATTTAAACTGGAATGTTTAAGCCGGTACAGTCCATATTATAAATGATCAGAATTTACGGTGTGCAACACGTCATTGGCAACCATTCACAGCCACTTGCATAGTGGCTGTATCTAGAGGCCGACCGAAAGTGATTTTTTTATTTCGGCCGAAGCCGAAAATAGGCCGAAAGATTAAAATGACTTTCGGCCGAAACCGAAAAAATGCCGAAAGTTTAAAAATGACTTTCGGCCGAAACCGAAAAAAGGCCGAAAGTTAAATATGAATTTCGTCCGAAACCGAAACCGAAAATGAAATATTAAGATATTTTGAAATTCGTTCCCGCATACATTCCGCATACATCGAAAATGATGTGGGAAAGTATAAATATTTACATTCTTTTTATAAAAAATGAGATAATCGTGAATATTAATACATAAACTTCTATTATAGGGGTCTCAAACTCGCGGCCCGCAAACTCATTTGTGACCCGCAAGACGATATTTTGCGGCCCGCTACATGACAGAAAAGTTTAGTGTTAATGCGCCGGCCCGTTTCCCCCATTCTCATATCTATAACGCGACTCTCCGCGACGGTTTCAGTCGAATCTCACCGACTAGTCTAATTCTGATTTTTTTTAAAAATGTTTCTATATATTTTTGTATACAACAGTGAGTAGGTGGATGAAAGTGAATCCTAGTTCTTGAGAACCCTTAGTGATTTTATTGTTATTTATAAAGGTTGAGCAATTGTAACAGTTGTAATCGCTTTTTTGTGGATTACTTGATGCGGCCCACTCTCATTCAGACACTAACTCCTGCGGCCCCCCTGATGATTTGAGTTTGAGACCCTTGATCTAATGAATACTTTGGATTTTACCATTTTAATATAAAAGTAATTTAAATTGCTTTACAATTTTTTTAATTAGTATGGTAAGAGAAAATTTGGCCACAAAAATGGGGGGGGGGCAAATTAATGAAAAATATTATTTTTTTAAACCGGGTCTCTAAAAATTGTTGTTCTGATATGGTTCTAAAAGATCGCTTAATTGGTTCTGAAAGGTCGCTTTATTTGTTTTTAAAGATGGTTTAGTTTTTTGTTAAAGATCGTTAGTTGCTTGCTATTGATCGGTTAGTTTGTTCTTAAAGATCGTGAGTTTGTTCTTAAAGATCGCTTAGTTTTTTGTTAAAGTTCGTCCAGTTTTTGTTAATGATCGCTTTATTTTACTTAAAGATTGGTTAGTTTGTTCATAAAGATCGCCTAGTTTATTGTTAAAGATCCTTTAGTTTTTTCTTAAAGATCGCTTAGTTTGTTGTTAAAGATCGTCCAGTTTTTGTTAATGATCGCTTTATTTGTTCTTAAAGATCGTTTAGTTAGTTCATAAAAATTGCTTAGTTTGTTGTTAAAGATCGATTAGTTTGTTGTTAAAGATCGCTTAGTTTGTTCATAAAGATCCCATAGTTTGTTGTTAAAGATAATTGATTTTTTCCTTAAGATCAATTAGTTTGTTCTTAAAGATCTTTTAGTTTGTTCCTAAAGAGCATTTAGTTTTCTGTTAAAGATCGCTTAGTTAATTCTTATAAATCATTTAGTTTACTATTAAAGATCATTTGTTTTGTTCTTAAAGATAATTTAGTTCGGTCTTAAAAATCGTTTATTTTGTTCTTTAAGGTCGTTTAGTTTGTTATTAAAGATCGCTTAAATGTTCTTAAAGATCGCTTAGTTTGTTTTAAAGATCGTTTAGTTTGTTCTTAAATGTCGCTTAGTTTGTTGTTAAATATCGCTTTCACTGAGTATTAGATGACCAAAAACCTGAGTCACTTTCGGCCGGATGGCCGAAAGTCTAAGTCAATTTCGGCCGAAACCGAAGAAAAACCGAAAGTTGACTTTTCTCTTTCGGCCGAAACTGAAATTAAGCCGAAAGTTGACTTTTCAGTTTTGGCCGAAACCGAAACTTGGCCGAAAGTGAGAAATGGCCACTTTCGGCGCCGAAGCCGAAATTCGGTCGGCCTCTAGCTGTACCTCAGAGTTTCATTCATAAGAGTTTGCCGTGTGCAAAAACTACTATACCATTGGTCAGGGAAAGCTTTAATTAATTATTCATGTGCCAAAGTTGAAAGTTTAAACTAAGTCGACCCTAAACAGTATTTTAGTGATAAGGCGATGGGTTGCCTTATATAAAGTATATAGTCATTGCGCATGACGCGATATATGATCTTTATAGAATTTAATATGAAAGACATGATCTTTAAATTTATTCAAAAATTTTTGAGGGAAAGATGCCAAATATATACCTATCAATTTCTAAAACTAAGGTCGATCAAAAAAGGCAAAACAGTACGTTGGAATGTAGGTCATAATGTCTCCTAATGTGGACATGTGGAAGGATACCCCAATTGTATGACAATATTAATAATTTTATTAATGGAAAATCACCAACGTTAAAAAATTGAAAACTTGTATTTTTCTGCACTGAAGCCCATTTCCCATACAAATTTTGAAGTAGTATCCTTTGCTTTACAGAAGTGTCAACACGTACAATTTAAATATTGTCTGTTTGCCATACAAATAAAAGTATCTACTTCGATTTAAAAAAAAAATGAATAAAATACACTTTAATAATAATTATACATTATACACAAACGTTTTTGGCACATGCCTTCATCAGTACAAACAAAAAAACATTTAAATAAGTATAAATTAAATTTACATAATATAAATATGCATATCCTACCTAAAAAATAAAATAGGAGAGGGCGCTAAAACCAGACAAAAACAAAGCAAAAAGGAGTGAAAAGGAAGTGATTTGAACATAATTGTAAAAACCAAACAGGAAAAAAGCCATGGCAGCTAGGTAAAATTGTGGATTTGGTATATTCCATATGGAGACAATGTGCCAAATTTTGTTATTAATTTATACTCCATATAGATTCCCTCTGGCAATATTCAGAATAAAAGATGGCTTTACCTGCACAAGTCGCAACGTGATTTACACCATCATTTACAAAAAGTGCGGTAAATTTACATAGGAGAGACAGGTCGTCGCCTTGGAGACCGGTTCAGAGAACACCTCTATGACATAAATAAACAAGCTCTCTGTCCGGTCTTCAAACATTTCAATAGCCCTAACCATGATGGTATCTTAGACATCGCCGTTACTGGTATACTCTATACTAGTAACACTACAGATAGAATCTATATGGAGAATAAATTAATAACAAAACATTCACTTGTGTATAATGTATAATTATTATTAAAGCGTAACTTATATTGTTATATTGACACAATTTGTTTGTGTCTTATTAATCGATTATATTTTTGCAAGCTTATCAGAAGGCTTAAACTTAAATGTAAATTAGTAACATAATATCACATAGTGCTGATATAAAAAATGATTTAACCATGTGATGTAGTATAGATGTCTAGCTTTGCTTGTTAAATTACTACAAATTGGAACACAATTTTCTTATGATTTGGTTAATTTGTTCTGATACTTATATTGGATACTTGAGCAAATATTTTGCTAACAGAATTGTATTAAAAAAATAATCCCTAAAATTAATTGGTGTATCAAAAAATGTTATCATTATTTTTATAAAGGAACATTGTTTAGATTTAATGAAATTTTTGTTTTAAATTAGAGCGTCATAACTATCATATCTGATTTCATTTTATTACAGGGTGTTTAAGGACATGAAAAGTGAATAATATTAGTAATGAATAGACAACCATTAAGATTAAATTCGTCAATTATCTAAAACAATAAAATGAATCAGTATCCAGCTGGCCTTGTGCCTATGATGATGCCCCAGCAATACATGGTTATGCCTGGTGCTATGCAGCTTCCACCTGGAATTTCTGGACATCACCCACATGGGGCACTGCAACCAGCTGTGCTGCATCATCAACAAATGGCAGCTCAAGCTGCTGCTGCATCACACGCTGCTGGAGCGCCTGTTATGACATCTCCAGTTGTCACATCTGCTGCAGCATTTGGGGCATTAGGGATGGGTCACCAGGGAATGGTCAGTATTTCTGGACTTCCTCCACATATGACTGGAGTTGGAGGTCCAGTTGTTTCTGCTATGGGAGGGGGAATGTCTGCTCTACATCAAGCCATGCCAGGTGGTTTAGCTTCACCCTATGGAGCCCTTACACAGCTGACTGCCACCTCACCTTTGCCATCTGGATTGTTCACTCAACATCAACAGCATCATCACCAAATGCAACAAGCTCAGTCTCAACATCAGTCACAACAGCTTCACCAATTTCAACTCCAACAAGCTTCACCATCACCTCAACAACTGGTAACTGGGACTGTCAGTGAATTCAGAAAGAAAGAGGAAGAGAAAGGGTACATTCTCATTTTTCAAATATTCACTACTATTTTTTATTGCCAAAATATTATTATTTTGGTTATTTTAAGAAACTTTGTTATTCTTATTACTATTTATGAAAGTAAAATAATTTATTTAATGATTGCAAGTAGGTGTTAAATTGATTTTTGTGATACTTAGTTGATTTCTTTTGCAGCAGACAGGGTCAGACAGGTAATCGTTGGCAAGCAGATCCTGAATTAGATCTTGATGAATTGAATTTGGATGAATCGCTGGTTGTGTTGGATCACTTTAATTCAGACCTTAATCTAGTTATAGACCAAGATGGGTAAGTTGTGATAATTGCTAGTTAAAATACACATTATTTAAAACAGCCATTAGACTATGTATTCAGAATCTCTTCATTTTAAATATTATTTTATTTTTAGATATGGTGGAACTGTGCTAAACAATCCCTCTGGATTTTGTTTCACATGGGCTGGTGCTAGGGCTACTTATGGAGTCTGTCGAGGGAAGGTAAGGAACTTGTAATAATTACTTTTATATTATAGTTGTACACATGCTTTAAAAAAAATATTCAAAATTCTTTCTTAACTTGTTCTTTATTTTTTTAATTTCTTACTTGCAAGGAAATTCTTTGTCAACTGGGATCTTCTCTGTGTGTACCGTTAAATTAGCTTCATTAAACAATTAATACTGCTGACAGATATTTATATAATGTATATCTATAAACTAATAATCCCATACCTTTATTTTCATATCAATTAAGATAGAAATGAAATTTAAATCAAAACATCAAACAAATAACCCATAATGTGAAGCATACAATCATAATGTGAAGTATACTTCAATCGCAGTCTTGGAGAGTGGTTATCAACATGTCCTAATACTTATGCATCCGACTCTAAAGAAATTTATAAAATAATGCAACCCACTTCCACAACCCATAATTCTGTTTCTTTGGACATTTTGGTTTTATATTACTTGTTATTACAATTAATAACTTTTAGTAGACAGAACAAAGTAAACAAAATAATTTTGACATGCTGATAAATCAATACCCAGAAGTTAAGTGTTAAATTTTGGCTCATTATAAAAAATTTTTTATTGTCAACAGAGCTTATAGTCATAGCCTTGATTTTTGTAGCAAAGGGGAAAAAAGAAAAAAAAATGACAAGAGACTTGAAATAACATTTTACATATTATTTTTTCATCATTCATTGATGGTCACTAACCACTGCAAAAAGATGTATCTCTTTACCACTATCATTCATCAAATAAATGATTTAAACACACTTCCATTACTCAAATTTTTTGCAGACAATATTAAGTTTTGCGTTTACTTATAAATGCAACAAAGTAAGGATGAAAAATACAAAATAATGTCTCTAAGTGGAATCATCAGCAGTCAGTTCACACAAGGTTGTTTCAAATGCTGTTTTTTTTAGTTCATTAAAAGTTCAGAAATCAGGTTAAGGAGTATATCTTTAAAAACAAATTATTCTAAGTAAACGGCTGGACTTAAATAAACAGTAAGTGTATAGCATTCTGGTATATATAAATTGTTATATAAACAGGTTTTTTATGAAGTCCACATTACTGAGCATCTACCAACAGACTTTGGCGATGACCATGATGAAACTGACCCTCACATAATTCGTGTAGGGTGGTCCATTGATAGCTCATCTTTCCAGCTGGGTAAGATTATTTGATAAATTTTAAAAAATTAACCCAGTAAGTTATATTTTCAGAAATGTATTACAAAATTTCACATTTTCATTCTGAATATTTTGTTACTTTGTAATAACTTGAACAGACAACCATCTTATGATTCTTATCAATAGAAATATGCCTTTTCAGGTGAAGAACCTTGGTCTTTTGGTTACGGTGGAACTGGCAAGTTTTCAACCAACAATAGGTTCACTGATTATGCTGTTCGTTTTGGGGAGGGTGATGTCATTGGTGCCATGCTAGACTTGGACTCAAGGCCAGCAAGCATCTCATTCATGAAAAATGGCACTTGGTATGGCATTGCTGCTCCATTACATGGGTTTCCAGTTGGCAGCAAGGAAATGGCACTGTTTCCACATATTCTTTCTAAAAACTGCAGGTAAGTTTCACAAAATGAATCAACATGTTGTAGCTGCAATCTTTTTTAATGCTACTTTAAAATGACTGTGAATTCATTGCCCTTTTTGACTTAATCATGTTTTTTTTAATGTGGCTATCAAGGCAGACCTCTTCTTCTCATACAGTTGTTATGAAAAAGTGTTGGACGCACATTTTTATCTTTTGATTATTAAAAGCTAAACCTTAAAATATCCCTTGAATGTACAGCAGAAAGTAGATAAAACATTATTAAGATTTTGTTAAATATCCGTGAATCAAACTATATAAATAATGAAATGATTTTTCTCTTATTTTAATTTTGTTAAATCCCCAAACCAAACATGAAACTTTTTTATGGTTATTATGACTGAAAAAGCTTCACTGCAATGTTAAAAAACCTTTACAATCTATCAAGCATTTATCCATTAAAAGATTTTGCTATACTAATTTAATACCTTTTCATAATAATTTTAACTTTTTATGGGTGGTAATAAAAATTTTATCGTTAAAGAATTGGCATTATTATCAATAAGTTAATCAATGGTGGTAAGATCCAATTGTTTAAATGCCTGGTATAGGTAATATTGTCTTTATTGTTGTAGTTTGGGTTTAAAATATTACATCTACAGAACAGATTTCTTTGATGTGTTGTGTTATTCATTGAAATGTAATGGAGTTGGAAAATCTTTTTTAAACTATTACTCTTGAAAAATACAAATGTAAGAAATACAACACAGTATTGAAATGTCTTGTTCACTTATTGAATTAGCAAAATTCACTTTTTTAAATTAAAAAAGGAAAATAAATAGTAAGTTTTCCAATGCAAATATATATTATATAATATAATTTTAAATATTGAGAATCGGGAATCAAATTTAAATTTAAAAAAAAATTACTTTGGATCCTTATATTTCTGCAAAAGTCTCCTGGGAATTATCTTTTACCATCTTTTGCTCACATGCGTAATTTCAGTTTCTCTATCTTTTATGGATCTTGCTGATCTCTTGGGCCTTTAATCACATTCACAATTTTATGGTTGGAATAACTAATACATTGTTATATTTATCCATTACGTTTTACATTTACCATATATTTTACATATGGTTAAAAATTCTCCATGAAATATTTTTCATCAGTCAGAAATCTTTAAATTTTCAGAATTTTTCTTTTATATAATTTGAATTGTACCTTGTTGTTGGCATATGTATAATGATATTACTAAAACTGATATAATTATTTAACTGTATTTTGGAAGAAATAAATTTTGTTGCAGCATTGACATAGAAATAACTCCTTCCTTTCCAAGCCCAAGACATTTTACTAACAATCTTTTGGTATGTTTATATATGTTGACTTGAACCAATTAAAATCATTTCACTGTAAGCAAAAATTTATTACAAGAAATATCTTTACACAGTTATTTGCTTTGATGTTTATATTGATCCCAATGGAAAAAAGCAACTGCTCTCACAATTTTAAAGAGATAATTTAGTTATCTTATTCATTTCTAGGATTTTTAATTCCAACATGTATGACACTTCCAAACACAATACCAAGTCACACTGAGTATATCTTAACTTTTTTCTCAAATAGATAGTTGTTTTATTTGAAAGATAAAAAAAATTTAGACCTAAGTGACTTTATGTTTATGTTAACTGTTTATTATGTCCAAAAGCATATAATTTATAATAATAATAATAAGTGGTCTTATATATATATACTTCATTCTTTAAGTTGTGACAAGTAAATAATATATTTCTTCATAGTGTTACATGAGTATTGATAGCTGAAATAGCTTTAAAGATTAGCTTGTTGTTTCCCATTTTTCATCACCATGAAATACTTACAATTTAGTAATTTTTTAAAAATCTTGGGTTAATTCATTACAAGTTCAGACCAAACCAGAACCAGCACAATTTAATGGCCTGAAGTGTTATTCTGTATGATGAGTTGTTTTTGTTTTAAAATGTTTATGCAGTAACTTTCACATTTTTTAAAAGCCAAGAACAGCCATGCAATTGCAATCTTAACTGCAAAATGGTAAAATAATTTAAATAAATGGTAAAAATAAATTTTGGCAGGAGGTATTATCCTTTTCAATAGTTATCAACAGCCTACTTGAAGACTTTGCCTGCTCTCTTTTATTGAATACTTATTTAGAAATATTTTCAAATCATTTCTTGGTGCTTCAGTGAAACATACTTTATTATAGTTTACAAATGTATATGCATTAAAAAGCTGAACATATTATTTGTCTATGATCTACCTTCCATATAAAATACATCCAAAATTGATTGTATTCCTGTCATTGTGTTGTTTGATTAACAATTTAGCCATTCTGTATTATGTATAATGATTTCTTCTCTATGACTTTAATGTGACCATCTTGTCATGTACTTCAGACACTTTAAAACATTCAATAAATTGATACACACGCTATAATATTACAAAAGCTACAGCTAAAAGTTTTCCTAAATAAAATATAAAGGCAGTAAGCATGATTTGAATATTTTTTCATGCATGTTTCCCTTGGGTGTTCATCATGGTCAAGGAAATCACTCACCTTTATTTTACACATAGTACATTTATAATAGACTTAGAGAACTCCATCTGCGCATATTTTCACTCACATTAACCATTTCATAATTTTTTTCTTGGCCAGATATACATGTTATTAATTCTGTTTCCCCTTTTTGTATTAGTATTATGCGCTTCATATTTGCATAATTTTAATATTTAACTCTGTAAACTTTGTTGTTTTATAATTTATTTTCAGGCTTTAATGTGATACTGCTACTTCCCGAAAGACAATAAAGGCAGAAATCTTAATCTTATATGTATGGAAAAATATAATTTAAAAAAAAATGTAATTAACAATACTAATAGTTAACAGAAAATCTGCTCTACCTTATACTTTGCTTGCCTGCCTCAACACTTGATTTAGATCCCTTTTGTAAATTACCTGCAGATCTACAGCTTTATTGATTTCTTAGAAACTCCAGACCATTTAGGAGACAGAAATGATAATTTTAGAGCCTAATCCTTTTAGCTATAAAGCTTGAATAAAAAAAAATAATGTGATTACCCTTTCAATTTCAATCTTTTTATAGTCATCAGCAGATGGTGACATAAGCATTTCTGCCTAACTCTTCTACTTCAATACAGGAAGTTTAAAAAAACAACAACTAATAAAGGCAATTTCCTTTACTTAAGAAGGCTGTTTGACTCTTATTAAGTTATGTGAATCAGGTCATAGTATAGTCAAATACTTTCTTTCTCAACCACTCACAGTTTTATAAGTTACTTTTAAAACTTCAAAAAACTAATTTAGTTCCTATAAGCCTTACAGTTTCTTGTAATTACATTTTTCCACTATCTTTGGTACTATCTTTTTAGTCATGTTTGGCAGCATCTCATCACTATATCAGCATCGTCTAGTCCCCCCCTCGGGCAATTCTAGCAGTATCACAAAAAATTGCATAATGTGGCCTGTGCTTCTTTCATCTAATCATCTTTAGATTCAAGGTGAACTACGGGCAGATGGAAGCCTGGTTTCCGCCCCCTATGGGCTTCAGATACATTGGACATCTACAGTTGCTGGAGAGAGTTCGGGGCATGACCCCGCCTGCCAGAAAATCAGATTGTGAGGTAAAGTTTAAAGCACCAAATATAATGAGACGCAGATAAAGTCATTGATATATCGGTGCTCTTTAAATAAAGTGAGTTTGTAATGGCTTAGAACTCAAGCATCTTGTTTTAGTCCTGCTTTTGAAAAAGAAGTTAAGAATCTATGGACTAATATACTACAAAATGGAAAAATTGTTAATACTAATGCTATACTGAAACTAACTTAAAAGGGAAGACAAAAATCTTTTTGTATGTAGTATTAGCAGCACTTTCTGGGAAATCTAAACAAAAACAGAAAATTTGTTCATTGGATGATAACTACATAATATTAATATACATATACAAAATCTTATGCAAGGTTTGCACCACCAATTCTGCAATATGGAATACTGTTTTTCTACTACTTATCTTTTTTAGTTGAATTATGTTCATTACTTTTAAAATAAAAACATCTAAATATAAATGTTGAACATCAGGACAGATTAAAGAAAACTTGATGACAGCTTATACTTTCTGTTCTAAGAAATTATAACCTTAAATTTCTTTATAATTATTCTTTATCTCTCTCTGAGTACTTGATAAAATTAAAGTTGTAACACTTATCATGGTTGATGCCTGCTTTTATTTGCTTCAATCTCACTTGCTTAAAGGATGCTAGTAACCAGTAACAAAAAAACAACAGCCATATTTATTGGTAAAATTTTGACCCAATTAGGCTGTCCCCAATATTGGTCTTCCCTTTTCTTTAATTTTTTTTTTTTTAACACTTTCTTCTGTCTGATTTCTGTTCTAGATTTCATATTTTGATGTCTCAGCTCATTTTTCCAACTCGTTATCATTTGTTAGTTGTTGTATTGTTTTTTTATGTTGACATTATATACAGGAAACTCTGGGATATATGCGAGTTCTAAACTACTAAACCATTAGTGTGTCTGTCATCTTATGGAAAACTATATTATCCGTTCAATGTTTAAGGATCTGGTTCTCCTTTCTTGCTTTCCAGGCTCATTTTAGAGCCACTACTTCATATCTAAGTTTGTTTTATTGTCTTCTAGTATTGTATTTAATGTTTTTCTAAATGTAACAGACATGGAAAGGCTCTCATCAGTTCTTGCATGCTTGCTTTTGTTACAAAGCCATGAAAAAGTTGATTGTGTTACTAATAATTTAGACACTGAATAGAATGAAAACTGCTATTTGCTACTGATTTTTCTTCAACTTTCCCATTCTAAATATTAAGTTTACCACTCAAAACTGTAGTACCGAAGATTTCCTATTTTTATAATGCAAATACTGTAAAGCTGTTCATTAGTATATTACTGCATGAAAGTTATTGGATCAAGATTTGCTCTTTTTTCTCATCTTTACTAATACATTAGTTTAGACCCTTCAGCTCACCTTTGCTTTAGCACCTGCTACCAATTTGAGGCTACTGCATGAAGTTATCAAGATTCTGGACCCCTTTTGTTAGCATTTCCCTTTTTTAGATTTAGTTAGGCAAGTGAACAAGAGCGATGCCGTTTTATTGTTTTAATCTCAATCAGGTATATCAAATAATTTTGCTTGAGTTTCGTTTTCCATTAAGTGACAAGCACTTTTTTTTTTACGTATCTTCTTCACACACGGTAAAATTTAATAGCAGCATTTCCCACTCAAAAATGTTGAACTAACTCATATAACATTACTACTTAAACTGTATTAGATCCATCCTCTATATTGTGTGTATAAATGTTTGGGATGTGGTTAGGTTTATTTGTTATGGTATGCCTTACAGGCTTTCTTAAACTGTCCCATTCACACATACTTTTATATTAATGGACTGGGCTTGTGAATTTGTCCCCTTTTTGTGTTGTTGCGATTTTCTATGGTCAGTCAGAAAATTTCAGTGTCTGTTAAACTTGTAGCCCTGTTCTTCCCTCTCTATTCTAATTATTACCAAAAGTAAGTACACATTTACAAAAAAATATGTCTAGTTTGTTTGAATTTTTGTGGATGTTGTTTTTACTCATGAACGCCAAAGTTATTTGTGAAGTATCAATTTTAGTTGTGGGGATGCTCCATATTTTGAGTCAACTCATCAATAATTGATGAAAACACCATCTCCATATTATTTATCTTAAGTCTGCCATCTTCAGTTAAGCAGCTTTTTTTTTAAAAATCTAATACGGGTCTCTGTAAATTAGCGCATACAAACCTAATATAAATAAGTTCTATAATTTTAAACCAAAACTTATATTCTTGCCTAAAAGCATATGAAAAAAATTTCTTTATTTTCTAGACCAGTAAAAATAAACATGTTCCATAAACCAGTATTTTGTGTAGTAGTTTAAAAATTTAATGTAAAATATTTAAATTGTTACATAAAGTAACCAGAAGCAGTACATTTATTTTTAAAAAAGTAGTGAAAATTACATATTATGTCAGATATATGTGTTTAAAACTACTGCTCTAGATTGAGAGTGCCATTCTATACAGATTTTAAAAAAAAATTTGAGTCCATTGAAGAAAATTTTATTTTGAACTCAATGACATTTTGAAATTAAACAAAATTATTTGTTGTTTTTCAAATCTGACAATACTCTCCTTTTTTGTGGAGGCATACCTATAACATTAAAAATAGAAGATAATTGCTCTGATTGTTCCACCCCAATTTCTGTCATCAGATCACTTGCAAAATATCTCATTTATGACATTTTTATGTTTCTGAATACTGTTAACTAGAAATGGAAATGGAAATATTCTTAGGCATTCTTTTACTGTTAGATACAAATTCATAAAGATCTGTAGCTACCAAAGGTAGAGATCAAAAATAGAATTATCAGTCTTTTACTATTGTTACACAATACATTTATATATTAAGCTTAAGAAGTGCTAGACAAAACACTACCTATTACTATTTCACTATTGGGGTACATAGTACAAGAACTCTTTTTGTTAAGT
Organism: Lymnaea stagnalis; assembly: GCA_964033795.1. Taxonomy (NCBI): domain Eukaryota; kingdom Metazoa; phylum Mollusca; class Gastropoda; family Lymnaeidae; genus Lymnaea; species Lymnaea stagnalis. The sequence goes on along the minus strand of CAXITT010000004.1, from coordinate 507,311 downwards.
TGTACACTTTAAAAATTGTCATACCCAAACTTCTTCTCTCCCTGAAGCGTGTATGAATTTATTCCTTCAAAAAGTATTTCTCTCACTCACAAAGTACAGCAGCCAGTTATTTTCATCAATTAATTGTTTTTAAAACTCTTTATTTATTTTAGTTGATAGCATTAACACATCATTATCAAATATGAAAAGAGGAGAGCTGTATTTAAAGCATTCTTGAATTGCTTCTGCTTCTTTCCTAATTTCTCATGTATAATGTTGATATGAAGGTTAAGTAAATCTTTTCACATTGTTTTCTAAATGAAATAAGCTTTTACTTTTCAACATTAATACTTTTACTTCTTATTTGTGAATTTTAAAATATTTTTAAAGTATTTAAAATTCTTTAAATACATTCACTTACTTTAGTTTTAATATCACAGTCTATGAATCCCAACAGAGCAGTAAAGTTCTTAGAAAATTCAAGGATACTGAAAATGGTTTAAAATTAAGTTAATAAAATTCTACTTAAAAAAAAAAAAAAACGTTTAAAAACCAGAAATGTCTTGCATTATTCAGATAAAGCTAATAAAATAATTATACGCAAACAGTAGAAACTTTGCATATTTGTAAAAGGTTTGTTTGGTGTATGACTTGTTCATAAGCTGTAATCCTGTTCATTCATGAAACATTACATTAAAAATACTAATAAAATTATTGAGTCAATCACTGGACAAGCTTTCCATGCTAACATGGAATTTGACACTACCTTGCCCTTTTAAAAATAAAGTTTCATCTTTGCAAAATTAGCGCATGTTTTCTGCTTAGGATCTAAGTTTGTTTATTTCCTATCTTTGAGCATGCATTTTACGGTTATATAAATTGAAAACTGAGCATGTAAATGTCCTTCCAGGGTTGTGGCACAGTTGATGTAAAGTTTCATTACAACAATTGGATCAATTCTCTTCAGTTCAGCTTAAATCTATTACAATGTAGTACTTTTTAGACAATACAACCAATTTATGCTGAATTTCATCCTAATAATTAACTGCATACTCTTTGCATTTTTGAAAGTTAGACACCAAGCATATATATTATATGTGCTACATATTTCTATTTTTACACACACTCAACTGCCCAACATTTCATCATGCGCTGATTATTAAAACAAATTACAAGTTCTTCATCATGTTACTTTGCTTATGATATGTTACAAATAGTAAATTAAAAATTTTAGAGGTATCTGCCAGCTACCACAAAAACAGTTCTTTTTCATCGAAATTATGTAAGCAAGGTTCTAACTCAGCATTTTTGCTAACTCATGCAATGCTCGAGTCCCCTCAACAGCCATGCAAAATCTCCTGATTTGACCCCTCTTCCCTAGCTTGCGAATATAACAAGTTTTTATATAAATCAATAATAGTGAGTATAGGCTCTTTATAGCTATTAATTTTTAAAATAGATTCTGTCTTGGGCTGAATGGCTAACTTTAAATCAGCCTCATTTTTATCTTGTAGCTGTCTACAAAACAAAAGTTATTTCTTTTAAACATTGCAAAGCACAATCTTTCAAAAACTAGAATATATTGTTTTTTTATTTGATTAGGCAATTAGTGGGGGTCTTTGCTATGGAAAAACTTGAACATTAACCTAAAATTAAAGTGGTGGTTATAAAAATAATGGCACCATTTTTTTAGTACTTGTATGGAATACAATCCCTCTATAATCTAAATTATGATACTATCTATCTATTTCTGCAAGGTTTTGGTAGTTTACATTATCTTTAATTTAGATACAGTAAAAACAATGAATAAAATTAATCATAGCCTTGGTAAATTATTTGTATAAAGTCTTTTCAAAGCCGTGTATTTAGGATTTTACTACAAATATGATGAAGAATGTGTCGGTTGCATAAAGCATAATTTATATTAAATTACTATTTTCTACGCTCTAAACATACCCTTCTCAGGAATTTATTTTGGGAAAGACTTTTTGATACACTGATTTATTTATATATTTCAAACATCAAATAGCATTGCTTTAATAAAATATTTTAAGGATTCCCCAACCATCTTATGGCAACACCAACAATCATTAACAACGCACTCGACCTGATTTCTTCAATGACAAGTTTTGGGTTACTGCATGTGTGTATTTGTGTACAGAATCCACAATCCACCTTAATTCTTCTGAAACAGATAACCAACTACTTTTAGTGTTCAGATTTGATTACACAAATTTATTTGGTTCCTGCGTTGCATTATTTAATTCAGAATTATGTTATGTTCTCTTTATGTAGCCTTATATTTTACTTAATTTATGATTCAACACTCCACCCCCCCCCCCCCCCCCTTTTCTGAACATCATTTTTGTGTATGCTATCACTATTTCAAAACCTGCTCTCCTTATATTTTTTCCTGCCACAATCTTCTTTCCTCCAGTAAACAAGTAGCTAACTGTTTTGAGAGAAATGAAAAACCTTATTGTTTTGTGATTTGAAACAAAAACATAAATCCTAGCATTTATTGTTTGCTTGCAGTTTCCCCTTTGCTTCCTATTATAATTTATTCCACTGAGCTGGTTCTTGGTGGGATTCATTATTCTTTTGTAACATATCTTCCCTCATAACATAATAATCCCAGTCAAAGACATGTAAATCTCACATTTTTTGGTGTCCTCCATTTGTTTCAAATTTGCTTCTTTCTTATCATCTGTTTGTTCTATTCTTTTCTTTATACAAAGGGGCCACCAGTTGTAGGTACCTCCATCGTTTTATTATCATTTGGTTTATTTGCTTGTGATGGTTGGATTGTTAATGATTTTATTATTGTCACTTGTCAAGCTTATTTTTCTGATTGTTTGGTCTTCTATAGATGATAATGATAGTCGGACTCCCAGGAGCAGGCAAAACCACATGGGCGATCAATATGCAGAAAAACCACCCAGAAAAACGTTACAACATCATTGGTACAGACACACTGATTGACAAGATGAGAGTTATGGGACTTCCCAGGAAGAGAAACTATGCCGGCCGATGGGAAGTACTTATTGATAAAGCTACCAAATGTCTCAATAAACTTTTCACAATGGGTGAGTGTTGTGACATGAAGTTATATTGAATTTGTTTCTATTATATAGTAGGTTAAAATTGATTATGGTAGTGTGAAGAAAGTTGAACTATTATTTATTAAACTTCTAATAGTGAAAATAGTGTGCTAGCACCAATTTTTTTAAAAATTTATAAATTTGTTTGGCTTACAGAAGACATTGAAACTAATGATAACGCTTTGATTCAGATTTTATAGTTAAAAATTCTCGTATTTCCCCAGAATATTGAGCTGCTCTGATTGACTTTTTAAAATTAACAATTTTTCCTTGCATTAGTAGTTGAAATTTCAATGAAAATTTTTGACACTTTATCAAACTTTTCGTGCAATGTACGATTTTGAGATGTCTTTTACTATTGTACGTCAAGACCTGTCAGGACTACAATTTTAAGAAACAGGGTTGAAAATATATACATTCTGGTAGTTTTTATAATAAAAAAATATATAAATTGAGAAGAACATTTTCGGTATTTAGTTTTAATTTGTATTCTACAGCCAGCAGTGAATGAATCGAGAAATAGGATTGGTTGGGGTCCATCTATAATTATTTTACGTTTGCTCTGATAGGGGAATCAAGTGGTGATGATTTAGAAGATTATGTGCACGGGGAGGGGGGGGATGTCCTAAATATTAAGTATAAAATTAACATCGCCACATTTTCATAACAAAAGTGGTGATGGTCAAATTGTTGCTTTGTGTTTTCTTAATGAATAAACTCGCTAGACATTGCAACAGTAATATTAGTGAAGTCACCCTAGTGACGATTTTAATCAATCTGGGGCCATCCTTATAGAACCTTCGCACTGAGTGTGGGGAAGATAGGGGTTGTTGATTTTTAAGATTTTGCCTCGGCATAAAATACATACATAATTAAAATATTCTACAATATTCATCCTGAAAATCCAAAACTAGCACATTTATTTATATCTCAAATGCTCTAAAGAAATCACACGTTTTGTAGGAATTATTGTCATAATATTGCCATGTTTCACAAATGAACATCCTAGATATACTCAAATGGTATTAATAAGCAGAGACAATACAGTAATATTTAGCCCTCCATATTTTCATAGGCTTATGTGAGGTATATTTTGTTGGGCTTTGCAAGTGGTTCTAAAATGTTAGTTTCTGGTACCTATACCAAATTCAGGTTTGACCAGGCCCCCTGTGTTTAATTCTCATAAGTACCGTACACTTCAAAATGGCTAATACATAAATGAAATAAAAGGGTTGCATAAAAATAAATATAACACGTATGTAGGTCACTATCCATATGTAGGTCACTAGGCGCCATCCATTAACAGCAAACATTAGTTCCTCAAGTTTTGAACTGTTGATATGTTCCATATTTCACAGAAAGAAGCAAAAAAATAATCTGTATAAATAATCTGTGGTCCCTTCATTTTAAAATGTAAATTAACAATTCTGCATGTATTTATGAAAATATTTTTTAATCAGTCTGTAAAACAGGTCACCCTACATTCTTATCATGTTAGTTAACAGTAAAATCAGATATTGAATATCATTATCTGTGAATTCTTTCAGCTGCCAAGCGTAGGCGAAATTACATCTTGGATCAAACAAATGTGTATGGCTCAGCTAGACGTCGCAAGATGAAAAACTTCACTGGCTTCTATAGAATAGGTGCAGTTATTCAGCCAGCTGATCTTGAACTGGAGCGAAGGTCTAAGAAAAGAACACAGGAGGATGGTATGGATTAGTACAAGGAGCAAAAATTACTTTTTGTCTTGTTGGGTTATAAATTAAGCTGTTGGCTTGATCTGAACTTTATGAACAATTATTTATAAAAATATAGCTATCATTGTAGGTGGTCTCTAGATGTATTTAGAGATTTGACAAAGGAGAAATCATTAAAGGCTTTCCTATTAATATATATAAAAATTAGATATATGTTTATAGATTTAAATTGGGACCAACTTACTCCATATTCTGCCTGCAGTTTCTCTAACCAATTTAATTTATTGTAATTTAAGAAAAGTGTTGCTGTCTCTTTCCCCCCCCTTTTTTTTTTTTCTTTCTCCCCACCTTATGGTATTTTCTCATAAAAATGCTTTTTAAAAAATATACGATTGCATTTTAAAGTAATTTTTTATGCTTCTATGGTTTCCCATGTTAAATGTTTCATTTTTTCCCCAGGGAAAGTTGTGCCAGAATCAGCAGTCCTTGAGATGAAAGCAAACTTCTCTCTTCCAGAAGACAGAGACAACTTGTTTGATAGAATTGATTTTATTGAGCTCCCTAAGGATGTGGTCCAGCAGCTTGTCAGACAGTGAGTTAGCTTACAGATTTAAACCTTGTCGCATGAATTATTTTACTCTGCTTTTGTAAGTGTCCACTTCTCAGACAAGCTCCCAATTTATGTGTCCGAAAAACTAAACCCTGATTGGAAAGATGTTAAAGACACTGACTCAAATATTTTCACTCAAACTATCAATTTTCATCACAAGAAGAAAACATTGACTCCACCTATGAAAAGATCCTTTCCGCTTGTGGTAGCTTTATGTATGTCCTAAAATTCCCAGGAGAACAAATTGCAAAAATTTCCCTTGCTTTTAACAACTTTTCAAGTCTAAGTAATTTGAAAAAATTGCAATTGCTATGAAATTTAAAAAAATATTAACAATTATACACCTTTATTGCTCAAATTTGTTTATCTATGTTGCATTTAGTTATTGTATTTACCTTTATAATTTCATGCTTGTTTTTAATATTATCAACAAAATCATCGTGTTGCGACAGTCAGGAATTTTTTTGTTTTTAGTTGGGAAAAAGTAGGGAATTTGTTTTTAAAAAAGAGTGAGAACCCAGGGAGTGAAAAGTTCCGCCCAGGGCAGACCAGTAAAAAGACGACTTCAATCTGTCATTTGAATTCATTCCACACAATGGGTAACATACAAAATGACAATTATTGATATGAAGCAAGCATCACTTTATTTCATTGAATTATGTCAGGACAGATCCTGAAACTACCTGCACTAACTGCATTTTATTTCCCTTTGGCTGGGATTTCATATGCAAAATTTCTGAGTGACCAGGTTTGAATGTAGTAATGAGACAAGTTTTTTTCTCTATAAAACAATTGAACAAAATTCAAAATAGAATTTAAAAGTAGGGTTGAAATAAAAAGAGCTAAAGAAAGAGTGAACAAAGAGAGAGGGGGGTGAAGAATATACACAAAAGAAACAAAGATGTGGAGCAAAAGAGATAATATGTATGAAAAGGGACATATTAAATCACGAGTTTATAAAAATAGAACCTCATGGGTTAAGTAAGAACCTCATAACTTTAAATGAAAGCTTTCTTTAACAAGTAGTTTCATTTAAATAAAGTTGGTTTCAGTTTTTTTTTCTTTATTCCAGCAGAAGAAAATTACAGATTTGTAATACAAGACACTACTAAAAGTGTTACTTAGAATTGAACTTGATCATGGGCCCTTAATATATAGAAGAAGAAATAACAATGAAAATTCAGAATTAAAAAAGAAAATAATATATTACTACCATCACCTAGCTTGGTGGGGCTTAGGTTTCAATAATCACATTTGTACTGAGTGAACATTAACATTTTTTTAAAGTAGTATCATACACAATTTTTTGTGATTTTCCTTAATTTTTTTTTTTAGCTACATATTTTTACCTAAATGTGCTGACTGGAGATAAGCTTGTGTATTCAAATTAAGGTCTAAAATACAAATAATTTAACAATGCTCTTTTTTCAGGTACAACCAAGATGGAAAATCAAAACCCAGGCAAGATAGTCAACAAGGAAGATTTGATGGGAACAAAAAGTCAGGGGTGAGGCTTGTCTGAAATACTTTATTCTAGTGATTGCTCACACAACACAATTATCAGCTAAGATTAGTTGTTGGGGCCGTTTGAATAGTTAAAAAGATTTAGTAATTGTTGGCCCTTCATTAGGTTACACTTTGTTTTCATAAAACGAATAAGCAAAATAATTTTATTTTTTAACTATATCTTTTAACTATATAATTATGCAAAATTGAGAGGAAATTGTTGACCATGTGCTATAAATAGATTGAGAAACAGTTTCTTAATACATTTTTATTCTTCAGGATCAAAGACAACCATTTGGAAGTTATGGATCTCAATCATATGGACGATCGGGCTCTTATGAGAAGTCCGGAGATAACCTGAAGAGAGAACACTGGTATGGAGATCAAGATGACCCGCCATCAAAACGAAATAAAGTTGACCCAGGTAGTGCTCTTGACCTCCTTAAACAACAGTATGAAGAAGATGATAGGCAGCCCACCTCTACCCAGCAAGCGGTTCTCAGTGCTAGGCAGGGCTGGGATCCCAGCAAAGTCAAGGAGGAGACATCACCAAGTGTGCAACCTGCCCAGTGGCCAGGCACAGGTCTACCTCCTGGCTATCCTGCTGGATTATTGGCTTCTCATGCTGCAGCTTTTCAGCCAGGTTTGTTGGGGGCGCCACCTTTACCACCAGGTGTCCAGTTGGCATTTCTTCCCCCCGGCATGGCACCGGCCCAGGCCTCTGAATTAGCCAGTCTCGGTCTTGCAGCCAAGCAAGAACACCCAGGACATGCAGTAGCTCATGCTCACGCTCAGTTTGCTCAAGCCCAGGCGCATGCAGCAGCAGTACAAGGTCATGTTTTAGTGGATGCCTCCAAGCTCCAGGCAGGAAGTCCTTATCACTTGGTAACACAGGCAACCGGTCAGAGTTTATATGGAGCAGCTCCGCCGGGTTATGAGTCATTGGGTCAAGAGGCCAGTCGACATGCCTGGCAACAAGCTGCTGAACAGGTGCAGGCTGCTCATCTTCAAGCAGCTGCTGCTGCTGCTGCTGCACAGCACCAACACGCCCAACAACAAGCAGCAGCTGCATCTTGGCAAGAGGAAATTCTTCAGAAAGCCCAGTCTAAACAATGGCAACAACAGCAGCAACCAGAGAAATCTTCAAATTCATGGCCATCCGATTGGCCTGTTCAACGGGAAGAGAGAGATGGTGACAAAAGGGGTAGTGGAAGTAGGGATTTGTCCTTCAATAGGCCAGACTCACGAGATCGTGACAGGGAAAGAGATAGAGACAGAGACCGTAATAGAGATAGAGAATCATCAGGGTATGGATACAGTAGGAATAAGAGTGACAGAGGTGGTTATGGAGGAAGTGATCGCCGGGATGGAGCAAGTCATAATAGAGATTCTGGCTCTCATCATGAAGGATCGTCATGGAACAGCCAAAATTTTGGTTCCAGTGCATCAGACAGACAAGATTATGGATCAGACTCAGGCCAGAAATCAGACAGACAACGAAGACGCAAATCTAAATGGGATCAGCCAGGGGAAGATGATGGCCTTCCTTCAGATCAGATGAAGCAAGAGCCAGGATCTGATAGATCTGCTCAAAGTTTATACAGTCAGCCACCTCCAGGATTTCCTAGCCCATCACCTTTTTCAACAGCTTCAGGCCAATCCAGTCGCTCCGCTACGTCAGAGTCACAAGGCGGCAAGTCATCTTCTTTTGATGTGAACTTTTCACGTCCACCACCCCCTTTGTTAGGCAACTTGAAACCAGACTTTGGTCTATCCAGTAACACTGGAGGTTCTGACAAAATATCGGGCCAGAACAGCGGGGATGGTTTACTTGGCCAAGGGCCAGGTCCTAGACCACTTATACCAGGGCTTCAAGGACAAAGCTCTGGACAGTTTAGACAAAGGGGATCGTTTTCTGGACAGCCATCATTCAGAAACCACTCTCCAGGAGGAAATGAATCATCCCGTTCAAAAAGCAGTGATAATTCTAGCAAGAGCCCCAGGAAAACGGAACAGAGTCTCACAAAAAATGATGAAGAGCCCAACAAGCGACCATCACCTAAACCTTTAATTAAGCCAGAGGACAAGACTCCAGAAGCCACTGTTGAAAAGGGCACTGGAAGTGGCTCAAACAACCAGTCTCGTGGTGGACCAGGAAAGCCTGGACTGTTTCCTACACCTGGTACACCCGAGTCAGAAGGCCCTTTGAAAGGACCAGCATTTAGACCAAGAGGTCCACCAGGATTGATGGGTAGATTTCCTGGACCTCCTAATGGTCCACCACCTTTGGGTGGCCCAGGAATGCTTGGTCCTGGCCCACCACCTCCAGGTATGGGACCAAGACCTCCAAGAGGTGGGCCAATGGGTCCTAGAGGACCACCACATGGAGGTCCTATGGGTGGGCCACCAAGAGGGCCAATGGGTGGGCCACCAAGGGGGCCGATGGGTGGACCAGGGGGCCCACCAAGAGGACCTAGAGGTCCAGGACCGTGGAATCAAAACCGTCCAAGATTTGGTCCACGTGGGCCTCAAGGACCTCCTCGACCCTTGTTTGATGGCCCACCTGGTAGGTGGCCCAGACCTCCACGTTAATTAATATATAACCATAGATACTCTAATATTCGATTCACTTAAACAAAATATTTAGTGTCAATGGCTTCAAACTGCTTGCTTGGTGTTGTCATGTTGAATTAATGATTTTGATTAAACTGTAGTGTAACTTGAGGTTTGGACTTATCAGGTACCTGTATTTTATAAATTGTCAACAGTCAATATTGATTATCAACACTAAAGTTATATTTGACTTAATTTTTTCAACAATTTTAAAATTATTTTCTTAAAATTGTATAGGTATTGAATACTCTGCAGGACTGATTCAAGAAGCAAAAGATCAAATTACTATACTTGTTAAAAAATATCTATGTAGCATGTGGGGTTTACAAATGAATAACAAGTTGAATTTTAGTCAAATTTTTCTTTTGGTGGACGTTGTAAAAGCCTTTTAAAAAAATCTTTTTTTTTTTAACATGTTATGATTGTTTTTCTACTCATGTCCCAAAATATTTAATCACTTAAATTATGCCATGCTAAATACACATTCTGTCTTGGTGATATTGGCGCCAAAAATCCATCCACTTAGCCAGTCTGTAAATAGTACCTTTGTATGATGCCCTTACAATGTTGTTTTATGATAGTATCATTTTCATCTCAAATCATTTTATTTATTTTGATAGTCATTTCAATTTATTGTTTTGGTTTTCAACTCCATTTTTGTGTAAACTGAAGCACATTTGTGATTGTTTAAAAATATCTCTATTTGATAATTGTCTTGGTTCAAGCACTTTAGTTGATAGATACCTTAAGAACAAATGTTCCTGTGCATCAAAGTACAAGAGGAATATATAACAACAAACTTAATTGAATTTGTCAACTTTTGCGAACCATATTTTGTCATCTGCCGTTTAATGTTTGAAGCAGTTACTCATTGTAATTTTTTTTTTTCCTTGTTAAACTTATTACGGGTTGTTATTTATTACTCGTATATGTTGACATGTGCTTTGCATGCACACACGTTTCAGTTATATAGTGCCATCAGCTGAGGCATTGACATGATCTTGTATGTATGTTATTAGGTTTCTGTAATCGTAAAGGGACCATGTTTAGTCTATGTTAGCACTAGCCACAGTCATGAAGATTTGTTAATCTGAAATTGGCTGGTAAAGCCATTCATAGGTTTATTACTCTCCTTTTTATGGAGGTGACATATTAAAACATTTTTTTTTTTGAAAGGAATGGTAACCATAACTTATGTAAAGAAGTTATGCAATAAAACAATTGTCTACTTGCTTAATTTTAAATACACTGCTCTTTCCTCATAACAATGAAACTAATAATAATAAACTCTTTTAGTTTTATTATTTTATTATATAAAAAAAAAACACAAAGGCTGAGTGGGATTTGTTTTGGTGAGACCTTTGACCTTTTTTTTCCTATTTCTTTTATTCCTAATGGAGGAATAAATGGCTTGTGGATGATTGTGTTTTTTTTCTTCATGATTTTTTAAATGCAGTTGTGAATGAGTTTTAACTGGTAGCTTAAGAAATACATTTTTAAATCATATCATATGATTAACAAAAATGCTTGTTATTGCTTTTAATTTTACTATAAAGCAGTCAGAAAAAAAAAAATGTCTTGAGATTTGTTGGGGTTAAACATCATTAAAGGATATTAGAATTTGTTGTAGTCAACAGGGTTATTTTTCCTAGTAAGGATCAGTCAGAATCTATTGGTGAATTTAAGAGATTGAAGACAAAAACACAAGTTTTCATATTTAACTTTATTAATTCATCATCACAGTGACAAAAGCACCTCCAATATGACACAGGGTTATTTCAACATAGACAAGCTCAGGACAAATAAAAAAACAACAGGTGCCCACTGCAATGAGCTAAGGGAAAAGAGGGTGAGGGATAAGCAATTAAGAGTAGAGGACTATCTCTGACCTTGCCATAAAAGTACCAAAAGTACCGAGTAACTTGACTGAGAAAGTATTTAATTAAATTAATTTTTTTTAAACTTCTTAAAAAGGGACTATATAATTTATAAAGTATAAAAATGGCGAATTCACAAACAAGCACCCAGTTATAAGTTTTTGTTTATTTAAATATAAAAAACAATTATAAATATGTTGATGAAAATAAGGAGTTCAAATGGCACATCTTCTATAAAAAAGCTGAGACTAAGGAACATTTAAATTGTGGAGGGCAATGCACTACAAAACCCTTTAGGAACTTTTTGATATATATCTGTCATCTTTATGCATGTTGGTTACTCCTAGAACCAAACTCCCTTCTTATTCTTGAATAAGATATTTAAATAGATGCTTTTCATACTTAACAAACCAATACCTGGTATCAAAATGCCTGTCTTGAATTACAAATTCCATTAATTATAGAAGTAGAACCCAACTTATTGGAGTCTAAAGTGTTATAATTTGTAAACCTGTACTCAGAGACTGGTAAAAATTTGCAGAATTCACAAGAACCAAGCTTTTGAGAAATTCGCTTTTAAGAGCCTGACCATTTCAGTCAGAGATACAACAGTGTATGATATAAATATAATGACAGAATTATTTTTGCACTTTTTTTAACATTTGGAAGCTCAATCAACTAGAACAAATTGCTTGATAAACTTAATTGATATACTTAATAAAGGTTAGATAGGTTCTACTTTTTAAAATATTTATATATCCAGCAATCTTCATGAGTCAATGACTAAGAGCATTCTTGTACTTCAATCGTGATCAGATCAAATATTGCTCTCAAACTGGCACAACCATGGTGAACAGCAATGACATCCATGACAATTAATTGAGCAAACTACAAACAACAATAGGAACATTAAAGTTAAACAAAACATCCTAGACTTTCATCTGTAGCCCAGATTGGTAAATAGTGTAGGTGACAAATATAATATTTTTAAAAAAAACATTCCATTGATAGAGTTTATGCTTTAATAAGTGTGAATTGATTAGGGTACACAAGTTACATTTCTTCCTCCAATTTAACATACTGTACTGTATACATGTTCATAGGACATCAGTAATGTTCATATAACATAGACTTTGTTCAAATGTATGATATCTGATCACAAGATAACAGGATGCATTTTTTAAATTCTACCATTGCATGTGGAAACTAATACAGTACCTGTTTACAAACACAAAAATACTGGATTTGACCTAAGTACAAGCAGAAACAGCAGTTGGTTTTGCTGCTAGCCTCATTAGCTTGGAAATGTACACCAATGATTGTAGCATAGTGCAGAAAACTATAACAAGACATGGCAACATCCTATGGCCCACAGGGAAAAGGGGCAGTTACAATTTGATTAAATTATTAAGTGAAAGGCTTCACATCTTTTTAAACCACCTTCTCCATCTTGGATAAATCACCCAAATCAAATTGTTACAACAGTAATTGATTCAATGAACATATTTGACTTAATTTATTTTTTTTTAGGTTAAATCCTTTATCACCAGTAACTACTGCCCATATTTGACTATTTTTTTTTCCTGGTCAATTTTAATTAAATATTATTTACCTTGTCCTAAGTTTTCAATCTGCACTAATAGACACATTTTTGCAATGTTCCTTGTAGAGCTCTCTAAAGGTGTCATTTTAAGGGCAAGTTGAAAATAAAATTTAAAACTTAATAAAACGGACTATATTCCTTTAAATGATATTTTATGTTTTTAAACAAGTCTTTACATGGAATGAGCAAATGTCAATATATTGAGTGATCCGGTCTATGATTGCACAGGCAAACAAATTTAGGCAGATTAGAAAAATGTAGAAATAAACATAACTTCATGATTAAAATACTTCAATAAAAAATATGTTTATAAAAAAAATATTCCCAAATAAAAGCCATTATTTGATAAAGAAATAAAATAATTATTTCACTTTCAAAGATACATGAATTAACTAAAAAAATTGTTTTTTAATTCCACTCTTTCCTCACTGGAGGCAGTGGAGGTCAAGGTCAACATTCTGTTTAACTTTAAAAATATTTAACCAGAGCAGGGACAGAATAATCTTTGCAGAAATAAAGCCCCTGCAAATGGAAGCATGTTTCTTTCATTTACTTTTTCTACTTGTTGAAAATTCATCTTATATTTAAAAGGTGCATAATGCATTATTCCCTTTATTTGTCAGTGTCAGAGATGATATTTATAAAGTTAAAAAATGTTTGTTTATTAATTGCACTATAGATAATTTGAAACCAAGCTTAAGAGTTAAAGCAATATTTGTAAAAAATGACATGGAATTATTTTAACAAAAGTTTGATAAATATTTTAGTTACCTACATAACACAACCTAAATAATCTATAACAGAACAATGACATGTACATATATAAGTTAAAACTTTTCAAATAAACTGCATTGCACACTAAGCTCAAAGTTAAAGTTAAAAAGTGTAGCACAGGGGTCTCAAACTCAAATCATCTGGGGGCCGCAAATCATCTGATTAAGGCTGGGCTGCAACAGGTATTCAACGAAAAAGCGATTACAAATTCATTTAAGTATAACTGTTACAATCTGCTAACCTTTATAAATAACCAGTAAAAACATGCCAGCGCTTCTTCTTACATAGCTGAGCAACTTTGGCTTGAGTAAGGAAGCAACAGAGGCCCTCAGTTCAGCTTGAAGATGCTCATCAGTAAGTTTGGTCCTGAACTTTGACCTGTTAAAGTTCATAGTGGAAAAGAGCTTTTCACACAGATAGGTACTCCCAAAAAGTCTTATGATCCACTTGAACAACCTGGAAATATCAGGGAAGGTGGAGGGTAATGCTCTCCATAAATTGTCCATGCTTTTCTGTTTTTCCATTGTATCCCTGAGCTTAGAATTGCACTGGATATCAACCAGCACCATTTAAAGCGTAAAAAGGGAAAAAGAGGCTAGGGGCATCTTCCACATTAGAGGAGAAAGGGTCAGCTAAAAGCTGAAAAGTGGCTGTATGTGTTTTGAAGTCTAAAAACATCAAATTCTTCCCGTAGCTTTGCAATGGCATCAGTATACTTATTACTAGGTTAGACTCTACAACTGAATGGTGTACAATGAGTACTTTGCATGTTGGGAATCACAACACAAATTTTGTACAGAATGCCATGACATTGTCATAGGGAACACTGACAAGCTATCCCTGATCGTGTAACTTCTTGTTGGGTACATTCAGCTCCTGTGTAATGTCAACAAGAAAAGCCAAGTCCATGAGCCATTTGATATCACTTAGTACAAGACAACCACCCCATCCTTCTCCATGAAGGCTTTTAATGCTTAAACATGTTAAAACAGTAGGCAGGAGCAGGCAATATTTATGAATTATTGACAGAAGGGAGAAGCTATTGAAGGGAGAATGACTTTTGATTTTTTATAGTAGAAAAGGCCTTTTTGACTAACCCTATTTCGAAAGTGACAAAGTTGACAGGCTAGGAAATTCCCCTCACTCATAAACACTGCAATTTTAATAGGTATTCTTTGATACTGTGTCAGATTGCTACGATTTACACAATTATGGTTGTGCATTATCCATTAAATGACTTTTTAAACCTTTCTCAAAACCACACTTTGGCCACATTTGTCTAAAAAAATGCTATAAACTAAAAACGTTTAGTCCGATTTTTAAACGGATTTTACCATTATATTCAACGTCCAATTCTATACAAATTATTAGACTAATCGGTAAGATTCGACTGAAACTGTCTTGGAGGGTCACATTATAGACATGACAATGGGGAAAACGTGCGGGCCGCATAAACACTAAACTTTGCTGTCATGTAGTGGGCCACAAAATATCGTCTTGTGGGCCGCTAATGGCCCGCAGGCCGCGAGTTTGAGACCCCTGGTGTAGCATAATGATGAGGACAATAATTTATTTGGTCTATTAAGCCTTAAAAATTATATAATTATTCTTTCCAGTGTCCTATACATCTGTCATCAATTATTTGTTTCAAAAGCCAAAATAAAAAGTTCTTGGATGATTTCAAAACATCAAAGCCAATTTAAAAATAAAATAGCAGTTAATGTAAAAGAAAGGTTACAAACTGTGCAGCAGGCTGGACTGCTGATTTGTGGATGAAACTTATATTACAAATGGAAAGACAAGGAAATGTTGTAGGCCACTTCATATCTGTTTCCAGAGCTATTAAATAACAAATTTGTTCCATACATCACTATAGTTATAGGTAGAGCTTAGCAAGCAAAATTTGATGTTTAGAAAATTAAAAAGTTGAACAATGAGCACAATTGAGTCGGCTAAAAATACTGAAATGGGTTTTGCTACACTGGAGTTAATTAATTCCTTCATCCTCATCTGCACAGTCACACCATATGCAGTACTGTAGTCAGTCCTCAACTAACTGTTGGCAAGAATATAAATATAGCACACTGTAGTCCCAATAATGACAACATTTTAGCAGGGGGGCACCAATGAAATACTGATTTATATCTTTCTTTCTATGACAGCAAATTTGTGGGATAACAATGAAGGTCAACCAATGACCAGCAATATCTCATGATGGACTTTGCACAAAAAAAAAAAAAATAAGCAATCCATCAAACATGAAAATATTTGAACCGTGAAAGTACCAGTAAGCTTGGCAGTATAATTTGTGGGATAACAATGAAGGTCAACCAATAACCAGCAATATCTCATGATGGACTTTGCACAAAAAAAAAAAAAATAAGCAATCCATCAAACATGAAAATATTTGAACCGTGAAAGTACCAGTAAGCTTGGCAGTAGCATAGCCCAGAAGGATGTCATACAAGTACCAGTCATCTTGGTAGTAGCATAGCCTAGTAGGCTGTCTCAAAAATGTTGAAGGAAACTAGGTTTCTTGGTTCATGAATCATGAAGACAAAATAGCATGATGGTATATATTTATAGTCCAGTGACAAGCCAAAAAATCGCCAAAGCTTACAAACCACACGAAATCCTGGAATTACATTACATTCTGTACTTTTGGCTAAAATGCCACAAAGACATCACCAAATTAGCCAAGATGCGGCAGGTGACACATATTGGGTAATGAATAATTCTGGTGACACAGATTGGGTAATGAATAATTCTATGTTTCAAGATGCCATATTGTAAAATTAGGGCAGGAAGCATGGTTTGGATTGTCCAACTGGTGGAGACAAAATCCTCAAGAAATCCAAACAGTATCATCCCCCAGGTGGCTGCTGCCCTAGACAAGGTGACGTTGGCATTAGGTGAGCATATAGGCTGTTAGGTGGTGGCAACTACTTGGGTAATTTCATCATAAATAGTCTGGCTGGAAACCCAAGTATCTGATGAGCTTACGTGGCAGTGGGAGGTTTTTAATCGTCTCCGGTGGAAAGGTGTGAAGAATTCGAACACGGCATCTGTTTTGCAGGTTTCCTCGGATGGGCAGTTTGTAAATCTGGACATGATCAATAGGAGTCTCCAAGTCATTGAGGACAATAGCCATACGACTTCCACACTCAGACAGCACAGGCATGTAGTTGACGAGACAAGAGTGCTGTCCACAAGCATATCTGTGATACTGTATACAGTGTAATGTCTGTGCTGTGTCTCCATCAAACACATAGATACTGACATCAATTGGCTGACACTTGCGGGCTTTCTTCTCCTTGCAGTGACATCCACTAGTGATCATGACAGCGAAGATGAGATGACCATCTCGGGAGTACTTCAGATCCTTTAGGTTAGGGTTGAGACTAGAGTTAAAATCATCCACCCTTGAGTTGGTGGTCATCACCTCCCAAGTGGGAACCCTTATTAAACTCAGACTGTTGTCCTCACCTCCCACAAAACTGGTCACGGCGATTCTGGACGTGGAGAAGCGTGGGTCAAAGACAAATAGTGCGTGATTGTAAGCAAGGTTGACTTCTGAAAGTAGTTCCTTGGTGGCCAGCTTATACAGCTGGAAGACAAATCCAGTCTCACCCACTCGAGTTGTTGGAAGTTTAATCAGACATAAGCTTCCATCAGGAGAGATCTCCCCTCTCAAAGCTTCGTTAATGAACTCAACACGCTGGTTGCCAAAGATGCCAAGGAACTTGTTGGCCTTCAGGTCAATGATGCCAAACTGGGTCATCAGATTGCGCACAAGGTGCAGGATGACAATCTGTCCCTGACAACACAGGACGCTGTTGACATGGAAGTTCTGGATTGATGACAGATGTGCTGGGATGTGATTGTACTCAAAGTGCTCTGCCATCTTGGTGAACTTACTCTTCCTTCTGAAGCTGAAGAATGGCTCAGATTTGTTAACATTGAGCAGTCCTTGGCGGTTGATGCAGAAGGAAGGGCTGCAGTCCTTGAACACAACTCCATTGCAGGTCATCGTTGTTTCAGAAAATGCTGCAGCCACTGGTGAGAAACAAAGAGATCATAGTGAATAGCTTCAAAAATATTTTGTATTTCGTCAATTTCTAGCATTATAAAGAAAACAAGAGAATTTTTGATGGAAATGGAAGACGACTTCATTGAGAAAAGTAAAATTTTATGGTTTATGTCTAAGAATAATCTCTTTTAATCTGAGCAGATAAACTGCAACTATCTTGTTAACAGTCAATGAAATTCAGATCCAAGAATTACATTGAATACCGGTACACTAAAATTCATAATAATAAAATTTATTTTAAAAAAAATCACGCTTCATCCCCAAAGGCTCGAAGCGGGGTACAAAGTCAACCATATTAAAAGAGAAATGAAACAATCTATATTTTACCACATAGAAACACAAAACGCAACACAACAAAAGCTACAAACGAGCCAAACCCATTCAGTCTTTCATCCCATTCAACTATAAACAACACAAGCCAATATACATCTAGGAGATAATAGCTAGCTGGAAAAGATGGTAGACTACATCACCCAGGAGGTGTTTGTGAAATAGATGTGTTTTCAAATCGGTTTTGAGGGATTCCAGTGTATGGCTGTTTCTGAGAGCGACAGGAAGGGTGTTCCAAATTGTTTGGCCAGCAAATGCAAAAGTGCGCCATCCACAAGTCTCAAGGCGAACACACGGTATCGAGAGTTTGCCACTATCGGATGAGCGGAGTTGTCTAGTGAGTACATAAGGTGTCATGAGCGCTTTGAGATAGGACGCACAGATCATGGAAGCAGCGGTAGCACTGGGTTGCAATTTTGTACTCTATGCAAGCACGGACCGGCAGCCAATGCAGCGCTCTCAGAAGTGTTTTAGCATGATCGAATCTGCATGTCTAAAATTGGTTTAACGAAACATCTTGTTTTGCTAATATAGAAACACACTATTTTCTCAATGAGCATGCACGGTATGATCTCTTTCACTGTTCATTTATTAAGACATTCCAGTTAAATTTAAATTTGAAAGTGGTAAGTACCAGATTACTAATTAGATGTTTAACACTGTAACTGACAGGTGACTAGAGGCAGACATTTGAACAGCAAGTACAATATATTTATCTACTAAACTGAATTGGACTCACTTTAAATGTGTGCCCACCAAAACACACTCTGGTATCCATGCAACCTCAGAGTTCATATAGCTGCACCAGAGTTCATATAGCTGCACCAGAGTTCATATAGCTGCACCAGAGTTCATATAGCTGCACCAGAGTTCATATAGGTACACCAGAGTTCATATAGGTACACCAGAGTTCATATAGGTACACCAGAGTTCATATAGGTACACCAGAGTCCATATAGGTACACCAGAGTTCATATAGGTACACCAGAGTTCATATAGGTACACCAGAGTTCATATAGGTACACCAGAGTTCATATAGGTACACCAGAGTTCATATAGGTACACCAGAGTTCATATAGGTTCACCCGTGTTCATAAACCTATTTAATATGTCCCCCATAAACCAGAACAACCTCCTCCCACTCCAACAATATTTAAAATATGTCAACACTACTCACCCCCATGGCCATTGTTCCATTGATCAAGTGAACACTGATGGAGCAGGGACCAAGGCCGAGCACTCTGAACTTGTTTGTTCATGTTGGCCTCCACAGCACTGGCACACATCAATCCGTAGTTACCGTTCCTGGATTCCTCAGCTCCCATTCTACATGCCCTGAGGAACGAAATCAAAGAATAACAATTTATGGCTGAGAATAAAAGAATCTATATGACCCTCCCCCAGTCATTATGATGTAGTCCCTGTCATGGTGTAGTGACTCCTGTGATGCTGTGATTACCACTGTGATGCTGTGATTAACACTGTGATGCTGTGATTACCACTGTGATGCTGTGATTACCACTGTGATGCTGTGATTACCACTGTGATGCTGTGATTACCACTGTGATGTTATGATTACCACTGTGATGTTATGATTACCACTGTGATGTTATGATTACCACTGTGATGTTATGATTACCACTGTGATGTTATGATTGCCACTGTGATGTTATGATTACCACTGTGATGTTATGATTGCCACTGTGATGTTATGATTGCCACTGTGATGTTATGATTACCACTGTGATGTTATGATT